>VXBQ01016600.1:0-108873 GCA_013400175.1 Phainopepla nitens | reverse complement strand
CCCAGGCGTGAAGTATGGCATGCAAAGATGGTTTCTGCCAAGGAACCAGCCATCGCCATGTCCTCGGGTCTCTCCATCGCCCTCCTGCACTGCCTGTGCCTGGCGACCTGGTGAGTATCCCGGCGGCGGCGCCGGGGGGCCCGGGCGGCCGGTCCGGTGCCGCTGCTCCCCGCGGGCTCTCGGCGGCTCCGCTCACCCGCTCCCTCTTTGCCTCGCAGTCTCACCGGGCCGCCAGGGCAGATCAAAAAAGAGGAGAAATTGCGGCCGGAGAATTTCACCAGCATCCTGAACAGCCTCCTGGATGGCTATGACAACCGGCTGCGACCGGGATTTGGGGGTACGGTGGCGGCGCGGTGCCGGCGGCGGGCGGGGGGTCGCTGGGCAGGGGCAGGGGACTCGGCGCTCGCCGCTCGGACCGACCCTTTCCTGACCGAAAACGTGGAGGTGTGTCCCCCCTCCATGCTCCGGGGTCCGAACCCTCCGGGAAGGGCCGGCAGCGAGGCAGCGGCTGGCCCGAAAGCCCGGGGAGGGGGGGCTGCGCAGTGCCGGCCGCGGGGGCCCCGCTGGGGCGGTCCCGGGCTCAGCCCCCGCTTTGCTGCTCTGCCCACATCCCGGGCTCGGGCTGCCGCTGCTGCGCTGGAGGAAAAATAAGCGCTGAAGTCGGTGTGCATTGGCTTGGTGGGAATGGAGGGACCGGTCTAACACCCAGATTCTTCTCGTTCTTGGCAGGTTTTGACCTGTGAATGCCGCGATCGGGTCCTAATAGAAAGAAGTGTACTTTACCAGCCTAGTGGGTTAGGTCTGATGGATTCTGTTCCACTAGTTAGGGAAAATCAGAGCTCAGGTGCCAGTTCTTTACCACAGTTGCTGAAATTCCAGCTTTGATTTAGAAGTAGTAGGCTTAATTGCTGTATAGGAATTAGACGTGGCGGAGTTTCAAATTTGCCTTCACCTGTTTCTGTGTCTAGGGGTTTTGGGCCTCTTTCTTTCCCCAGGCTGTTAAGATGCAGTTTTGTGATGCTGAAGAAGCACCCAGACTTGCTGTTCTTTATGATTTTGATGGTTTTTTTGTGTAGGGACTTGGAACAAAAAATCATTAAGATCCAGGCAAAATAAAAGTTTATTTTGTAATCTGGAATGAAAATATTAAAAATGCAAATCTGAAAGTGAAAGTAATATAAAAAAATATTGATAAAGAAATGCTACAGACCTTTTCTTGATGCTCAAAGCTGTAATGAGGTTTTTATAGGCTGCTTCCAATACAGGATTGAATGAGATCCCTGCGTAGGTTTATGTTGCGAAATACTTTCTTCCTCCTCTGAAAGTACCTTCTCCATACATGTGATCCATCCACACTGACATGTATGCCAGCACGTTCCCCACATGCCATATGCAGTGCTCTCACATGCACAATCGTGATTGTTAAAGGACAGCCCCTGGCGCCCATGGACCACTCTTATTATTTTGAGTGCATGGAATAAATGAGGCCTTCTTAAGTTAGCTTACACATTAAGTGAGAAGGAAGCTAAATTTATGAACACCCGGAGGAGTCGTAGGGAACTGATAGTCTTTTGCAATTTAGTCTTTGTGGAGAGGTTACAGACACTTCTGCACGCGTACAAGAGATGTGCTAAGTTTGGCATCATTTTAGGTTGAATGCCAACTAATTAGTCATCTAGCAAAGATGCTTTATGAGCATTATCAGATTTCCAAAATTAAACAACTACTAAATATGTAATATATGGTGATTTTTGTTTTAATACAGTTGCCCTTTGCAGGATGTTTTGCAAGAGTAGGTATTTTTCCCCTGTAATTGTGGCAGACTTCCAGCAAAACGCAATCAAGGAGAAAAAGTTCATTGTATCTTCTTGAACTTTCACATTGGCAATATTGAAGTAAATGAGAGAGGGGGGAAAAAACTTAGATTTTAGCCTGGCAAAACACTTCTGGGTCAATATTTCACAAAATGGATATTATTTTGCTTCTTCCTTCCTCATAACCATCTCTATGGTTTACATTTATCCACTCATCATTGAGTTTTGAACTTTTAAGTAAAACATGGGGGTAAAATGCTTTGTTTTTAAAATGATGCTGGCCTCCCTAGCTCCTTACAGTGAAAATTATCTACACCTGATTTGAGAAGAACAACTTTGGATTAAAAAAAAAATCAAACAACAAAACCAACTGAAGAAAGACATTTCTGAAATTGATCAGATTTCACTTTTTGACATTGCTCAGAGTAAAAACTACAGACTATTAATTGAAATAGAGAATATCAAAATCAACTTTCACCTGTATTTTAGGGTTTTTTTCTGATAAATCTTTATCAGAAATGGGATTTGTAGCTTGAAAGTGGGTCATTCACTAGTTTCTAGCACTGCAAACAAAATGTCAGATGGGATGGGAATATTTAGAGATAGAAAGTATAGTGTGTTTTGGTGATGTTAAAGCTACATCACTTTCTGATGAACAGCACAATACTGATTTTTGTTTCTTCTTGAAGCTGATTCACCATCTAGTTTTCACAGGGCCTGAAATGAAAGTTTTATTTTAAGAACAAAAGGCCTCACAGAGGACTAACTGAGGCTGATTTTAAACTTCAAATTGATGAAAATATTTGTAATTCTGGCACAAATTATATTTAAATTCGGACATGGGGAGGTAGCCAAATTCTGAATTTTGCTGGCATGTTCCAGTGTTACCACAAACAAAAATACATGAAGATAATTCACATGCAGAGCAAAGTAGGAAATATTTGATTTTGGAAATTTCCTACAACTGGATGAGAATTCTCCATACTATCATTAATTTGCACAATTTTTGGTAGTTATGGAGAAGTTAAATTGCCTCAGTATGGTTACAAATGTGGATGTGGTCTCCTGGGAGGGTTGCAAACCCCAGTGGAGTATGTGGAAGCTTCTCTTGGTGGTACTTATGCAGGAGCATGGCATATGTTGAGGATTAATAGCAGAATGAAGTTCCCCATGTCCTTGGATTGACACCTTATATTGTAAGTTCACTTTATTAAGTGAATTTAATAAACTTAAAAAGTTGCTGTCACTTTACTAGGCACTGTGAGGTTTGGTAGCATGAAAAACAAAACCATAAGGGATTATTAAAAAGGTTACTAGAGACCAATTTAAGTGAAAGTTCCCATTAAGTTGGGGCAGGGGGAGAATCTAAAGAGAGAAGCAAAGAAATGCCACCCAGAAATTGAATGAAATAAAGCAGAATGGGCAGTTTCATGTAGGAAAGAAAAAAACCCCTGCAACTGCTGTCAGGAATACTTTAAACGCATAAGAGTTTTGAATTTGAGTAGATAGAAGGTATTTAGGGACTAATGAGTAAAGTAATGCTGTATGATGTTTGAAAATAGTGTGATGGAAGTGAAGTTAGTTCATTCCCTACGCTCTGTTATATCATTATCCTGAATTTCAGCGTGCAATTTATAATCCAAGTAGGTTTCCTGGTCAAAATCACTCCATAAAAACAGTGTTTTTACAGAAACTGCTTGTAGTGTCATTAATTAAAATCATCATCTGCTGGAAAACTTCAAGAGTACTACCAGAGTATTATTTTGATTCAGCTGTAAAAGTCTGAAGTAGAAGCATTTCTAGCTAAACCCTGTTTACAGTTTTCATCTACTTTTAAAACGTTGTGTATTACATGAAGAAAAACCACAGAAAGTTATACAAGCTGTATTTTCTCTGAAAATCACCTTTTTTCTGGTGATTAGTTTCAAAGTGACAGTAGAATTCCAAAGTCTTTGAAAGGAGCATTATTCACTTGAAGTAAAAGGCCTGGATCTGATATGCCATTTCAAACCCTCGCATGGTTTCACAGTTTACCTGAGTAACTCCTGACATTAGGCAAGGGCCTGCAAGAACTGATTCAAACCTGTATTGAATGGTAACTTTAAAAAATATAGTGGTGTCTTTGAAATTTTCATGATACAGTAACTAATCACACTTAAATTTGGACTTAGGGATGTAGGAAGGAAAAAGGAGACTGAAGCTGATGAGGATGACAACACTGTGTGTTGCCATGTATCTGTTAATTTTAATTTGTGCCTTTCAGAGAATGTCTGATCTCTGGTGTCTTGCCTTTAGTGGCCAATTGTACGGCCAGACCAAAGAAAGAAAGTGGTGTGTGACTTGTCTCCTGCCCGAGTTCTTAGGTTGGCTGTGAAACCCACTGACCACAAGCTGCAGCATCACCCACAGCCTGTTGCTGGTGCAGTTGTGGTGTGGTTGCCCATCAGCTGGTGAAAGCTAGAGCCCTCTCCCTTCCAGAGTTCTGTTCATCTGTGTGAGGTAGAATCTGGCATAAGTTTTGAATCTCACTATCAACTACTGGTGTTAGCTCTGTGGCTTTCTCTTTGGAAATTGCCACATCCGCTGCTGACTCCTGAAAGGAGGGAATAGGACTGTGTTCATTCATTTCTCTTTTCTTTTCTTCCTCCTTTTGTATTCTTTCTCGTGATCTTGTAACTATGGAAGTGCTGAGTACTTGGTAGCATTAAATATATTGGCCATTGTCTCCTCTAGGAAGGGTAGGAGAAGGATTCTCTGCCCCTCCAGTCTCTGTGTTGTTCAGCTGATGAACAGCATTTCTGAAGAGTTTCATTTCCTGTCTATGCAGGACTTCAGTCAGAAAATAAACACAGAATACATTTGGAAGAGCAAAGGCAATTTTCTGTTTTTAGAGAAAATAAAAATATCTAGATGATTATTTGCTCTTACTAGGAACTCAAGGATACCTTAAAGGTTCCATTGCTCAGCATAATAGATATTAAAATTTGTTTTTTACTTTTTAGATTACAAATGGACTTAAGATGAACATTGAGAAGTGAAGTGGGTAATTTTTTTTTTCCCTGCAGTTGTCCATTCTTTCTCAGCTGGTGAAAGTTGATGACTCAAAGCTTAACAGGATATGGTGTTAGATACCTGTAGGTGACAGATTTGAATTTGGCCTCAGTTAGTAATGCTTGAAGTCATTACCATCTGTCTGTTGTTCAGTGATCTGGATAAAATTAGCTGATATTCTTAGTCCAGTTCTTAGTAGACAGGTGTCCACATCATGAAAACTGGCACGAGTATTAGGCTTATTGGCTGTCTCAGCAGAGATGTTTTGCTGATAAATAGGCAAAGAAACAGTAATCTACTAATTTCTAGGAGGTATACTTTTCCCTTTTCAGGTTCAGACATGCTGATGGATGAACATACAGAGACAAAGGTTATTGTGTACTGCTGTGTTTGTTATCTTTTGGTAGCGAATGTAGCCCATGTGTTTGAATTCTGCATTAATTTTTTAAAAATGCCCTACCTAGTTCTGGCTTCTGAGCAGAATTCTTACATAGAGCAGGTGTTCTTTCTGATAGAATGAAACAAGAGAACATATTTCATATGATGGAGTTTTTTTCTTTTTTTTTTGATCCTCACTTAAAAAATGTCAACCCTGTTCAGGCAGCAAGAATTTGGAAAGAGAAAACACCGAATCTTTCCCATGTAGTTATATTTAAAACAAAATCTGTAGCAACTACTTTTTTTTTTTTTAATGTAGCTGTAAGAACTGATGTAATATGATTTTATGTGCTTTATATATCCTGGGATTGATCTCAAAATAGCACCAATAACTGCACAGCATTTAATTGTGCTTTGTATGTTGAAACCTTTGTACAGACTTGTTTGTTAATGTTTCTGATTAGTTGTGGGACCCTTGGTGGCAAAATTTGCAGTGTACAGAAAGCCTATGCAGGATTTGAGTGTTTGCATACAGCGGAGATCTCTGCAGTGACAGTTGCCCATGGAGACGCAGGGATAATGGAGCCCAACATCTCTCACTGGGAGCCCTGCTGCAGTTCAACCCATATGTTGACATAAAATGCATGGAGAGCTCTCTTATGTTCCTCTTCCCAGGGTTAGGGCCTGGCATCACTTCTTCAGCCCACATGCAACATCTATAACGCTGAACTATTCTGGCTTTTTGCAGGGGTTGCTTTTAATCCTGCCCGAGCTTCTTTAAAGTATATTATCTTGCAAGCAGTGATTCAGACGTAACTGTTCCCACTGCAGTGTGTAGGACTCTCCTCCTATTTCATTGACATAAAAATACACACCAGTATGATATAAATAGTTCTTCAGCCTTCCTGAAGATTTGTGGTGGATAGATACTTTGTAAAGATCCATTGAGTGGTAACCCCAAATGGTCGTATTTAAAGTTAATTGGCCTTCTTACAACTCAGTGCATTTTATTGCCAGTAATAGAGCGTTAAGGATTCTAATAGGATCTTCTGCTTGCAGAGCCTGAGTTGATTAAGTGGTGCGACACATTCGTTTTGGAGGGCTGCTTAAATCACCAGTAAAAGTAGGTTAGGTGACTACAGATCACCTCCTCGTTGACAGGAATTCCCACGATTAATAATAGTTTAAAAAAGAAGCAGCAGCATGACTCACTATTTATACCCCCACTATTGTTACCAACAGTGTTTTCTTCTAGAACCAGAAGAATAGGAGATAGGTGTTGGTGTCACCATAGATACTCCTGGGTTGGCATTAAGTACTGGGATGTGCTAGAAAATCCAAGATTTGTCATTTCACAACTGTTAAGGCCGGTGTAGGTGGAAGACGTGGAGCATGGAAGGGATGCAATTGGAGAGACAGCATTAAGGAGATAATCAGCTTCACTGTCTTTGCTCCTACCAGATGCTGAACTGTTTGACCAAGGTTTTGGTTTCAAAGCAAGGATTTTTGTGTCTGTACTAGTTGGATAACTGTTATAATGTCTGAAGTATTTCTAGATCTGCATTCATCTGCCATTTTCTAGTGGAATAAAATGGGATTTTAACATCTATTTTGTCACATCATGTTGGTCAAGCAATCAAAAGTAAACACCATTTTCTGGCCTCATAATTGTCTGAGAGTTCTTGCTTCCTTCTTTCTCATGGGTCATACTAATAAATATTTGAGAACAAAATAGCAATAACTGGAGAGTGAACTCCAACATAGTTGTAGTCTCATGCTGCTGCTACAGTGTTTCTAATAGCATTAAGCTGCAGGCTTCCTGATTTGCAAATTAGCTTCTTGATCTTAGCTTTCCCCTTCTTTCTGAGAAATTCCAAAGAACAAAGTTGCAAAAGCCTCTCGATGCCTATTGCTCATGAAGCTGTAATCATTTAATGAAACAAAAGAAATCAATGTCTGAGGAGAAGCAGCTCATGCCTGTGGGAGAATCTGTCCCTTTGCTCAGTTCGGTATGATTGTAAAATTACAGTGTCCTGTGAGCTAAAGAAAAGAGTACCCCATCAGAGGAAAAACACTTAAAGGTCTGGGGTTTATTTAAGGACTATTCCTATTTAGTTTCTTAGAACTAACAAGTAAAGCAGTTCCTGAAAGGAATTCAGGGACCTGTCTCTGTTACTCAGTACAAAGGGAATACTGAATATTGAACTCAGTTCCTGAAAGGGATTCTTGCAAGAACTGAGTGCAGTAGTCAGTGTTCTCTTATTATTGAGTAATAAAGACTAATTCCTGTATTTTCTTATTAAAGCTATGTGGGAAAATTAATTTTTGAACACATTCCAGAAATATTTCAAGTTCAAATGAAATAAATATTTATGTATTTAAGTCACCCTGGATAAATTTTAATAGTGTGCTTATGGGAGATCAGTGGTAATTGAATCTGTTCTATTTCTATGTGCAAGTATGACTGGGCTTTTCTCTCCTATTTTCTAGCACTGTAGATAAATGTCTTCACTTCTAATCTCTTGGAGCTCTTCTGCTCTCCAGAAAGAAGTATATTCAGGAAATGTCATTGGACTATGTTGTTAGTAAAATGAGTGAACTAAACACTCATGGATTTCCCTGACTGATGAACGCTTTGTTATTTGTAGAAAAGGGAGCAGCTTCCATTTGACATGTTTAGAGAGCAACCCATTGCAGAACAAATGGCATGGTATGAAAGTGTGTTATCTGGAACTTGGGGGGTGCTTCTTAAAACCTCTTTGAGACAGACATGCCAAACTATGCAACTTTCCAGGGACCTCTGAGCTACCAACTGTTGTACAGTGAAATTTCTTAAGAGTTATTTTGAAAAAATGCCCTTCTGTGAAACAGCTTCCAGCAGAGTAATCTTTTTGACATTTAGATGAAAAATTCTTAGCTTTTCTTCTCTAAATAATTGGCAAATTCTGTAGTTAAACAAATTTACATGGTTTTCTTTTACTTTTTTTGTTCACAGCTTGAGCAGGAAGTTCAGGTTCCCTGTTTTGCCACTGCTTACTTCTTTTTTTATCTTTTACCATTTGATTCAAAGTGACATCTGTGAAGAATGATTTTTTAAATTTTTTTTTCTTTTCAAGTGGGACATATTCTTCTGCTGCTAACTCTGTTGAGTCTTTCCTCCTTTCATTTTTAGATTGCAAATATTATGATAAAACCTGAATTATCAGACTTGAGCCACTTATCCTCTTTAGTAATTTGAGTTGAAGGGGTTTAGAAGCTGGTTGTGAATTTGCAGATCATGCATGTTTTTTCAAACAGATACTGTTTGGTAAGACCTTCAGTAGATTCTTTTTCTAAACTTACTATGTGAGGTAATTACCTGAATTAAACTGTTAGCTAATGCTTTGATCACAAAATCATCATAACAGCTGATAATGATTAGCAGCTTCCTAGACTTTTACATTAGGAAGAGACCTAAATCCCAGTGAAATCAGTGTGTGAATTCTTGGGTTTAAGAGGAAATGTAGAGTGTACTGAAGAGTGAATGCACATGTAAAATTTCAAGGTAGTAAAGGAAATAATACATTAAAATGAAACTGCTTTCTCTGGTGGTTGATTTGCCATATGCAGCTGTGAGAGTGCAAAACCTCTAATCAGTGCACTGTTTTTGACAGTGTCCTAACTACCACTGGTTCTCTCAAGACAGGCATTGTAGCAGAATGTGGATCTTGTTTCAAACCCTCAAAAATACTTAGACCTCCAACTTTTATTTTGGATATTAGTATTAAAGCACTTAAGTACATCTAAGGAAATGGATGCAGTTCTTGATCCTGCAATACTAAATTGCTCAGTGCATGGCATGCTAATGTCTGTAGTCCAGTTATTACCAGTAGGTCTGAATATTAGTGATAAATGCTTTGAGGAGTGTGAATGTCCTGGATTCAGTGCTTGTTGTAAATTAGAATTGTGTTTTTAGTGAGCCATTTAATTTTTTGGCATCAGTTTTCTTAGCCCTTGAGTCAACATTGGTTTTCTGAATGGGGATTTGCATGGAAATGCTGCTTTTGATTTACTTATGAGATAAAAGTAATTGAGCAGTGCTTCTTATTTGAGACTTATCTGAATTGACCTCTGTTTGCATTTTGCTCTTGCTCATCCACAGAACCCTGAAAGCGGTAACTGTTCACACACCAGGATCATTTATGGGAATTGTTGACCTGCAAAATTCAAATTTTCTTGCTCACTTCCTTTTCATACATTAGGTCCTGTTACTGAAGTCAAAACAGATATATATGTCACCAGTTTTGGACCTGTTTCTGATGTAGAAATGGTATGTATTTCTGGGATTAAAATGCCATTTCCTGGTTCTGAGAAACCATTAGCTGCAGTTGGAGTGGATGCTTCATCTGTACTGTTCTGTCAATCATGCAAATTAGGCAAGATTAGTAACAGCTTAATTTACAGGTTATAATTAGATACATAAGGCCTGATTCTGGTCACACTTTCAGTGGGTTTTGGCTGGTTTAAGAAATTCACTTCATAGGATTTCAAACAGATTTTCACGGCACAGAGGCAGAATCCAGCCTTGCAGGGAGTGTCTAAGTAAGTCTACTGTGGGGAAAATGTGTAATATCTTTGAAATTGCTTTTCGTTTCTGAAACTTCTGTTATTCTCAGGTGATTAATAATGACATCTATTCAAAACTACTTGTTGACGTTTTCATTTCAGATGAATGCCCTTTGCTGATTTTTGTGCTCCTTTAAAGCATCGCTTTTCTTTTTGTTTGTCTGATAAGAGTTTTCATAAATATCTGCAGAAATTAAATGTCCAAGTGACATGCATGAAATAGTAACAGAGGAGAAATATTACATTTGCATGTTCTGTTACTTGTGCCTGAATGGCTTTTGCTTTTAAGGTCAAATCAGCAAAACTCTCAACTTCTAAAATATAGTGATACACCCTTAAATCATACAGCAGTTGATCTTTTTATAACATATTCAAGAAATCCCATGGAAATAACACAGCCATATGTGCTGAACAGAACTTCTTCATGGAAAAAGCAGCTTCAGGGTAGTAATTTTCTTCTCATATAGTGCTGTTGTTCGCTTTGTGTTGTACCTGATTTACTTCTATTATGTGGAAAGGTATGTGATAGCAAGGTATTTTTTCAAGAGCACATTTGTGACAGCAGTCTTATGTTGAAATGCATCTTACCCCTTCATTGGTTATCATATGCAGTATGATGCCTATCAGAGTGACAAGGGGTACAACAATGTGGTCCCAAGGAAATCTAGTAATATGCCTCAAATCTACAGTGAGGGCTGCATGGCATCGCTCAGGTTTCATTTTCATGGGAAGTTATTTGTTATATTGGACCATACATGTAGGCAGAAGCAGGAACATGGACTGAAGATAGGTAAGGAACTTGCAAGAAGAGAGTTTACAGGCAATATTTCCCCCTTCATCATTAGGGATGATTTAGGAGGCTATTTAGGGGTACAGGAATTGTTTCTGGAATACTCTTTAGTTAATATATCCATGAGTGACCCAATGTAATCTGAATGTGGCTGCACTCATACAACTTGCTGCAGCAGTGACATGTGCTATGGTCTCAGTACAGGGGATGATCAGAATGTCTTTTTAGTTGCTTTTATTATTTTATTTTATCTTATATTAAAAAATCTGTCAGGTAGAAGCCAATAACAGAAACTGCTACTTATGAACTGTGAAGTTGCCAGCAGGAAATGACACTAGAGGAGACACTTTTCATGGATTAACTATAAATCACAGTGGAGGATACAGTAATGGAAAAGAAGACAGATATAATCCTAAAATACATTGCACTAGCAGACAGGCCTCCTTGCCAATGCAAATAGATATGGCCTTACAAGAAATTTCAATGGAAACATTATGCAGAATAATTTGAAATGAAGTCACAAAACATTGTTTGGCTTAACAAAAAAAAAATCAAAGCTGTAAGTTAGAAAAGCCTTCCATGTGACCTTTTTCAATGCCACATGATAGTTTATTTGGGAAATGCTTTAGGCTGCTGAGATAAGAAATGCATTCTTTCATCCATTCCTTCACATATGATTTCTCATGATGTGCCAGTGTCTGCAGTTCTGCAGTTGTTTGCATGTTTTCTTTGGAGCATCTCAGTGGCTTTTCTGAGGAAGTTAATGGGATAGTTATATTTAAAAAAACATATATATGCAAATCTCTATATAATTTATTATCCCTGTTTTGTGGGCATGGCAAAGGACTTACTTAGCTTTCCTCAGTTGAAAGCTTACTTTCCATGAGATAAAGTTAGCTTTTCTTTCCTAACTTTAAAGTGGAACTAATCATTTGTCCTGGTATTTTCAATTTAGCCAGCAGCAGCCAATCTATGGATATATTTTCTTTAAAAATCTGTTGACTATTCTTTTCAGAGATAATTTTGTTTCCAGTTATATGCTTGACTTCAAATTCAGTTGCCTGCTTCCTGCAACCTGATTAGGTTAATTATTCCTTAATGATTAAATGTTTAGCAGTTTATTGATATGACTAATGTATGAAATTAAGCTGTTAAGAAGACACTTTAATTGGTGGAAAGATGTTTGTATAGTGGACTTAAGATTTTCTTTTCTAACGATTTCTTTGCTCCTGAGGGATTTTTTCTTTTACAGGAAACACACATGCAAATGTGATTTTTGTTTTTCTGCAATTTAATACAGGAATATACAATGGATGTCTTCTTTCGTCAGACATGGGTAGATAAAAGATTAAAATATGATGGCCCTATTGAAATTTTAAGACTTAACAACTTGATGGTTTCGAAGGTATGGACTCCTGATACTTTCTTCAGGAATGGGAAAAAATCTGTTGCACATAATATGACAGCCCCAAATAAACTCTTCAGAATAATGAGAAATGGCACCATCCTGTACACAATGAGGTATCTAATGTGTTTGTTTGACTTCTTACAATTACTGTATGCAAAAGTTGTACTGCCTAGACAAAATGGCAACCAGAGACTATTTAATTTGTTCCATTATAGGCTTACAATAAGTGCAGAGTGTCCCATGAGATTAGTGGATTTTCCCATGGATGGTCATGCTTGTCCTCTCAAATTTGGGAGTTGTAAGTTGCAATTATGAAATTTCTTGTGACTACAGAATTTAAATAGTAGAATTTCATTTTGAGCAGTTACTAGACTTTCTGAATTTATACAGTTATGTCTTGATATGCAATCCCTATGCAGACAAAACTCCTGTTCAGTTCCTCACTACTTCAATTTAGGACCTCAAAAATTAAACTCAGAGAACTAAAAAGCAGGTTGTGATTCAACTATTATGTTAAGTGCCACTATTCTGGATACACAGTTGCTTGAAATACATAGTTTTTCTTGGTTCTTGGGGAGGAATTGGATACTCAGCGAAGTGAGAGATTCTCTGGCGAAGACAAACTTAACTTAAACCAGCCAAGTAAAAGACACCTAGGGAAGCAGGTTAGCTGATTTTCTCTACAGGTAGTGGAAGCACATTGGCATCTTAGAAAGAGGTGTAGGTTATGTGCAGAGATTTGGCCTCTAGTTGTAATTGTCGGTCTGCTGTCATGTAAGAGGAGTCTTCATGGCAAGTTTAGACTAGATAAATAAACTACCAGGGTTTTTTTTTAACTGGTGAGAAAAATCTTAGTGCATTGACTTTACTTGTCTGCTTTGAAAAATGGGTAGGTTTTTGAAAAATGTCCAAACTTCAGATAGAAAGAACAGTTTGGGATATCTGTTTGTTGCAACAAGAGAGGGTAGTTGTGGTTCTCTGATGTGAATCCAAAGCAGAGACCTCTGAGACCCCCTGGAAATGGTTGGTGCCCTCCATGAACTATCTTGTTACTCCTTTAAGCCCTCTTGGTCAATGACTTCTCTGCTTTAGACCTTCCAATGGCTGGACATTGATCTGTTTTCCTTGACCCCAGAGCTCTGAAGTCAGAAATGGCTTTAGAACCTTTAGAGACTTTCCGTTGCATAAATTTAGCTTATACAGCTGGGTAGTCAACCTGAACAGGGATATGAAAGACACTGCTCTGATATGATTTTCATTGGTGGAGACCAGGTGCTGCAAGATTTGTCTTTGGTATCAACTGTGTGATAGGGGTGCTTTGATAGTGGGGGCTCATCCATAGTAATAGCTCTTCAGACAGAATCACCACTCAGCAGGAGCTGTGCTGAGCACTAGTCTGATATTTCCCACTTGAAATAATGTGTAGCTGTTTCAAATGTAAGACTTGTTTGATTCAATTTTAACAGGAGTTTGGGCTGTGTAGGGATTGTATGCTAGCCCTAAGATATGTGTTTTGCATTAAATGTAAAATGTTTCTTTGTGTGTGCTTATTTTGGGGCCATTGTGAATTTTTTACTGACATACGGTTTCTGGCAAATATTTTAAACAGAAGTTTAAAATATTGTTTTTAGTATAGTCATTCTTTTCCGTAAAATATTGTGCACCAATCTTCAAAATATATCCTCCTTGTACATACTCTCTTTTTTTTTTTTTAGATTAGTATATTTTAATAGTAAAATTTTAGCTAAAAATTGCTAAAATAAAGATAAACTTTGCATGCCCAGTAAGGGCTGATCCAGAAGGGATTTGCATTAGTCTTCACATTCATATGTGAAGTGAATTTATGTGTGACACTTGACATATAACACCAGATCTTATTTATTCTGCTTTGAGGGTGGCTTTTTAGGGGTAACTTAACATAAAGGCTATCTTCTGAATTTGTTAATGTGTGTTTTACTGTTTGGTTTCAGCAGGTTTGGCTTGGGTTCTTAGTAAGGCATGAGAAAAAGTTTCCTATTTATGCAAACTAATGCTGTGTTGTAGATGCTTATCCAAAGAGTGAAATGATTTATACCTGGACAAAAGGACCTGAGAAGTCAGTGGAAGTTCCTGAGGAGTCTTCCAGTTTAGTTCAGTATGACCTGCTTGGGCATACGGTATCCTCTGAAACTATTAAATCTATTACAGGTAGGAATCTTGTCAGTCAAAATCAACTTGAGGTAAAACTAACCTGTAACATTGCCCAAAGCTTTTTATTCTTTTTCTTCCTGTAAGTTTTATTCTACTGAATGTCATAGGGTATGTATTAAGGGCTGAGAGTGTAAATCTGAATTAGGTTTCTGTCCTTGAGATTTACATTTGCAGATTCATTACAGTAGATTGCGACAGTCTTTCAGAAAGCTAGAATGAGATCATTACTCCAAGGGACAAAATGAGCATTTAATCACTGCTTAAAATGCAGTTTGAAGAGTCAAGAGGATGCCTGGGTGAGGAAGTAATTTCTCAGCACTGTATCCACATTATGTGCAAAAGGCTTCCTTTGTTTGGTGGTGCAAACAGCTCAGGATAGAAGTACAGCATACAGAATGGGTTATTAAAACCATAAAAACCCTCTAGTCAGATAAGGGAAGGCACAAACACGTTAGTCACAATAGATACTTCTGCTGATCTGTGCTGTAAGAAATAAGGCAAATGGCAACTACAGGCATCCAAAATGAGTGAAGTATCACTGATGAGCAGTGTGGCGATAAACAAGCATATTCCCAAAATATTTTTAAAATTTGGAATCATTTTCTAAGCATCAGCAGGTTGGGTGTTGTGAGATAGTCAAAATGAAACCAATAAAGCAAATATATTTGATGTATTGCTCTATGGATGTTTTACTCAAAGATAAAATGGCATTTTGCAATTCACTAGAAATTTACTTCTCAGCATATAGATTATTATGAGTTAACAAAAAAAGTCCTTGCTGGCCCAAAAAGCTCATTCTGTAGTGCATTATTTGGGCAGTTTATTGAGTTTATGGTAAAATGGCTTTTTTGGTCCATTTGCTTAATATGAATGATAACATTTTAGATGAATTTAGAGTATTTTTAATTCTTCTCAATGATTGTTGAGATGCTTGCATAACATTTGATGTGTATCATTGTTCTTATTGTTTTATTTAGCAGGTAGGTACCGCAATGCTATGGGTACTACAGTCGGTAGATAAATTGTGACTTGGGATTCTCTTCTTCAACAGCTGTCCAAAGGATTTTTAAAATCATGCTTATACTGTAAAATGTAATCCAGTATTAGTTGTATTATGGTACTTTTGATATCAATTTCCTTGTAAGGACCTACTGTTTCTAGGATTTTTTAAAAAACCCTTATTCATTCTTTTTCTAAAGAAGATACCTTTCTGTACATGTTAAATTGTATGAATAGCGTCACCATAAACAATCCTACTTGAGAGTCTGAAACAGTTATTCTGCAACACAAATTTTATACACAGAGAAACATTTTCTTTATTTTTTAGGTGAATATATTGTTATGACAGTTTATTTCCATCTCAGACGGAAAATGGGTTATTTTATGATTCAGACCTATATCCCATGCATTATGACCGTGATCCTCTCTCAAGTTTCATTTTGGATAAATAAGGAATCTGTTCCTGCTAGAACTGTATTTGGTAATTATTTCAGTTTTTTATTTTACTTCTTCTTGTACTTGCTCTTTTAATAACTCTCACTAGAATAGGCCTTTTTAGTGCCTTAGGGTGTACTCCATGCTATTGCAGAAACAAGGGAGTAATTTAAATTCAGAGGGAATTTTGCTATTGATATATGAAGAATGTTGTTATGTGAATCTTTGGGATCTGAAGAGAAAATAACCAGAAGGGTGGCACGGTCACCTGAAGCAAATGGCTGCTCACCTCTAGGGATTCCACCTGCTTGAGGGAGCAAACTGGAAAGACCTGGCTCTGAGTAACACACTCAAGTCCTTAGCCTACATCCAGATCAGGTTTATCCTCCAATGGACAGTAGTGTAAGTACTTGAACTCACAGATACTTGTAAAATAAATTGATTTGGACTGTGTGAGATGTTCCAATGCCTTGTAATAAGGTATCTGTGTCATCAGTGGAAGCTTGCTATGAGTAAGGCTTAGATTCTGTTACTGTAATTTCATATTTAGTGCTTTTCTTTCCTTTCTCCTACTGCCATCATGAAAATTAATTACAAAAGCACAATGATCACAAGATATTAAAATTGCTCTCTTCAAAATACGGCTTGAATGAGATGGTACAGTGAAAATAACAGAAAATCTTCACCGCAAGACAAAGTTTTGCAAGCAAGAATCTAAATGGAAATATGTTTCCTGTCAAAGAAATAGGATAAAAACATTTTAAAAGCAGCTTAAAGCAGGAAGAGAGTGTTCTACTAAAAGCCCTTCTATAGACTGCTAGATGCTGGTAAGAGTGATAGGGACAGTTGTGCTGGCAGCTCCAAGTCTTCCCAGAAGAATGATTTAATAGGGAAGAATGTCGTAAAGACTGTCAGTAAACTAGTATTATCACAGACTACCGTCTCCCCCGTGTTTTTTATTAATGTTTGGTCATTTATTTCACTTTACCCTATTTTTACATCTATTAAACTAACATTTCTAGAAATGACTCAGACAAACGTTTTGCTTGAAGTGGGCAAAGGTCCACTCAGGTCCTTAGAAATGATAGGGCTAAACAGAGATGGGTCTCCTCCAGGAAAAAAAAAATAAACCAAACAACTTCCATTTTTTTTTTCTCAGACTTAAAAATTTTCAGTGGTGTGGTTTTCAACACCTTCCCGCTGAAGAAGGTTTTATGAGCTTGCATCTGTATTTTTTATCCTCCTGAAAACGCTGAGAAATCCTTTGAGCTCTTATGATCTGGCTACTCTTTTTTCATTTTTCTACTTTGTTAGGAAGGACGGATTTCATTGTGACCAGTTCTCTGTATGGCAGTGTGTAGGTGAAGCTTTGTTTTATTATATTACCTTGATGGAATACCATCATTTAGCAAATAGGGATGTGAGGAGTCTGTTGAAAAACATATTCCTAATGAGTTTAAATTATTCTGAGCATAAGAACTGCATCTAGAATTAGAATGGGTACAGTGTTCTTTTCATAAGATTAGGGATATCTCTATTTGTAGTCACTTATCATTGAGGTTATCATGTTAGGATTTTTGCAGGGCTTACTACATACTTGGGGTTTTACATTTGTATGATATGTTTTGGATGAAAAAAGAAATAAAGACCCCATTCATTTTTTTATATACAACATGTGTTTGCATTTGAAGTACTACCACGAAGTGGCCATCCTTTGAGTTCAGTGTTCATGCTTGCACACTTTTTAATTAAAGTTGTTCTTTCGGAAGATGAAATTCTAATTAAATTTCATTGGCTGACTAGTAGCAGAAGGCTATAAAAAAAACTGAGGGTTTTTTTAACTAACAGTGTTTTTAACATAATATTCTTCTTTAGCACCAGAATAATTTGTCATGACTTAATGGCTCCTGGATTACAAATGTGATCAGAGACACAGATGCAGAATAAAAGGTGGCATTCAGAACCATTTACAGGAAAAGTCATGTTTAGGTGCAGTCTGAGGAGTACTCCCCAATTGAACAACTTAAATCTTATTCAAATGTTTAGAAAGTAACTTGTAAAAAATTCTACTGAACTTGACATGAAAAACTTATGAAATGAAGGCTTCTGTGTTTTCCTCATGTGATTTGTAGATGATCTGCTGAATTAATGGATTTCTGAATTGCCTCCTTTAAAAAATGGTTAATTGTTTGTGGGCTTAGCTACTCATGGATATGTGATGCTTGCCATGACTTAGATCTAATGCAATATTCGCAAGCAGCAGAGAAAGAAGTGATTTAAAATTTTCTGTTTGAAGCTGTTTGCCAGTTCTTGCTTTATTTTACTTTGATTCAACAGTTCTTTTGCTTTATTTTTTTTTTTTGAAGGGATAACCACAGTGTTGACAATGACGACACTGAGCATCAGTGCAAGACATTCACTGCCAAAAGTATCCTATGCTACTGCCATGGACTGGTTCATAGCAGTTTGCTTTGCCTTTGTGTTCTCTGCTCTCATTGAGTTTGCTGCTGTCAACTATTTTACTAATATTCAAATGGAAAAAGCCAAAAGGAAGACGGTAAAGTCCCTTCTTGAATTTCCAGTTGCTCCAGTACAAAGAAAAAGAAGTACAGAAGAGACAGTCACGGTATGTTTTCAGCTTACACAAACATTTTCTGTATTTTGGATAGTGTTGCTCAGTAAAAATTTGCCTTTAGCTTCCTCCCAGGTTCCCTTTGAGCTAATGATGTGTGGTACATCAGATTAATGGAAGGCTAATACTACGTTGTATTAAATGGTAAAAACCTGTAAAACATGATTTAATTCTTATTTGAGTTATTGAATGAACTCAGGGGAGAGATGGTGATTATGTCCATCCATACATGCAGTCTTTTCTATGTTTATTTGTGTTTTGGTGAAGGTCAGTTAGGATGGGAATCTTGAGGAAACTTAAGTTTGCTTTTCTACATTGACTCTGTATGGACTGATTATAGATGCCAAGATATTGAAGATTATGAAGGCATCATGTTATCTTATGTGGCTAATGTCTTTAATGAATTAAAATATGTTAAAGCATTTCATCTGTACCTTGGAGCACTTCCCTAAACATCATCATTCTCCTTGCATTGCATGTGTTGCCTATCAAGAGTTTTCTTTCTTTATCTGTTACAATTTCAGGAATTTTAGATGAATCTTGCATGGAAATCTTTTGTCTACCACAGATATAATTTTTATGTAATTTGTGTATCTTTGCACAGTAGTTCACCTCAATTCCTGATAAGTTTTTGGGACTCTGTTTAACAAAATGCTTTCCTGCTTTCCTAATACTCTGGATTAAGTGTGACTTGCGTGGGAGCTGTTTTAGTGTGTTTTAGCTGGACTAGCTAATAAAGGCTTGATCTCATTTCCAGTTGAGCTCACTGGTGATTACCCTTTCCTCTCTTTTCCCATTCCCAATAAATGGTGCTTACTTTCTGAATCATACATTCATGAGACGTGTAGCTAACAAGGTTCTCGCAGCTCCTGTCCTAGCCACGCTGTGGGCCAGTACTTCCCAGCCATGGCTGGCTCTTGGCAACACCACTCAAGAAGTGAGACACTGACAGCAGCATCGTAATTTACTTACTCTTCCCGTCAGGCTGACTTGGTAATTTCCTTTGGCTGAACCAGGATTTAAGAAGTGCTGGTTTAAACTAACTCTTGTTAATTTAGTCTTCTGTCTCTTTTCACATCTCATTTGTCTCCTTCCCTATTCATTCTCTCATTTTTGCCTTCCCACCCCTTCCATTTTCTATTGCTGCACAGCTGCTGTCCACCCACTTCCATTTTTCTTCCTCTTCTTTGCTCTCCTACGGTAGATACTGTTTTCAATCTCCTGGCTATGTTATTGTGTTAGCTCCCCTTTCTGCTTAAAAGGATAGACTGCTCCTGAAGAGTTTGTTATTTGTCACTCCATTAGCTGCTGGTAAGAGACAGGAACCAAAAAATATGTTTATAGTAGCACGTAGTTCACCTTGTACACAGAGGTATTAGTGCTACGAGCTTATGCTAAGCTTCTTGACTGTGCAGCATGAAGTTTAGTAGAGTATCTTGGCTGCTCCTGAGGAATGAAAGTAATTACTGCTTTTGGTGATAGGTTTTATTTGCATGCCTAGGAAAATAAATTACCTAAGAATAAATAAATAAATTACCTAGTTTAATCCTAGATCTATTTATTAGATTTTATTTAAAACAATAGGAAAAACAGTAGTTTTCTCAGGTAGCTTAATAAAATTTATTCTCATGGAGGCTTCAGAAAACTCTTTTGATTCATGGACAGAATTGCTTTAAGTTAGTAGTGTGTAATGCTTAGCCATTTACACACATTTTGGAGAAATTCCTCATTCTCTCTTTTTTTTTCCTATTGTTGTTATTATTATTACTATTGCTAATATTATTTTTAAAAAACAGCAGCAACAGAACACACACATCTTTCAACTTGAAAGACAGATAAAATGAGATGTGAACAGTTCTATTCCACTGCTTACTTAATACTGCTGGGATAAATGTGGGAGCGTTCTCACAGACTGGGAGATTTTGAAAGCACTCGGGGGAGCAGTGTGCTCTAGGGGTTACTCATTAATGTTATGAGTATGTAAGTGAATGATGGTTTTGATTGTACCTTGAACTGTTATTTTTTTCATGGCTTTCTCCCTAATTATGCCTATACTAAGATTTGAGACTTTGCTCTTCCAAGACAGGTGTACAAGGTGAGCCCACAGCTACTGTTATAAAGGTTTAACTATTGTGCAGTCCTTTCTATGACTAGAGGATTATTTCTCTCCCACTGTGCAGAAGAACAGAAGCTACGATCACTGCTCTAATTCTCTAGAACCTAACAGGGATGTTACACCCTGCTTTCCAACCTGACATGTAAAATACTCCTTGCTATATTTTGCTTATAAGGACTAATCTAGAAATTTTTATGTTCCTTATTGCTATGCATTATATTATTTTATCTTTTATTATCATTATATTATTATTATATTATTTCTTTTTTCCTTATTATGGATCTGACTTTATGTTCTGCAAAAATACTGTCTAGTCAGTGCTGATTTATTAGAGATAATGAAATCTCAGTTTCCTTGGTATTGAGATTGGTGGTGAGCTTGTGGTGCACAAAGAATGCAGGACAATAGCTGGACTGTAGCATATAATTTGTAAGCAATGTTTCTTGACGTAAATCCACACATTTTTTCTCAATAGATAAATGATGGGCTTGATTTCTTGACTCAGTTAGTATTAAAAAAAAAAAAATCTGTACTGTGCTGGCACTATTGTGGTAAAAATTCTCTTGGTAGCAGTACAATTGCCAGAGCTCAAGGAAAAGTTGTATTTTAAACTTGAAACTTTTTTCAAACAGACTTTGCCTATAATACTAAATTTACCCGTCTTCCAAAATTAAAAATTTTCACTTAGGCCAGGGAGGAAGTATATGCTAATTGGGAAAGAAGATGGCTGAATACCTAAACCTTGCAGTTCTTTCTGTTGAATATTTCACCACTTGCAACCTGCTTTGGCTCTTCTACTCAAAGTGAGGGGGTGTGTGTGTGGAGATCCCTGTCTTAAGCCTATTAACCCTATACTTCAGCCTACCTTGAAATGGCATACAGGTGTCTCTGACCACTTTTTTTGCAATTGAGATGCCATCTGTATAGGTCCCCTGAAAAATTACAGAGCAGTTGAGGTTGTTAAGGAAAAACAAACATGGTAACATTATACTTTTAAATAAGGGTTTTTTTTTAATGAGCTGTTGATTCTCATTATTAACTGGACCATTTAATGCATTTGATCTTTTTTTTTTTTTTTCCTCAGTTAACATGGTGGGATTGTCCTTGAAGGATTCTATGAGGGAGCACGTTGGGCTATGAAACTGCATAAGTTATAGAATATGAAGATTTTTCTATCTGATGATATTAGAAATTAGGCATATTACTAGTAAACTTTGGTAAAGATAAATTGCACTTTATTAGAAGTCCTTTTTTAGACAAGTATATCTTTGACCAATTTCTGACCACAGAATTAAAGTGGATGTTGAATCAGTTCATATATTACTCATGCTAATTAGAATTTTTAGTGGTCTGTTATTTTTCTCTTTTCAGTCAAAACAACTTTTATAGTTGTCTTGGATCAAAGGCAGTTCCTATTATTTATCATTATGATCAAATGGTTTGGATATATTACTTCATATTATATATTTCTTCACTAGAACCAACAAACCTTTGCTGTAGCAAATGTGGGCTATCTGCTTTTCTAAGTTATTCTCTTATATGTAATTATATTTACTTTTTGGAGCCACATGATGGGTATGGCTGATGAATACATTGATTAAAATAAGCATTAAATGCCGTTCAGAGGCTAGCTAATTAGTCTGAACTCTGTTAATCTCAACAAAAAAATCCTGGCATCAAGCTAATTTACTGGGCTGAGGGTAGCAGGAGCAAGCCTGCAATAGCTGCAGATGCAGTTTGTATTCCTTTATCACTTGATTTTACTTTAGCCATGGTAATATTCAATATTTTTTTATACTCCTTCCTCTGCCTACTCTATTTCAACTCTTCTTCTTGTCTTTAACTTGATACAAACTTAATGCATGTCAATAAGGAGGAGTGCAGGTCTGCAGAAAACATCCCAGGAGTGAGTAGGACCCAAGCTTTTTTGAGGTCTGCCTTAAGTTCACAAGAGACTCGGACAGGCTTTCTGTCAGGCACAGCAGGATAGCACTGAAGTATGTCTAAGCCAAGAGAGGTCACTTAAACCTTGGTTACCTGTGATTTCTTTGTTTTGGGAGCAAGTTAATATTCTTTCTGTTTAGAAAGAATGAACCTATCCCTAAATGTTCTGAACTACTTTTGTTAGTATAAGCAGAAATGTTGCTGCAAGTCAGTGTGTGATGGAAATGAATGATTTATAGTTTGTTATTGGACTCCTGAGTCTATTTTTATGCTTCTGTACTATTTCCTTTTCACTGTATTCCTATGAAGTTTATTTTTAAAGACCTACCCAGTTTTGGAGATGAAGAATGCTACCAAAAAGTATTCTTCAAAAAAAATAAACTCCAAACACTGGTAACATGAGCTTCAACCTCAGCTGTTTGTTAAAAGAGTGTGAAACTCGGGAAAAATCAGGTCACGCTCAAAAAAACCCTTTTGAATGGAATTATTTCTTCAAACTCAGTTACAAGTAGGTTGTAACTCTCAATTTTTCTCCCTCTTTTCTGAAGACAGTTAAATGTCATCCTGTCTTTAGCCAATGGGGGAACTCGGGGGTCAAGCTCTTCACTGCCATGTAGGCACATACTCCTTTCCTTGCTCGAGTGCTTTGTGACTGGCATCCACCTCACAAGTTTACCAGAAATGTTGTCATGTGGACAACCTGCATACTGCTTTTGTGTGATTCAGATGTATTTTCTCTGGTGTGAAATACTTACCTTTTAATCATTTATGGGCACAGCTCATGTTACATGAAGGCGTGGGAGAAAAGTGGAGATCCTTTGGCAGCCCTTGGTGAACAGACATCTAGAGCAATTAATCTGGCTGATGACCTGCTGTTTCCCAAACTCCTGACTTAGAGAACAAAGATTGGGCCTGATAAATTGTTCTGATGGGCTGCATACAATCTTGAGGCTATAGGTAGGATACTTATTTTTTTTAGAGTGCCATTTTTTTGTTGTTAATGTTCTTAATCCCTGACGTTGATTAATGGTGAGATATTATTGTATCAGCAGATACACTCTTCTGTCTAAGGTCTAGACTTTAAGTGAAACTGAAAATTTTAGCCTCTGGACCAAAACTTCTATTTAAATACATGGACATAATGGAGAGGTACAAAAAACGTACCAGACTTGGAGTAGTACTATTTACTTAGTTTACTCCTCCTTTGGAGTAGTAGAATAATAGATTCCTTTGTCCCAGCAACAGTGAAGTGGAGCTAAACCTTCCTGCCTCATATATGAATGGAAGTATCTGAAGAGCAGCTTGGTCTTGATGGCAATACTTGGGCCACAGGTCTGGTTACTGCACTCTTTATGTGGTTGCATAGCCTATCTCCTTTGTGTGACTTAAGCAGTCCTGCAGTTAGGACACCATCTCAGTTTTGAAACATAATGACAATTTTTTTCTGCTTCACTACTTCTCCACTGCCTAGGGTGTTATAGTTTGGGCTTTTTTAGGGCAGTGGCATTTAAAACTCAAATTCTAATGAAGGACGTCAGGCTCAATAAATGCACAGAGTTCATCTAAGTATAAGGACATACAAATGGAGGCTGCTGTGCCATGTGAACAACTTCTTTGACGTGTCAACAATTTTCTGCTGTTCTAATTTCATTAGTCAACATTTTTGTTGTTAGTAATTGACAGTCAGGATATGCTAGCATCAGGTTTAAACAGGGGATGCAGGTCATAAAAAACTGGCACATTTTGTACTGAATAGTACTTGAAAGATAGGAGAGATTGATTACCTGGGGGAAGTTTGCAGTGACTTAGGGGAAAGTTTCAATGTTTGGATACCTGAAGATAGAATAGATCCAAAATGATTGATGAAATATTTTGTTAGCTGTGATGCTCAGGTACAATGTTTAGTGGGGCTTTTTATGCTTCCTTGATTTTATTTGCCTTTTTGTTGTTTTGCTGCTTTGTTGTTTTTTTTTTTGTTTGTTTGTTTGTTTGCTTTGTTTTGTTTTGTTTTTAGGGGAGAGGAGTATTTTGTGTTCATTTGGGGCTGTTTTGTTGTTGGTTTTGGTTGTAGGGTATTTTGGGGGTTTATTTGTTTGGTTGGTTTGTTTGGACTTTTTGTTTGTTTTTTTTATTTTTTATTTTTTTTTGTTTGGTTTTGTTTGTTTTGGGGTTTTTTGTTTGTTTGAGTTTGGTTTTTTACTTGGTTCACTAGACTTAGACAGTTCTACTGATCAACTATTCATAATGTATAAAGCTAAATATGTGCTTGAACAATATGACTTGGGCATAAATGTGAGACAAAACTTAATTTTTTAAAAAATATTTCCCATAATATGTCTTTTTAAATAGCACAAATTAAAGTGCTATATCACAAAATTTTGTTTTTCTTCAACAACCCGATATTACTCTACCTTTAACATGGTTGGGATGTGGAATGAATTTAAATTGTAAGTAGAAACATTTCTCTACTGCAAAGTGAGCAGAGTAATTAATGGAAGTAGGCAATGTAGTATGGGATTTGTGCCTAGATTCTGACCCAACTTAACTGTGATGTAAACTCCACTGAATTCCAGAATTCAGTTATAATGAAGATAAAAAATGGCAGGGTGTTGGATCAAAACTGATGGGATTTAAAGGTGATATGGACAATGAAGTTTTTTCTTGTTGTAGTGGAAATGTTTTTTGGGAGGGAGGTTGGGTTTGTTGTGATTTTCTTTTTTTCAGTATGCACAAAAAGAAGCAGGAGTTTAGTTGCAGTTGTTGGATAACAAAAAAATCCTTCTGGAGTGCTATCTTCTCCAAGCCTTATTAGGAAATGTTGTAATTGATCATTCTTCAATTTCCTGTAAGTATTAGAATGAACTGTCACAAAATAGACAAGGAAATATGAAGGATATATTTGACTGTTACTCATCTGATGCTAAAATACCTGACAGTGTTTACTGTAAGTAGTGGAAGACTTTATTTAAATAATATTAGGATAAGACTTCTTTTTGGAAAGCAAAGCATAACGCAGTTATTTTAAAAAGTACTGCATCCCATTGTTTTGAGTTCCAAAAATATGTGTGACTGTCTTTCTCTGTCATTGTGATGATCTACTAGAAAAGCAGACTGCCATGCTCCAAAAAACCATATTCCTTATGTTTTTTCCGTTAGAATATACAATGCATGTTTCTGTTTAATAATTTAATTTCCCGCCAATACCAGTGACAGGCATTCAGATAGGTCTTCTATTGACATAATGGCAATTTCCTCACTTTTTAAAATCTTTTTTTATAGAGGGAAATGTTATGTAGTCAAAAAATATGTGTAGCATTTCAGAAACATTGAATCAAGGGCAATCCTTTACGGTGACAGGAGCAAAATCTTCAGATTGTCCAGCATCAACCCTTACACTGAAAATTGCTGGGGAGTTTATAGTTTTCCCTGTGATGGTTAGTAGGAAATGAAGTCCCTGAAGTTAAGACTCTTCATATTTTCTCCTTAAATCTTTTAATGTATTTATATTTATATTTTAGTTTTGTTTCCCCTCCACAAAGTTTTCAATACCGGTGCATCCAATGACACCAAATCACATTTGAGTTTCCCAGCTGTGTGTGAGATTTCTGGCAGACTTCATTTTTACTGAGAAAATTGGAATCAGAAGAAATAAGCATTGAGAGGCTTGGGAAAATCTACAAGACAATCAGTGTTCCAAGCACTTTCAGCAAACTACTAAAGCAAATTTAAGTGCAGCTTTAAGGTAAATGAAAATTGAAAGATATCGAAAATAACTAAGGTCCTTGGTTCCTAATCAGCCATTCTTCTTCCTTTCAGAGGTGTTACACAAATCACCTCCACAGTTCATTAGGACATGACTTAGGCTAATAGATTTGTTCCCCACCATAGTCATGTTTTCAGTTCTTTCATTTTGTCAAAATATAAATAAAATCTTTAAGAATTGTGCACACCAGTGCTTAAGAATTGTATATATGCATACTTACATTAAGATAAATATATGTACACATGTATTTATATACATGTTTGCATGTGTAAAGATTTGAGGGAGCACACAGGTGAATGGGTTGATTTGGCACAAATTTGGCATCCATTTATTTAAAAAAGGTTTTTGTAATTTATGTTTTTTAATAACCTTGTATTCACTTTTCTCCTACTTTGTGCACTTTTATGCCCATCTGGTGGTAGAATATAGAATGGAGTGCTCTTCTTGCCTCTTTTCCTCTCCCATCACATGATTCAGATTGCAAAATGAGAAGAGTGGACAGTGGACTGGCTCTTCTAACTTGTCTGCTCTTTGTGTTTTCTTTCCAAATAATTTACACTGCTCTCTGCACTGCTAGAGCTATGGACCAGAATTCATTGTGTTTTGTGGCAGGTGGAGCTTTTTATTGGTCATATTCCAGGGCTCTATAAGGCAACCCAAAATCTCTAGTATTATTCCAGTAAAATTCTGATTGACTGGCTCTGCAACATAGTAGTAAAACAGGGTAGATTTCTCCTCCAAGTTTTGCTTTTGCTCACAGCAGGTCAATATGGTGACTCAGTGGGATTTGGGACAAGCAGCATTATTTACACTGATGACAACATGCTGCTTTCCTGATAAATGTCAAATAGTGTGAATTTGGCAGGCTTTACAATGTCCTCCCAGAAGAACAGACTGTTTTCTTAGGAAGGATTGGTAAGGATAAAACCCCACTATAGTAGATTTTAGTAGTAAAATATTACTAAATTACCATACAAACTATTTTGTTGTTGCAGCTAAACAGTAAATCATGTCAGACTTTGGTTGCTCTAAGCCTTCCATTTTTTGAATGAATTTTTGCTTGGATTAATTGAGTTGTCCCAGTTTGGGAAGCCTATGCTCTCATATAATACATTACTGACTCTTCTATATATTAATTTACCTGTGTCTCATTGAAGTTTTAGTAGTGCTGTCATGAAAAATGCTAATCATATCCTTGGAAAATTAACAGAAAAGCAAGAAGATGTTTATTTACCATTCACTTTTGATTTCATTCTACTAATACCTCATTGTTACATGCCTGATTATTCTAATAAAAAATTAAAATTCTTTGCAATTTTAAAACTGCTTTGATTGTGGTGCCCTTTCTAGGAAATTTTTTTTTGTCTGGTTGATTTTGTGTTTGGGTTTTATTTTTTACTTAGGGAGATGAGATATGCAAAATGGTGATTAGACACCTGAAAGGCTTAATTGCTAAATTTCTCTGAGTAGGCATGTACATAACTGACTTGCGGCTTCTTAAGTGTTTTCCATGCATCTTAGGGGGATACCTACCCCATTTCAACTCAATGGCCAGCATGCCTATTATATACAGCCTCCCACAAATCCCACATGGGAGTCTGAGTAGACTTGAGTCCTGCCTTTTCAATACTGGAGAATTAGATTAGTAGCCAGACTTCTAGGTAGTCCTTGGCATGTTAAGTTCTGTTGAAGCTGCTCTTGTTATGTTAAATAATTTATATGGGGCCATGGAGAAGGAGAGTAATTGATTCTGGAGCCAGCTTGTCTGTGCATGCACTGCAATGGGAGGGCAAGACTGAAGTGTGGAGAAAGCAACATCTTTAACAAGGAAGGATGATCACTTGTCCTAGAATATCCAGTGGCCTGGTAGGGAAATGCTTGAGATGTGAAAGGCCTGTGGCAACATCCCTACGATAGTAAGGGCAGATTTGAGAAATGGTCTCCTATTACCATACCCATGCTTCCTTTTCGCTTGCTGGGTTACAGTAGAGGAGGACAGAATCTTTTTATGAGTGTCTTTTTACAGTGTGACTTAGCTGTCTCCCCCCAGGAAAGAGCTCAGAGCTGGAAGAGCTGGGTACAGTTGGGTGCTCCTTCTGCAAAGGCGTGTAATTTAGGCTGTGATCCTACCCAGGGCATTTCTCTCCAGCTTTGACAGCTGCTTGCTGGATGTCAAAGTGTTAGCTCTCTCTCTCGCACTAGAACTGTACCAGATGGTGGTGTTGTGACTTGTAAATTCTGCTGTGCATTTATCCCTGGGAAAAGAGAACCTACTGGTTTAAGTATTATATATATATATATATATATTAAGTATTATATCTATATATATTATATATATATATATACCTCAGTCCCAGAGACAGACACCATTTTAGTGATATTCTGTGGCAAAGATTTGTTGTGAACTAGAAAACATATTGACCTGCAGCAGTGTGCTCTCCACTTGAGTAAATAAACAGTGCAAAAGAAACCCTGGGATCTTTCACAGTGATGCTGTGAAGCTCTGTCACAGGGTGAGCCTGATGCAGGTCTTCAGAAGTGTCTATATATCCAACCCCACAACTGCTGAGCTATTTTCCGAAGAGGAAGATTAGAAGAATACATCTGAATTACATTGCCAATACATGGTTCTAGTTTTAATGTGCACCTGGTTTTCAGGAGTTGATGATGGCTGTGCTTCCTAGTGACCAGAGGGCCTAAAAAGGGGATTTTCCATGCTGAGCACTACTGATACTCTGTTAGCTCAGGCAGTAAGAGCTGCTTATTTTAGATTCACATCTCAAAAAGATATGTCCATCATAAAAACTGTGAAGAAATTTAAAATTACAGAGACTGATTTGAAGCTGCTATGTAGAGCACTAACAGGCTACAGAAAGATGCTCTTGAGTTGAGTGAAACAGCTGACTGTACAATGCCATACCAACACAAGAGTTTCTCACAGCTTGCAGTGTTCTCACTGCTTTTGTTTTTAAATACAGTCCAAAGGATTAAGTTCCCTGCTGTCTTGGAAATCACTTTTATCATTGCTACATTCTCCCCAGGACTTGGCTTGTGGCTTTTAAATTATGTTCTTGTTTGTTTTACAGATTCTAGGTTGGCCTTATCATAGGAAATATGCAGTGTGATTGATACCAGCTCTCTTTGTTCTGTAACAAGATGACTAAGTTTGTCAGTTCTGTTCTGCATATTGCTGTGCTGATGATCCCCTTCCCTTGAACCTCAGCTCAGCTGCTGCACGCTACTTCACTTCATGCTAAATTTGCAATCTTGACTTCATTGAAGTGCAAAATTGCCTTGCTTGTCAAAAACTGGTAATACATACAAAACAATCCAGTACTTTATTTTTTTTGGCTCAAGTTGAGGCTTACATAGACTTAGAAAGAGTTTCAGAATTTCCACATTATGTGAGCAGCTGTTTATGGTGTACAAACCATGTTAAATATTGAAGAATTTAGATCGACTCGTATTTGTGCATCATTTTAGTGCTGTAGTAAACAACAGTATCCATCAAAATTGAGCTTAAATGGAAAAGCAAATGTGTGAGTTGATTTTTGGCAATAAATTTGTTGTAGGGATTTTTTTGTTTGTTCTATACATTCTGTCATAGAAACTGACCATCATACTTACTCCACAAATCTGCCACAGTATTTAACATTAAATTGTATAGATTCATCCTGAACTATGCTAACAGGATCTTTCATTGAATTATTCATGGTTAATTGCATGTGAATCCACTGGTCAAGGGAAGGATACAGCATCAATTACCACATTTTACATACACCTGTAAGGAGGTTGGCTTAGATGTCTTATCTTCATGTCCGGTGAAATGGACTTTCTGTTCTAGTACTCGCAAAAGCGCATCTTGCATCAGGAAGAATTTGTACTCAGTGATTCTTTCCCTGACTTAGTTCTTTTAAAGATAAAACCCATGAGAAATAGCATATGATACTTAGAATTAAAGCAAAATCTCTATGCCTTTTAAAGCAGTAAATACTTCAAAAAGCTTTTTGCATGTTTTTGCATGCTATGTGCCAAAGTTTGTCTGACTGAATTTGAACCTCCTGTCCTATCCTACAGCCTCCTTCCTCCTCAGTGAATTATGCTTGTGCATAGGATGGGAGTTTTCTAAACCTGTTTTGCTGAGCATGTTTTTTGTTTTGTTTTCTTGTTTTAGTTGTATTTGCTAAGGACTATTCATTTGGATAGAAAGGAGGAGTGATTATCAATCTCTTCTGAAAAAGACTGTAGTCCACATTTTCCCATATTTGGTCAATTCCTTGGCTTTACTACACTCATCTATCTACCATTGGCATGATCAAAGTTTTGGTGATAAATGTTTGACCTCTCATCGAGGCTGGAATTTAGTTTTCACTGTTGCTTTTCTTTGCTGTTAAAAATAAAATAGTGTATCCCAGCCCACCACAGAATCTTAGCCAATGAAGATGTCCTACAATATATGTATTGCCAGAGCTCTTAAGAACTTTGTTGATGCACAGAGAGGAATTCTGCCCTCAAATTAGCCAAAATTTTGAAATTCATCCATACTGTTTCTGTCAGTAAAGGTTCAGAGGCTGAATTCTCCTGATAGGATCTATCTATATAGCAAGAAGGTTTCCTGTTGAAGGAGGATATATCAGAGCAAGGTACTTAAAACTTAGGATTTGGTGGTGGTTACGATCAGAGTTTCTGGTGTGTGTGGAATTGGTTGGACCAATTGGTTGGACCTATCAGATGGATAGGCTATTTCAAACAAAAAGTGAGGCATCATTTACCTAAGCAGAATTTGTTTTTATAGACAAGTTATCTTTATCAGATCTACTAAGCCTGGCACTGCATGGCGTAGTAGACTGGATGTTATGGTAGTTTCTAGGCTCCCATTTTGCATTCCTGAGCTATGCAATTTTAAATGTCTCCCAAAAGTCTTACTGAAATGCCTTCAGAAAATCAGAACCTTTTTTAATCTAGAGTGAGAATGCGAAAAATGTGCACTCAGAATTCCTGTGGAGCCCCGTCTGGACTAGCACGGCAGTGCTGTTGGCTCAGACAATTGACTGGTTTCCTGACTTGCCCTCATAAAAGAATCCTTACTTGGATAATCCCTTCCTTTCTTGGCTTGCATTTTCATTTGGTTTCTGTTTGATTTTCATGTTATATTTCTTGATTTTGTGCCTGTGATGGGTTGACCCTGGCTGAACACCAGGTGCCCACCAAAGCTGCTCTATGCTCCTCTCCTAAACTGCACAGGGTAGAGAAAATATAACAAAAGGCTCATGGGTCAAGATAAGGACAGGGAGAAATCTCTCACCAATTACCATCATGGGCAAAGCAGACTCAACTTGGGGAAAATTAGTTTAATTTATTACTAGTCAAAGCAGAGTAGGATAACGAGAAAATAAAAATTAAATCTTAAAACATCTTCCCTGCAGCCTTCTTCCTGTGCTTAATTTTACTCCCGAATTAATCTCCTGCCCTACAGTGGTTCAGGGGGATGGGAAATGGTAGTTACAGTCAGTTCATTACAAGTTATCTCTACCACTCCTTCCTCCTCAGGGAGAAGAATCTTCACACTCTTGTCTTGCTCGAGTGTGATATCCTTCCTGGGGGAGATAGTCCTCCATGAACTTTTCCAATGTGAGTCCTTCCCAGGCTCTGCAGTTTGTCATGAGCTGCTCCATGAGTCTCTTCCATGGAGTGCAGTCCTTCAAAAAGCGGCTGCTCCACGCTCCAGCATGGAGACCCCCACAGGCTGCAGGTTTGTCAGTCACAGGGGAAGTTTCTGGCAGCTTCTCGCAGAAGCCAGCCCTGTGGCCCCTGTGCCAAGCAAACTTGCCATGCGAACCTAACCAGTGCTTCCAAACTAAAAGGCAGTAGTTTTGTGTTTCTTACTGTTGCTTTAAGAAAGATAAAGTGAAATAATTTTGGGATGCAGCAAGTTCTTTGCATATGTTTATAAGTTTGTTGGTCAGATTGTCATTATCGCATTTTACTTTTACTAGGGATATATACCATAACTGAAATGACTGTGAAATGTTTTCCTAATACAAACTGAGTGTTGTATTTTACTATGTTTTACAACAGAATTTGGTTCATTAAGGCTTGCCACAGGATCAGGCTTGTTATTAGTGACCTTGTCACTAATCTTCAAATGATTTAGAGTTGTGAAATAGCTTCTGTATGGAGGAGAAATAAACTGATGTAGGAAGAAGTGAGTTATCTTTGCAATGTTGTATAGAGAAATATATAAGGGGCCTATGTATATAACCAGTAATAAGAATTTTTGCTAGGAACTTCTCAGCTGGACAACTCAACAAGGAGGGATACCTGAGTGCTTTGAATGAGGAGAATGAGCTATTGTCATGATATCTTGAGTAAAACATGTGCAAGAAAAGAATAAATGAGGGGACATGATGGTCAATGTGCTGCTGAGGCCACCCTGACAAGGAGAGTGCACTCTGCTCAGCTTTGACAGGGCATGGATCTGGGTGTTCCATGGAGCATGCTTGTTTCAAGAACAAGATTTTACTCAAGAACACAAATCCAAACTATTACAATGACATTGTGCAAGAACAACCAGGTTTCTGTGTTACATTGTCTGTGGAGTGTGTTAGAAATGCCATTTCTGATTTCCATGCTCTGAGTGATTGAGTGATTGTGGTTTCCAGAGAATTAACAAAAAATGGACCCATATTTTTGGTGCTTGTTATGCTGTGTTATTTTTTGATCTTACTAGGTTTTGTATTTGGGCTTTATGTGTACATTTATGTCTATGTTGTGAGAAAATTGTGTTTCTCTGTAAACCTAAGGTTTCTGAAGTATTGGAAGTTTTCTGCATCAGTAACAAGAAAGCAAAGGCCCAGAGGCTTTTACACAGATACACGTTTTGATCATTTGAAATAGTATAGATAATTTTATTCTAAAATAGAGACGGTAATGAAAAATAAGTAGTGAATCCAATAGCAACAAGTCTGATTTGGTCATTTAGATGGCAGTTGAAATGGGGGGAAGATGAGGCATTATGCAAATATATTAATGGAAACAAGCTCCTAGAAAAGAAATGGAGATGACTGGAATGTGAGGAGCCTGACTGTTACCTGTCTGTCTTACCTGTGTCTGTAGTTGGTGGTGCACAAAAGGGAAGTGTATTGAGAAGGTAATTGAAAAAAGGTGACAGTACAAGTAAGCAAGAACATAAAATGGTGTCTCTGTAAATTAATTGCACCGAATTTATTGTTTTGCTCTTTGGACTATTCTTTATGGTTGCATTTGGAGTGACTGAAGATGTGGTAGTTCTATTCTCCAGCAGCAGCAGCACTTCTAAGCTACTTGTCTAATGTAGCCAGAGAACAGGAAGGAACTGAGACATGCCTGGGTTCCAGTGCAGATCTACTTTGCAACTTCTATCCCAGCCTGTGGATTTTTGCTTCCCAGGCACTGCTTGAGAGCTTTACAGTGGGTGACACATACTTGTGCAAAGCCAGGTTGTCCAAGGATCTGCGTGTAGAAAATAAAACTCACCTGCTCTCATTGGACTAGTGCCAGCTTCTCCATGGCACAGAAATGTTGTTTTGGGCAGTGAACATTGATGACTTTCATGGGCTTAGCTTTGCAAGCCTTCAACTGACATGCAGCACTCCATCAGGTATTACCAAGTCTCTAGTAAATGTACTCCTGTCCTGATTGGACTTTATAATTTCATTTCAGCCGTCTTGAAAACAGTTTTACTATTCCTGGGTCATTGACAATTGTAGTACGAACGTATCCAATTTGCACACATTCAGTCTGCACACTATCCATTCCTGGGTCTTTCTCAACCATAGTATGAAAGTATCCAATTTGCACACATGTGTGTACTCCTGCACTTTCCATAGAGTGACTCAGGCTTCTCTATCAAACAGTAAAATTAGTGCTTCTTTCAGGAAATACCAGTTTCTCTTGGTGTTTCTTCCAGTCCTTGACTTCTTTGGATTTCAGATGCAGAATAATAAATAAAAGGGATTGACATGCTTCTATGCAGGAAGGAAAACTGAAATTTAAGAGGGATTCTTTGATATATCAACTGTAAACTGGCAAATACATCAGCCATGAACAGGCATAAAGCTGTGACAGCTTCAGATAAATTCAGGCCAACAGTATTGCCAGTGACAGATTTGTACTGCAATTAACAGGATTAGAGACCAGCATTCTGGTCATGATGGGAATACTATCAAGTGACTTGATTTTTTTTAAATTATTTTTTTAGATTTTTTTTTTTCAGCTTCAATTTCTCTGTTTCCTTGAGCAGAACAGTGAAGCACAAGTGGTGAATCAGACAGACAATGTCTCTCTTGCCACTACTCAAGGTACTACTAGTACCTTGAATAGCACCTAACCTGCTCTCTGTTACTGCTCCGTCACTCGGCTGGAGAGAACTGTTGTTGGACAAAGGAGGAAAGACATGGCTGCCTGCTTTCTCTCCCTTTGATTTGTGCTGTGAGCTTTGGCAGGGTTCTCTGGGAAGGTTGGAGGGAAGGGGAGCCAAAGGCACAGTCAGTATGGTGCAGGCCAATGCTTGGGAATGGTATCATCAGAGAGGCGTAAAACATAGGATTTTTAATATAGAACAAGTGGTTGTTTCATGTTGTCTCTATTTATACCTGTGTACCCTATCTGCCCTCAAGTCTTTGTCTTCTGGAAAGCAGTTAATTTCTTAATTAGAAGATATTCACATATTATATCTAAAGTATTATATGTTTTACATCCTATTTAGGCGCAGGGCTGAAGGTCAGAATTGTTTAGATACCTTTCCAGAAAGGAAGTTCAGGAGATGTTAGTCTTCCTTTTAAGTGCACAGAAGGAAGGCAGAGGCCAAGTCTCACTCCCAAAAGTCAGTAGAATATTAAACTCTGATGGATTTCCTATTCCTGAACTTCCTTTCCTCTATTTCAGTTTCTCATGCAGCCTAATAAGTACTATTTAGTTGAAGAATATCTTTCAGAAAGACATCAGACTTGCATGAAGACACCAAGTGATGGAGAATTCACCACTTACTTTAATGAATGGAGAGGAGTAGTTGATGGAAGACTAATTTATTGCCTGGTTCAGTTGTACCTGACAAATTTACTGCCTATGGTTGATGTGAAAAAGCACTGACTTTATTTCTGAAAGAGCAGCAATGTGGTACCTTAGTCTGCTGAATACTTGCATTTTAACAGCCTCTTCTGGAGAAGACTAGAATTCCTAGTATATGGTAGTTATTTTTCTGGAGATATATAGGATAAATAAACCTCTGTGGCTGGTAAGTTGCATCTAAAATCTTTTTATATCATCAGAGAAATAGATAGACATTGGAGAATCTTGTTTTGAGCTTGAGCCTGGAAAAAACTGTGACTCTAACCTGAAAATCCTTAGCTTCATGGTATTCAGTTTGTATAGGTACTGCATCACATGGAGTGTGATGCATTTAGATCTCTTCACTCTGGTATTCCAGCCACAGGTAAAAGGAACTCTCGTTTGTCACTTTATATGCTGTTAAATCTAGTTTCATGAGTTTTTGGTATCTTTGTTCTTCAGGATCAAGATGCTGGTTATATGTGTGAGTACTACTTGGATAGTGCTTGATTATAGTTTCCATTGCTTTTGTTTGGGTGTTTATTTTAAGAATGACAAGGATTTTTTTGTAACTTTGCAGAGTACAGATGCCAATTCAAATGTGAGGAAAAGAATGAATGCCACAGTACAGTCTGAAGCTGATGGTGGGAGCCGAATTGACACAAGGCACAGCTCTGTCCAGCCTCCCTCTGTAGCTCAGGGGTCTTCTGACATTACACCCCACTCCCTTTCTGCATCAAGTCCCAACCCTTTCACACGAATCAACGCATCAGAGACATTATCTTCTGCAAGAGCCACCCCTCCAGCTCCTCCCTCTACCCCAATTTTAACTGGATTTGTATCCCAGCATGCCACAGCTGGATCCCCTTCCATTCAGCACTTGCTTGGATCTAGACTGGAGCAGATTCAGACCACCACACCCAACACATCAGGAGCATCTGCAAAGCCATCTGCTGTCATACCACCTCCTCCCCCCGCTTCCCACTCTGGCACGAGTAAGATAGACAAATATGCACGTATTTTATTTCCTGTTACCTTCGGAGCATTTAACATGGTCTACTGGGTGGTGTATCTATCCAAGGATACCATGGAAAAATCAGAAAGTCTAATGTAGTTTTGCTGCTATGTAGTAGTTCCTAAATTATAATCACATTTGATGCAGAGTTTCTTCTTTTGAAACTATTTGAAAAGGTCAGTAATTCTTATTTATAAAAGCTGTGTGCTACTTTCCCATTCTAAAGGCTGGAGTTATTGGGGATAATTAGCTAACTCTTAACAGAGTGATGGGTAACAGTAATGCGTCTTCCTCCCTTCAGCCAGCAGTGAACCAACACTTGCTTGAGACAAACTACTCTGGCTGCACAGAGCTTGCATTTGGGAGGAACATGCACCTGAAAAAAATCAGAGGCAGAGGTGCACAGCTGTGCAGTGGAACACATCTGACTGCTGGGAATGTGCATGTTGGCTATTACAAATACCTGAGGCACCCAGCACTGCCGTCTGGACACAGCATTGCATTCTCTGAGTGTGAGGTCTATGTCCTGAATATTTTGACAGTGCTTGCTAGAAAAGGACTTTCCCTGCTAGATTAAAATTGATGGAAAGGGGGGGAAGAAAATCAATAGTGGCAAAAAGGAAGAGACTCCAGCCTGGGAGAGTGCAACTCCAGGAAAGTTATGCAAAGGAGTTGTAGAGCTCCATATATTTTTACTAAGCATTATTTTGCATTGTAACCTGGGAAATTCTCACACCAAACTAAAAATGAGTGAACCTTGTAAAATCTGAAATCGGATGTAATTCTCAAAATTGGATTTTCTTGTTTGGTAAGGCGATCTTAAGTGGGCGATTCTTCTTTGACCTTGCTGACCAGCTTGAGTGGATTTATTTCTAAATTACAGCAATTGTAGTAGATGAGGACCAGACCACAATGTTCAACTTTTTATTTGAATTCTTTGCTTTTTCTTTGGATGCTTTGGGGTTTGGGTTTTTTTTCCACATACTTTTTAGTTACACTCCTGATTTCCTGTAAAAACATACTCCATTGCCCTCGCCCTGTTATGTAATGTTTTTGTTGAGTTAAATTTTCAACACAGTTTTAAAAGTGGCTTCAAAATTAAGCAAAAAAAAAAGCCCCATTTCCTGTGCATAGATGAGTGTGGCATGTCACTGAGTGAATGAAAGACACTCTTTCTGAGAAGGACTGCTGTGATATAAATAAGAAAGTGAACTTTCTAGGTGGATCTCAGGCTAAAAAAGTTAATTTATGATACATTTGTTTACTTTAAATTGTGGCATAGATAGGTGCTTTTCTTACCAAATTGCAGTATGCAAGCAGGCAACATTATTAAAGAATTGAATAGTTAAACCTGATAGAAATCCTGATCATAAATGTTATTTTCACTAGAATGGGTAGAAAACACATATAAGTACAAGAAATATTTGTACAGGTCTGTCTGGCTTGGCAAATGGTTAGCCTTTCTGTGCAGGTGACAAGTGAAAATCAAAGGCCAAATTCTCAGCTATGATCTGGCTGCGCCTTTAAAGGGTCTGGACTAATCTTTAGCTTCTGTTGATTGAATAGCAGATTGGTAGCCTACTGTCAAAGTCTTATGCTGCAGGGCAGATCAGGTGAGTGTTGAATAGTTCTGTGCCCAGATAATGATCAAAGGACTTATGGAGACCACAAGCTGCTGGCAATAAAAGGCATGCATAAGACTGCCCTAGACTATGCTGGGGCAAGAGTCAGGGTAAAAAGACCCCATAATGGTGAAACTATGACCATGCCTCTGTCTCTCCAAGCATTTTAGCCAGCTCATGGCTGAAATTCTGACCTTTAACTTATGGGACTTGGGAGATACCTGGCAAGAGATATTACAGTGTGTAGTATGGATCCCTGACGGTTCTTTCATATGTAATAATGAACTGTAGGTGATAGAGTGCAGTGGGAATGTCTTACACAACTTGATTATAACGGAGTGATATAAACAGTTGCCTTAGTCTTTCTTTTACTTAAGGTATGCTTAAGTATAGCATACCTTAAGTATGGTTCTTTCTTTTTTTCATCTTTTACACCTAGAAGATGGCTGAGATTACACCACTCATTAGAAAAAACATTATGTGGCATATCACAGAAATGGAAGAGGAGCACCTGTGCAAGATGTCTAACTGCAGTAGTTTGTAGCTTTGGATGTACTGCTGATTGCTGTAGCTGTTTCCTCTCTAATTAGGTCACATTGTTACAAACTGTTAATATAGAAGATAGTATGCGAGAGATTATTTATTTGGTTAAGCCAGAATAAACAAAGCTAAACCTCTGGCAATTATTGATTATAATTGTGCGAATGATAAAATACTTCTAGCATGAAGAACAATGACCTGCTGTGTGAACCTAATATTTGCACCAGAAGTTACTGAAATTGCTCTTTGCTTTCCTCTGTGATGAAAACCAAGGATGTTTTCTCACAGGCAGAGCTTTAAACAATTCATTAGAAACAGTTGTCTGTTCCTTCCACCCATCCCTGTATACAGATTTTATAATCAGCTTTTTCTAGTGTATTGTTCAGTGGAAACAACACTAGTTCAGGCTAAGATTGATCTAAATGTGCTGTTTGAACTCACTTGTAGTTTCTGTTTAATTGTAAAGACTTATAAGGAGGAAAAAGGATTGCAAAAATAATAAATTCCAAATATTTATTTCTATGCTTCCATTTTGGGAGAAATTTTTAATGGCACCACAGAAAAAGTTACATATTTTAAATCTGCCAGTATATTTCTGAAGTATCTTTCAACAGTTCCATGCCTAAATCCAAAATGAAGTACATTAAAAAAAAAAAATCTTTGAGTCTAGGACTAATTTATTGAACTCTACTGCATTTTTATGTTGCAGCATATGAAGAAATTGCCATAATTACTTTCTCAAAGTACATGTGGACAATGTAAATAGAAATTTATTGTTGACAGTTGTTTTTCATTATTTTTGATCTCCCTGAATGATCAGAAACAGTAAAACAACAAAGAGCCTGCAATATACTCAGTGACACCATAACTTGGAAGCGCAAAAGGAGGACTATGCCAAATATAGCAGCCCAAATGTTCAAAACTGCTAACTAAAATCCTAAGGGAGATCATTTCAGTGACCAAATAGCTTATTAGAGATGAGCTTCAGTGAGATAAACTCTACAGGAGCTATATTTTTCATTTTAGTTATTTTTTTCTATTTGCTTTGTTGAGCAATCTTCTTTCTTTTTTGACAGTATCATAGTGGTTTAAAACTAACCAAACACTTCAGATAAGTTCACATCCACCAACAGGAAAAAAAAACTGGATAGAAAGAGAAAAATCTTTACAGGGAAACAGTGATAGTTCTCCACTGACATTTCCTTGCAGACATTGTTACCAGCAGCAAAACTCCCACAGATTGCAGTGATGCACCCCTGACCACTAATGCAGTCATTTGAGAAAAACAGTTAAAAACTTGGTTCAGGAAGATTGCCTTCACAGGAACTGAAGAGTGGTTTGTAGTCAGTTGTGAGCCCACTGTTAACAGGTTTCACTACAATTGTGAAAATAATGAAGATGAGAAAGGCAGCAAACTTAGACCCCAGCCCTCCAAGGTGACCTGAACTCTTAGAGGTCACCAGCTGTACTGGAATCTGTTTTTCCTCCTATTAAAATGGACTTGCCTCCATCAAATGGATGTTAGTAGTGCATTTCCTCTCCCATGTGTCTTTGAAGAGGAAAAAAGTAGACTTTTTGAACTGTTTAGTTATCCACTCTACTTTACCCTTTGATCAGACAAGTAAACTGGAAGGTAATTGAATGGAAGAGGTAAATAGGAATTTTAAATATTACAATAGGAATTTTAATATTTTAAAAAATAAGGAATGTGATTTGAGCTTTTCTGTTAACAGGAGCTAAGAATTATTGATTACAGGATGTTCAAGTGCAGCCTTTGGCATCTCATCATCTTCACCATTCAGAATGGACCTGACAAAAAAATGGGGAAACCAAGTAAATGTATTTAATTGAATTTAACCAGTACTTCTACAAAAAAATTGAAGGAACTCGGGTCTTTTATATGCCCAGAATGCCATTGTATTGTGTACCTCCTGTATGTCATTTGGCCTCAGTGTACCTTAATGCTGTAGCTCATTGTCTGTATGTCATGTGAGAATGTCAGGATATGCAATTTATCCAAAGCCTAACTTCCCATATTCCTTGTGCTGTTAGAAGTGTAGGGAAGGCCAGAATGGAAGAAATGATACATAGGCTTTGTAAGAGGCACACATTGGCCATCTGGGACATTTTCCCATCGATACTACAGATTTCTTAGGAGAACCTTTTTCAGTGTGCTATAGCACATTATACATCCAAATCCCAAAAGCTGCCAAGAGGTCTGTTTCGATAGCAGAGTAGATCATGGGCTTTGTACACTTCTTAAAACTTTTTCTTGACTTAGAAGATTAAGGAGGAAAGAAATTATAGTGAGTTGTACCTTGTCTTCCTGGGACTTGCCAATAGGACTTGACCTCACTAAAATAAAAAGGGTTTGTGTGTTCACTGTTATGAACTGCAATACAGATAGCTGACCAAAACTCACCCTTGGTTTTATTTAATCCTAGTATTGAATAGTAGATTAGGAAAAAAACAGCTGTAGTGTTGAGAAGCCTAGGTTTAGTATAACATCTGCTAATGATATTGATCAAGCCAAGGATGATCAAAGCTGTAGAAGTCTTACAGAACTGCAGGGCTATACAGCAGGAAGTTTGCAGCAGGTCAGTGCTAAGTGAGGAGAAAAAGAGGTGCTTCCCTTCATACTCTGACAGCAGTAAAGCAATACAGCTTTGAAAAGCAGGACAGCTCCTCCATTTATACTTGGTAGAACAAAACTGCATAAACAAGATTTCATACTCAGTAAAAATCCAAGGGGCAAATAGCATTATGGAGGTCAGTATTAACCACCAGAAACAACCCCCAAAAAACAGGAAAACAATTCCAGGAAAAAAATTTAAATTAAGTTAAATGAAAGTAGTATATTTTTAAATTATTTATTTATATATATTTTTTTCTTTTTTTTTGTCAAGACCTTGTATTTCTTTCACTGTGGGCTTCCAAGGTGAGTTTACATTTTTTAAAGAACCTCTACTTGTATCCACTGACACTAATTCATGATGTGTTTTTTTATTTATTTCAGTTCACTTTAAACGGGAAGCGTACTAGAAGGAAAAATGTGCCATTTTGAAAGATGTGATATGCGTTAATTTGTACAATCTTCATTTGTAGGCCTCTCCTCAGAGTCAAGATGTAGTTATTTTGGAGAATGTGAGTGTGGTGAGAGTTTCAATGTGTTCTGAGTAAATCAGACTCTAAAAGTAAGTTTTTGCCACATCCCAGGCAAGCAAGAGTGGTGTGAAGTACAGAGCACCCTGTAAAGATCTCTCTTTGCTAATGTTGCATTCTGTGTTAACTGGAGGGAATGAAAAATGCAATTATTGTGAAATTGATAGAATTTGCAAAACATACTGTGTTTGCACATGAGTTAGAAATGTGGTAGGTATTGATTTCAGAATTGAATAGCATTTTCTTCTAGTGCCTAACTTACTGCATCTAAAAGTACCTCTTAGACTTTCTTATGCTCTTTGTATTATTCCACTGGAAAGGATTTCAAAGCAAACCAGTTAATATCCATTACAGTTCACTATATTTTTTGGTCATAATTCTATTTTCATTTTCTTGTGCAAGAGGAATTGAGAGCATGATGGCTTCTTCAAAATAAAAATCATGGCAGCAAAACAAACGTCTTGGAGATTCCCTTTTTCAGAAAACCTTCCAAGCTCCCATCAATTTTTGAATGGCTCTTTAAAAAAATAGTGTAGTTTTAGCATTTAAACATACTAATGCTGTTGCAGCCTGGATACATATATACATATATACATATATCCCTTGAAATAATATAATTTCCCTGAATTTTAAGGTGGTAACTCAAGATGCACTTGCTAATAGTTCTATATTGAAAGAACACCTTTCTGGATGGAAAACACCATGTGAAGTAGGTATTTTTTTATTACTATCTTCCTATAACTATTTTCAAGAAAAAGATCTGGAGGAGGAGTGTAGTATTACTGAATTAATCTTCAAATAGCATGAAGATCTGGGTTATTTCCTGCTGGTCATCTTGCTGTTGTGCCAACATTTGCTTAGTGTTTTTGTGAATGCTGTATCTAGGTTGCTGTTGACTGACATAGCAATCTATGGATGATCTGATGACATAAAGAAACACTGAAGGAAATCATTGTTTGTGAATATGTTTTCATCCTTGGGAAAAACTTAACTGGAGTTTGGTAGAAGAAGCAGATGACAATATGAAGCGCTCAGCTGTACTTCTGTGCTCAATACGTTGAAAAAATTAATTGAGTAATGCTTTGTCTTGCATCATCATCTTGTGCTGGTGGCTCATCTCCATGGTAAGTAAAACTGCTACAAGGATGGAGCACTCAGAAGTAAGGAGCATCTACAAGTATTTCTTCAAAGTTATTCCTAAGTATGAGATAGCTAACCTTATTACTAACAGTAACATCCTGGTATGTTTTATATTTGCAAGCTTGAAAATCTCCTTTTCTGTTAGGATATAGCAACTTGTCAAACGAACTTTTCATAAGTAGATGATTCTGTATGAATCTGTATTTAATTTTTTATTAATTTGTGGCATCATGGTGGCGATTTGAGGTGTTTCAGATAACCAGAGTTCTTGAGCAATTACTTTAAAATATGTTTCACAGATACATGCCTTTGCAAATCAATTCCAGCAGTGCTTTTGTGGTGAAAATTAATCCACCTCTGAAAAACCCTGGGCTTGAATACTCGACCCATATTTGAAGGGCTGATGAAGCACATTGGGCTAGGCAGGACTCAGGGCATGTTTATTCCAAGAGACTTCTGAATGGAAGCTGGCTTATGACCTGCCATCTTCTGAAGCAGTCTGCACCCGAGAGACTACAAGCAGAATCCATGGGCTTTTTGCAACTTTTTTTTAAGACTCCACCATAAAAATGTATTACTGCTGAATGTAACTCTCTCACCTTCTTCATTGCCTTGCTTTGTGTGTGGGGAAGTATTTCAGTGCTTGTGGAGGAGCAGGCTGAAACATGTCTAGCTAAACCCCCAATTTTGTCTTGTATCCTTTTGGCTGGTTAGTAGTAATGGGATCTGTCTGATGTGGCTCCCATCTTAGTGCTGGTACAAAGGAGGGTGTGAGGAGCCTGGATTGATGCTTTGAGCTGGGTTATTGCTGGTGTGAAACCGCAGTCTGAGGATTCTCATCTTACCTCTGTCACTAAAACAGAGACTCTCAGGCTTTCTCAAACCTCCGGTGCCCCTTGTGGTCATTTTTCTCCACAAAGGTGATTTTGTGAATTATATCAATGACAAACCATGGACTAAACAAACAAGAACAAAAACAAAGAGGCCAGAATTTTTAAAAGAGCCAAAATCAATGAAGTTATTTGAAGAGAGAAAAAAGGAAGAGAAGGGAAAACATGAGTATGGATGAAAAATTCAGTTTCTTGCTACCAAGCAGTTATTTTAAGATGTGTCCTATTAGAGGTACTAGAAATGCATCTGGCAGGAAACAGCCTAGAAATAATTATTTCTTCATTATAAGTATAATGAGAAAGTAATAAAGAAAAGTGTCTAATGTCCTATTATAAACATTTGTGTTCCATTGAAGCTGTTTTTGAAAATGGTATTTTCATTGTCAGCCAGGAAGAATTAGGGGACAGAAGGGAAGGGAAAAGGAATGAGTTTTATTACTGTTTCCCTTTGTTTTAGAACATTTCTCAACGAAAAATGTAAACAGTAACATTTAAAAAAAAAAATCTTTCTGGGGCTCTATATATTTAATTTTCAGTAATGAAACACTTTGGAATGTTCAGCATTTAATTTGCTTTATATTTAAGAGACTAAAGAGAGAATGCTGTCTCTGATGTAATTCAGTTATCAGAGGGAATGTGAGTGAAGAAAACAGCTTTCATTACAGTAACAACCAGTTTTTTTAAAGTATCATACTTTCCTACTACATCTGAAGACTTCATTCTTGTACCTGAATTCAAGGGAGCTGTTTAGTGCTGAGCTTTTCTGATAATCCAGTCAGTGCTACAGCTTGTGGGCTGCACCTGCATTTAAAGTTGCCATGTCTGAAAGTGCACATCCACAACTTGGCACTGGCACAGCATGGATCCCACAAAAGGCAAAGGTGCATGTGTAGCCCACCATGGGGGCATGAGAGCTGTCATGTTGCTCATGTGGGAGAAGACAGGAGTCTGTGATCAGAAGCAGAGGGTAAGGAGAGTGTGACTGCCTCTTTCAGAGGCTGAGCAGAGCTTATATTGGATTAAGCCACTTATGAAAATGCCCCCTAAACTCTTTTCCAAATAGGCAGCTTAGGACCAAGCTGAGCGCAATGTGGAATTCGACTCCAACTGCAAATCCTGCATGAGGATGAGTACAGTTAATCTCCCCTAAGGTTTCTGATGCTGTGACTAGAAGACTGAAAAGATGTGAGGTAGTTCCTGCTGCCAGCTGGAATGGCTTCATGTGGCTGTGCATCCAAGCTGTCCTGTGGTGCAACAGGGTCTTTGGAGTAGTGGGGGTAGGATGGAAAACACTTTTTTTGAGTACAAAATAGGGCAGAAAGAAAACTCACTTCCGAGCAGCACTCTCATACGCACTGTAACAGCTCAGAACATTCCAAAGGAGCACCAAGGTGTGTTGTCTTGTCTTCTCCTTGCCTATCTGCTAAGTTTTGAAATGGAGAGTGGTGGGAATGACAAATACAGGTCTGGTAATGAAACATAAGATGCTTAATGCTGCTGCCTGGTAAGTACCCAGAGTCTCCTGCTAGCAGCTTGTGAGCTTTCCCAGAGACAGAACTGCATTGGTGACTTTTTGTAGGTATAATTATTATGCCCCCACCATCTCTCCTGTAACTTAAACATCGGAAAAAGGGAGTTTCTCTTTGACGCTCTATTTTGTTGCATAATTATGCACACTTCTCCACCTTGTTGCATAATTATGAAGAAGAAAATCAAGCTGAATTCTTCTCATTTTTTTAACATTTTTCTTTTTAAAGAGATTTCCTTACACATGAAAATCATAAGCTCCATCGCAAACTTCAGGAAGATAGGAAACACTTAAATGCAAGCTTCTGTCTCAGATTATCTCACAAAGGTAGCTTTTGTTTTCAAATAAAATCTCTAATTTGGAGAATATTAAGTTAAAACTTTTAAAATTTTAAATACAAAAATATTTTCTCTGTACTGAAAAGGTGAATTTTATTTGTAGACATTTCACTTAGGAAGGTAAGGCAAAATGTATGTGGGTTTTCTGTTAAGCGAAACCAGATGCATAGCTGTGGGATATTCAGTAGCCATTTCATAAAAAACATGGATTGTATTTTTTCTCCTTTAGAGGATGTGGAGATGATATATAAACAGAAGGTGGGAAAATTCTGTGGAGAGGTTTTAAAATGCTATCTCTCATTTCCTCTCTGGCTATCATATGCATAAATATAGTGAAATCAGAGAAGAAAAGATTTGTGAGTGAAGAAGAAGACATTCTTTGATCTTCACATTCTCCATTTATCTTACTACTTCCAAGTTTTCTTTCTGCTATGCCGTGGGTGAACTGTGGAAGAACTAGGAATTTTTAGGTTCAATTCATCAGTCCAGTTAGGAGGGCATGCAGTGCTGGCCTTGCTGAGTTAGGAGCATGTTTTTATAAGTGATGGAGCAATCTGTTCAGCAGGAGAAGGTATTCCAGTTCTGGATAAGAACAGCTGAGGCATTTTGCTGAGGTAAGATTTAAGAGTCGAATTAGGCTTAAGGGCTGCTCATTAGCGGTTTTAAACTACCCAAATGAACAATCTAAACCCACTCTTTGGCATGTTCTGCTACTTTTGCACTGTTTTGATTTGTTCAAGTTCTGTCCCTGACTTTGCTCCCTTGCCTTGCGGCTGAGGTGAGGAGCAGCAGTTTCTGGGGTGGTGTGGAATTCCTATGCCTTTCCTTTAGCCATGGGCTCTCTACACATCACGTCTCCATCACCACGTGGACAGCAGAATCCGGGCAGGGAGAGGGTGTGCCTCCATGCCAGTGGCAGATAAACCCTGGCAGTCAAGCAGCAAGGCACTGTGTGAGTAGGGTTGGAATCCTAAAGTATGGTGTGTAAGGATTTTTGGGTGGGCTTTAAGATCCAGTGGCTAGTGCAGTGGCATAAACCAGCTTTGGCTGCCTGAAATACAGGTCAGTTGTAGAAGAGACAAAAGATTCTCAAGTTTCTAACTTTTCTGGATGACTGCTAGCACTGCCAGCCCACTTGTGCTCTGTGCTGCCTCACCAGCAAGCCTACAGAGCAGAAACAGTATGTTGAAAGTCTGTCTGCAGGCACAGTATTTACTTCCTGGTAGCAAGTAAATAAGGCACCTAGAAGTTGTCTTGGGTACCTTTTTCTCCTCACCTTTACCTACTACCCTTGCACTCTGCCAGTCCTGCCAGTTCTCAAATTCCAAACTGCTGGGGCACTTTAGTGAGCTGTTAAAATCAGTCCATCTAACAAATGACGAGCAACATCCTTTTTCTCACTCTTTCTACTCACAAATTAACAGTTGAGAGGCAGACTGGGAAATATCAACTTCTGTGCCAATTCGAAGTTTAAGACCTGCACCGGCTGAGGAACAAAAAAAACCAAAACAAAACCAAAAACCAAACCAAACCAAAATAAAACAAATATAAAAAAGAAGATGGCATTTAGACCTAGACATTGCAAGGAAGACCTCAGTGAAAAATACGAAGCTTTTGGAAGTACTTTTATCTTTTTGGTAAAAGTAGTGGCATGGAGAAAATATACACTTAGAGCAAGCACAGTAAAAATGCTTTTTAAACACCCCCTATAGGAAAGTCCTATCTTCTCTGTCAGTAACTTGCTACTTCTGCAATATGTGGCTGTCCTAGATGCATGTTGCAAGAGTTCCTGTGCCATGCCAAATTCTGATGTTTATCCCTTTGTATTGGCTCATACATGGGGAAAACTGAAAGGAAATCAAAGCAAGGGAAGCCTTTGGTTGAATTATCTTACACTATTCTTGGTGCACATTTTAGTTGCATGGAACAATGTGGCTGGGAAGATTTGAAGAATCAGAGGTTAACTAAGTTATTTGAATTATAGGTTCAATGCTGGTCACCTGACTATACTAACAAACTTAAAAGGTGGTTTGATAGCTGTCAACTTGTTTTGCTATTGTGCAGCTTAACTGTTACCTTCCTGTATTATGAACATCTATGTATTTGGAAAATAAATCCATCTTGCAAGAAAGATTGTGCAAAAAAATTGTTCCTATTATACTCCAGTGTATATTGCTGATGTCAAATAAAATACAATTGTGAGAGTTCTTAAACAGTTGTCTTTCTAATTGTGGCCTGAAGCAGAAAGAGGAAGGAATACAGTAAACCTCTTTAATATGGATTCTCCTGAAATTATTGCCGTTACATTGATGCTAGCTAAATGTTTCCATCAACCCGATGTTTTAGATAGGAACAGATAAAAGGATGGGTTTCATGAGCAATATGATGAATGTTAATCTGCTTTATTATTTATTAAGATAGCAGACCAGTCTACTGATGTATCACTGTCATGATGTATTTCACTGTGTCAACAAGCTAACAGCTAAATGAATTACCTTGCCTCTCTCACAACAGCAAAACCAAATAGTACACAGATTAGAAACACTCACTTTATTATTTAATTTATTTTTTTTTTATTCTTGTGAGGTAATTTAGAGCACTTCCTTCCTGCCTTATGTGCCAACAGACCATTTTTCAGCTGCTCTATTTCTTCACATGACCTAAAGTGATTTTCTGTTATTCTGTGCTTGGGCCTGGTAAAGCTTCTGCACCTTAGAAGCCTCAGACTTGTAAAAACTGTAGTTCAGTTTTGCTGAAACATAGTTTTCAACAAATATGTGTATAGAGGCATGTATGGAGAAATCATTTTAGTATGAATAGTGGCCCATGCAAAGCAGGGTGTGGGGAACCCTAATTTCTTTTGCTAAGTGTGGCCAGGGCCATCAAATTTCTTTGCAGGCTGAGCTGAAAGCTGTCAGAAAGTGCTGCAAAGTGCTGTAATTGCTGCTTGCTTCAGCGACAGATGTTGATGCCAAGAAATCTGCTATGTTTGACAACCACAGCTAGATCATAGATTTGGGAGACTACAGCCCTTTCTCCTAGCTTCTGTGGCTGTCATTTTTAAGCCTGTAGCACAAATTAGTCATACATGCTGCTGCTGCTGCCGCTTAATGCTACATGGAATGATGCTACCTACCCCATATCTCACAATGTACTCACTTCACTTGCATTGATTAGATGGGAATTTCTGCTGTTAGGTTATAGATGAGGCCTGTTTAGCATCCAAGGAGAGTTTCAGTGGATGCTGGGGTCAAGTTTTATGTAATTTAGAACTATGACTGCTGGTAGTAATAGAGGAATTCAGCCTCCAGGCTGAAAATTATCAGGGACTTTACCTGGGCTGGTGAAAAACACCACCTAAATTAATTTTTAATACCTCTTTGTGTACTGGGTGTGATTAATGCTTCTTAAGAGCACCAGATCCATTTCTGGTAGTTAGGAACATGAGACTTCTGTTGTATATATTATCAGTCTGAGTTTGAAGAAATTGAGCCTGTGTTTTCCAAGTGGTTTTACTGAGGGCCCGTGAAATATCTGAGATTTAGCTGGGAATGGGTGCTTTCAATTCCCATTAAAATATATTTATTTTTATATGTAGTACTTAGTACTTCTCCTAAGAGAAAAAACACAGCTGAGGAGGACTCAGTTCTGGCAGTCAGGTTCTGGCTTTTTGCCTACCACTGCCTTCTGCCCTTTTTCCTCCTTCCTTTCTGCAGGGATCAGTCTCAAATTTGTATTCTCAAATTTGTATTTGGATGCTCTTTTGGAATGGCCCTAGAGAAGACACAGTTAAGTATGCTGTTACTTGAATAAAAATCTTGGTCTCAAATGCTGAATATCAGTATTCATCTACTGAACAGACTCTAACCTGGTATGTACATAGAAACCTGTTCAGCCTGTTGAGTAGTCTGAGATGGTAAGACTAAAATTTTCTAGGAAACCAGCTAGATGACAGATCCAGATATAAGTGAAGAAGCACCTGGGAAAAGGCTGGATGTAGCTCATGTTACATTTCACAGCTTATGCTAGCAATTGTCATGTCAGGAGGTCAGCCAGCTCATTGACTTCAGCACAGCTGAGTGAGCCTGGAGGAGAAATTCCAAATACAAGGTGAAGGGTAATCCCAGTCTGAGTGCAGGAAGGCACTGGTAGCACCCTGATGCTATTAGGGGAGGGAAGATGAAGGCATGAATTGATGTAATTAAGCCAGCAAAATTTAAGAAATTATAGATCAAAGGCTTGTTTTTCAGATTTGCTGGAGGGTTTTTAAGAGAAATAGAGAACTTTCCTGTATCTCTGAACTGCTTTAATGCTGATGAAAGACTTTGAATGAGAGTTATGTGTCAGCCCTGACCAATGCTGTGAAAGGAAACTTGCTGGAGACCTAGCAGGTGTGAAGCTGTTAGGGCAAATTTCCAAAGGTGTTCTAGGATGGACAATGTGTCCAGATGTACTCACTATACTTACTGCAATTTTGGCTATTTTTCTTAAGTGACTTTTTCTGTTTGTTCTGTGGAGATTTTTACTTTCTCAACTGAGAAAATTTCATTTCAAACTACAGGAAGTTCATTAAAAATGCATTGAAGTATTTTCTTTTCCAGATGACAAGAAGCTGAATGAAAAGCTACTCTGAAGTGTCGTTCACAGCATGGGAGTGCCTGCCGAAACAACACAAACAACTCAGAGCTCCCTGGTGTTTTATCTCCTAGGGCGTTTTTAGTGTTTTTGTTGTTTGTTTATTTTGGTTTTGGTGGTTATGTTTTATTTTTTTTTAAATGATTGCAGATGGAGATGTTGTTATATCCTTCCTTTACATGGCTAATGATCAGAGCATTTGTCCATAAAAGACGTTGAAAGTCTTCTGCCTGTTTTACAATGAGAATATAGGTGTCAGCTCCCAGCTGACATAAAAAACCTGTGTATGTAATATAAAGTAACCAGAGCCAGTGGGCCATTACAGCAAAGGAAAGGAGCTTTACATTACAGCAAAGGAAAGGGGGGTCACTTGAAGCATAATATTTTGCTTCAGGACTCTATCCATAATCTAAAGATGACAGAGGTGTATGATTCCACAGCTGGTTCAGGAGATAATTTCATACATGTTTTTCACAGTGTTTCTGGACCCCTTGTTTGAGGAACCTATACATGTAGGAAGCCCTAGCACCAGGGAGTACTGTACATGGAGTTTGAATGCATACAGATTTGGCCCTGAAGGGAACTGGACTCAGCTGAAGAGGCCCAAATGCTGTGTGAATTGTATGGACACAATTCCAGCCACATGAAGGCTATTTTTCCCCAGGGACACAGACATCCTTGGAGTTCCACCCCACCTTTATGACTAGGTGTTATAGTGGTGTTGATATGGGGCTCAAAGAGACAATTTGTAAGGGTAAAGGTGTTCAGTTGGATGTTAAACAGGCCTGATTATTTGCACAAGTCTGGGTCTGTCTGAATTATTTTTGCTACTGCAATATACCAGCCTCATTTTTTACTAATAGAGGACTTTGATTCCTCTATTTATCCTCTTTAATAACAGTCTTTGCTTTTATGGAAATGAATTACATCTGTCAGTTCAGGCTGGAAGTTGTGCTTGTGTTTTTTCTAAATTTCTAGCTCCCCTAAACAGCATTGTATCTGTGCTCTGTGATGCATTGTGAGCTATAAAGCACAGCAATGCTTTGGAGATAGCGTGTGTAAGCTCTTCTTTGTACGTTGACAGCTGAAGGTCAAGAAGCTGGGATGCCTTAGGAATGCAGAAGCAGACCCCTACCAGATTCCCTGGCCATCACAGGGAAGGAGGTATTTGAGACGTGTTTCTATTCTCTCCATGTGGCTCCAAGCAGTGTCTGAGAATTGGTGCAGCTGGCATTATTTCAAGGCCCTTTTATTGTGTTTTGATGTAAGATTACAATAAATAATCTTAGAGAGATTGTAAATGTGATAAATTTTATCTCCAAATTTGAGAAAATATTATAACTGCTTCTGAACGTAACAACACAAGTCGCGTAATTGTTAAGTCTGCTTTATTTCTCTAAATGCAGTCCTCTTTTCCTGTGATTTTAAAAGCCTGGGATCTTAACAACATCTTGGGCTTTGATAATTTTCACAATCACCTAGATTAGCTAAGATGCTAATTGTTGCTCCTGAATATATTTAGTTATTAAACTTGTGACCCCTTACATATCATGGCATCTGTCAGGTCTTTTTCAATTAGTTCTTACGTAATGCATGTTTTATTTCCATACCCTGTTTTCAATGAAGCTGCATTCTAAAATACAAGAAATTAGTCTTCTCTGGGATATGAATAGAATCATGTGAAAATAAATGGCCATCAGTTTGATATGGCAAATGGTGGTGGGGAGGGAAGTTGGTTTAATATATTCTGAAATTTGTTTAAAATACATGTGTCTGTATGCTGAGAAAGGTCTGGAAAGAGCTAATCTTGAATTAACTGCTCAGTTCTCTACCTGAGCTGTGTCTGTGGGCAAAGCTGGGTAAGTAGGTATATGAAAACCTATATATGAAAATTTTTGTTCATGTGCTGGATATGCCTTGTAAGTGCTTAGGTATTGAGTGCTGTCTTTGTTGGACTGCAAAAGCAGTGCATATAAATGCTACCAGTAAGGGAGAAAGAAATACGCTCTCATCAGAGGGAAAAATTGAAAAGGTGTGCTAGAAACATGAGACCTGCAGCATTTGCTGGGAAAAAAAAATGCTGCTAGCAGAAATGCACCCAGAGTTTTTAGCCTGGAGAAAACATATCTCACTATAAACCTGAGTGAAGCCCAAAGAAGTGGTTGAGGAAAGATTAGGATATACTGTCTTCTCAGTTTTCCTTTTAGCCACCTCCAGACAGTTCCTCTTTAGTATCCTGATTTTTGAAATCCCTTTCTGAGACACCCTAACTCTCAGATAAACATAGGATAAGGAGTCAAGGATCCCAGAGGACAGCCTCACCTTTGAACCTTTGAACCTCTGGATTCACACCCTGGGCTAAAACCAGCACATTTTGGGTGCTGGTTCTTCCTGCTGAAATCCAACATCCACACCTATAGTAAAGTTTGAACTTAAACCCAAGCAAATGCTCTATTATAATGATACCATTGCAAAGTCCTTTCCTCCTGCATTTTTTTTCTTGGAATGGGGAGGAGTAGAGAAAGGCAGATGACGGGAAGTAAAGCTGGAAAATGGATGGGAGGAAAAGATGACCCTATCCTCAGGTAATATTGGTATAATTTGAACACCAAAAAAATTTGTTCTCTAAGGGGGTCATGGTTTTCACACCTTTTTCTTGAACAAGTATGCCATGCAAGCCTAGAAAAAACATTTAATCATGTAGGAACATGCACTGAACTTCAAATCAGATCTTTGTTTAGTTGTCCTGCCTCTACCCTTGCACATGCTCTGGTCTGGTTGTTCAATCATATGGGAAGAAATGTCAGTGACAGGTTACAGGTGCTTAAAATGAGAGCAGAGGGAATGAGCCTGAGCATTTTTTTGTTGCATGCAGCTTAATTTATTGTTTCTTTATTCACATGAAAATAAATTATATCATGTGAACATCTCTTCTGTTTTCATAGTAGCAGGGTATGGTAAATGGAACAAATCAACTAAATCATTACTCAATCATGTGCTTAATTAATTGTCATGGATTTTTCCCCATGAGTATTCATTATGTCCTTGTGAATGCATTGCTGTTGCATTTGCCTGTAACGATTTTTTAGTTTTTTTCCACTATTTAGTTAATATATATTACATTAATGTCTTTGAATTGGGATGAAATCGCAAGTGCTTAATTCAGGTTACAAATATCTTGTATTTGTGCTGTGTTACTAACATGTTTATTTAAATAGTTTTGTAGGGAAAGTTGTATAAAATAAAGAATTTTGCAAGAGTCATGAAGAAACTCACAAGAGATGTACAGAAGACATTTCCTACTCTATGTGTGCTGAAACCACTGGGGAGTGAGGTACAGATTCCAACAACAGCCAAAGTACAGTGGCACAAGGCCACCAGATTTAATCTCAAATCCTGGGTTTTTGGACCTTTTCTTTGTTTAGTTTTGCTTTGGTTTGTTTTTTTTGTTTAGGTTTTGTCCCATATTCTGTTTCTGTCCTTCTTGGCTATTTAGTTTCTGCTTTTCTTTGTCCACTGTTCCACCCCTATCTCTCTTTGTAACTGATTCCCTCAACTAACTTAATAATTTAATTCAGTGGAACTTGAGGACATGCTCAAGTGCTCTCCTGAAGAAGGATGCTCTAGTTAATCAGACTGAAATTGTCTGTGAAGTAAATAACATTTATGAAGAGTTTTATGAGTTATGAATAAATGCAAGAACAATTTGTTTATGTTAATTTTGTCACAAAGCACTTTATTAATAAATTGTTCAGGCAACTAGATAAACTTCTCAGATACCTGCTGTAGAAGTGAAATAACCCTGCTTACATATTAATTTAGAAGCCTTTGCTGGCATCCCCCTGTGCAGTAGCTATACTCTGCAGTCCTGAGCTTGGACAGTGAAACTGCTCACTGTGTGAAAAACTGGCTGGATTGCTGGGCCCAGAGATGGTGGTGGATGATGTTACATCCAGCTGGCAGCTGGTTGCTAGCAGTGTTTCTCAGGAATCAGTGTTTTGGCCGGTTCTGCTGAATATCTTTAGTCATGATTTGGATGAGGGGATTGAGAGCATTCTCAGTAAGTTCACAAACAACACCAAGTTGGCAGGGAGTGTTGATCTGCTGGAGGGCACGAAGGCTCTGCAGAGGGATCTGGATGGGCCTCGGTCAATTGTATGAGGTTCAACACGGACAAGTGCTGGATCCAGAACTTGGATCCACNCCCAGGTGGCCAAGAAGGGCAATGGCATCCTGGCCTGTATTAGAAGAAGTGTGGCCATGGAAGTGATTGTCCCTGTGTACTCAGCCCTGGTGAGGCCACACCTCAAGTGCTGTGTTCAGTTCTGGGCTCTTCCCTTCAAAAAAGACATTGAGGTGCTGGAGTGAGTCTGGAGACTCCAGGCAATGGAGCTAGTGAAAGGTCTGGAGCACAAATCCTGTGAGGAGTGGCCAAGGGAGCCACCTGACAGGAGGTTGTAGTGAGGTGGGGATTGATCTTTTTTGCCATATCTCAAAGGAAAAGATAAGAGGAAATGATGTTAAGTTGCTCTAGGGGAGGTTCAGTATAGATGTGAAATTTTTTTTCATTGAAAGAGTGGTTGGATATTGAAGTAAGTTCCCCATGTAGGTGGTGGAGTCACTGTAACTGGTGCTGCTCAAGAGGCATCAGAATGTAACACTTGGATTGTAGTTTAGTGTTGATTATGGTGGTGCTGGGTTGAGGGCTGGACTAGAATATCTTGAAGATCTCACTAGACCTTGATGATTCTGTGAAGGACATAGTTTTATTTAATTTTTGATTTTGTTTCTTCTTGACTATGTCCATGCTAGAAGTTAAGCAGGTAGCTAGTCTTTGAGGTGGTTTGGGTTTGCATCAGCTAGCCAAGTGGTTTCTGGACACAAGTGGCAGTTCCTGATGGGAGTTTTTTCAATACATATTTGCCCTCACTGGAGGGCAAGAGGAGTAAATGACATCACTCTGTTCCAGCAGGCACAGTCTTGGGCAATGGTAGCATAGGTGCACCAGGCTGCGGTGGGGTGGAGGGTCCTTGTGTTCCTTAAACGATGATGGAGGGATGCAGCAAAATTTTTGTTGGAATTAAAATTTTTAAAAGCAGTTGCAGGTGAATACTCCACAGGGTTATAATAATCCTTGCTGGAGGTCAAATTTAACTACCATTACTGACATTGTGTGGCATTAATCCCTGTATTTTAAAATGAAATTACATGTGTTGTTACAATTTGGTCCTTTATAAATGCTTTTCATTGTCTAGGAAATAAACCTAACACAGTCCTTCAGTTTGAGATAAAGCTATTTAACATTTCAGACATCTTAGATGATCTTGCTGGTGCTGTGACATGCGAACTTCACAGCCTCTGACCACATCCAAACAGTGCAATACAAACAATTCACTTGAGACATCCCACAGCATATTCCACCCAGACTGACATGGTGATAGCTTCATGAGTCATTAACCACCTGGCTGACGTGCACATAATTTAGATAAACTCTGCGCTCTTTGTAGTCTTTCAGGTCTGACAGTAAACAGTCCTGACTCTTGCATGCTGGTGGCTGATTTTGCTGCCTTCTTGCAGATCTTGCAGATCATTTGAGCCCATGTCATAGTCATTAAACATAAAGGAAGCACTGGAGTTCTTTGAAGCTGAAATGTGTCAGAGAGCTTACTTTGACCAAGAGAGATGTCACAAAAGATGACATTATCATAATATTTTGTTTTCTTTGGTGTTAAAATTAAGCTTGAAAACAAGAGTGATTGAAAGGTAAATCCTTAAAACCCCAAAGTTTTCAAGTCAACAAAACAAAGATTTTCAAATTTTCTATGAAAAACTTGGAAATTTTGTCCAGTTCTGAAGGAAAAAGATTAATATAGCAACCAAGTAGGGATATGCATGCCCCATTTTAATGCTCTTGATCTTATGAGTGAATTTCAAGTGACGTGTTGCATCAGCTTCCAGACTTGCAAGTGATGGAGAGATAGAGAAATATAGCATTCTAAATGTGAAAAAAGGAAGATGACTGAATCAAGGACAAATCTTGTTTTATTTTGCTGACTATCAGCACAAGGTCTATGACCCGGTACTGCAGATGCAATAAGGATGTGTAACCTGCTTGCCCTGAAGTGCAAAGGGAGAATGGGAGAGTTCAGGTACATAAGAATGATTCCTGACGCAGGTGAAGAGCTTGAGTGAGTGAAAAACTGGTTTTTTTTTCTTTTTCTCTCTGGCAGGCACTGGATCTGATTTGTAGTCTTAAGCAATAGGATTGTTTAAGCCACCATGATCTGTGTGTTCTTTATCACCTGTAAAGGACTGATTTTTTTTCCTAAATTTATTTTATTTAAATAGTTGAATGTCTGTGCTGATATCAGCACACTGACCCAAAGTTCAGGCATGTAAGTAGAGATTTACAGATGTATAAGACTCATATGCTTGGCTGAGTCAAAAGCTCACGGGAATGTGGGACTAAACATGTAAAAAAAATATATTTTTATAGATCAATTGCCAGATTTTGACCTGCACAGAACTATTCAATATAGTGACATTGATATTTCCAGCAACACTATATTTGAAGGCTAATTCCAGAGAAATATCAGGCATGAAACTTAGGAGAAGTTTTATGTTTTGAGGACTTCAACCTATGGGTACATCTGAGGTTTAGGGTACTGCATGTATCAATATTTGCTATAAATAATAGAAGAGAATTGAAGTTAGGAGAAGTTACTGATAAACGTAGAAGGGCATTTTGGCTAAATTATGGCATTCTTAGATAAGGCTGTAGAAAACAATTAATCAGATTTTATAGCAAAGAAATTAGCAATGAAGAAATAAAGTGTCTTGGTAAGTCAAACTTGTAGAGAATTTTTAATATACAAGAAAATATTTAGAATTATGGAACTAATAAATCAGGAAATTATCTAGGAATGTGATGCAATATGAAGAAGTGGGGCCAAAAGACCTACCTCAGCTCGAGAAAATGTTTCCTAGCTTGAACTGAATAGCAAGCATATCTATAACATACTATTGCAACAGACTGAAAAATATGTTAGATGCCATCTGGAAAGTTGCAGTGATTGCACTTTTTAAAAATTCCCTTCTAACAAGAAGCAATTTTGCAATCTCAGCTGTGGCAGAAATTATCAAGATGAAATGCTTCTTTACCTTTACTTAAAAGATACATTATGCAAATTGAAAACAGCAATTTAAGGAAACAATTACATAAAGTGAATAGCTGTTATGATTTTCAAACAGGAAATTGTAAGAGATAAAAAAAGCAAACCCTAAATGCTCTTGACTTCAAGCTAGTACAGGAGAAGAAGCTCTATACCTTTCTTCATTTCAGGAATGGCAATTGCTGGTACAGTCAGTCCTTGTAAAACATCCCTGTTGGAGGCCTTTAAACAGCCAAGAACAAGTAAGTGACGTACCTGATGAAAACTTGAAATGTGAAAGTAGTATCACTGGAGAGTTATAGGGGTAGTAAACAATTTACTTGCAGGGCAGAACTGAGAGTAGATTCTTACTCTGACCCAAATTCCTGCACCCCTTCAGATTTATCAGCTTTTATGGGATTCATGGCTCTTTGCCGGGGGTGTCAAACAGCCCAGTGATTGCTGACATGTCGGCCAGTGAGTGGTTTTTACTAGAAATTCATTTATGTCAGGCTTTAAAACTGAGAAGACGGTCAGGGTCTCTATGCCTGGGGTAAAACAGAGAGATTTGTGTGATGACAATACTGTGTCCCACTTCACTCATTCAACTCCGCTGCGTATTTCAGTGATTTTAATTATGTGTTTCCATCTTGTTGACTTTATTTGCTCTCTTGATTATCTGTACATAGAAGATTACCCTTTAGTCTTCTGCATTTTGTCCAGCAACTCAAACTCGTGGGTTGACAATTAAGCAATGAGGGATACCTTTGAAATTCGGAAAAATCTTCTAACTGCTATTGTATTCAAGCAGAGGAGAAATGGGATTTTTTGAGTATTTGTTTTTGCTTTTTCTTTTTAAAAAACCTGTTTCAGAAATGTTTCAATACTGTTGGTGCTGCCTTGAATATGTCAGCTAGATCAGCTGATCTCTTATGGTTCATATGTCAAGAAAAATGAGGTGTATGTCCTTTATTCAGGAAAAAAAAATTAATCAAGTGTGAGTTTTTAAAATTATTATCTTGATTCATATTTTTATGAATATAAATCCTCGTGTTTCTAAAGAGTTTGCATCTTTGTTATAAGGTCTCCTGCAACAATCTTTGTCACATGGAATAATTTGGGGACTGACAGTTTATTTGCCTAGTTTTTTCCTAATCCCATTCAAACTCCTGGTCTATATATTCATTTTTCTTAGGTAAAAATAAAGAGGCTGTAAAAATGTATGTAAAAAAATAAAAAATATTAATTTAAAAAAATGTAGTTTTTACAAAAGCTTCTCCTAGACTATGATGTTTTCAATATTGCTTTTAGTTTTTAACTGTGCTGCAGCTCAGCTTTATCTTGTTGAATTAGTCTGTAGAACGTAGAGGCAAGTGGTGAGATCCAAACTGTGTTTCACCTAGGCAATTCCATTTGTGTCCTATCTTCTTTTCTGATGGTGCAGCTAAAAGGTCCTGCTCTTCTCTTTTTGCCAGCCCTCCACCTGCACAACTTTCTGAATAAATATTTCAGCAGTGCACTGATGGAATGAGTGGACTGTGGGGCAAGGCAGATGTGATGTCAAAGAAGCAAAAAGTTGCAGATGAATTAATTTAAGCCATGTGTGACAGTAAAAAAACTGGAATATCAAAAATATGAATGCTTCAGAATGGGGAATAAACCTGCACCCTGTTAGCTTAAAAAAGGGTAGCTGTGATACACTGGAGTCATGACTGTTAATTACTGCTGATTACTACTGCTGTCATCACTACCGATATCACTGTATAGTGGGATAAGGGACAAGAAGAGTTTGGGGGTATTAGTACCATATACTCTTGGAAATATATTTAATTGGTGCAAAAATGTTATATAGTTTTAGTTAGGATATGTTTATTATTTTATACTTTTATTATTTAGGGTAGGTTTTTGTTTTTTTTTTTATTTAGGGTTAAGTGTTACATCTTAATTGCCAATGAAAGTGGAGTTTACTAGATAGATAGTTTGTCTGTAGTCACATTTTCTTCTGGCTTCCTTCCATTTTCTAATATTATAATTCCCTGTTGAACATATGGTTGAACATAAATTTGTATCAAGAGATAGTGTGGTAAGCACTGAAAATGTGAAAAAAGTTCTGATAATACAAAAACATCCTGAGATTAAACTGACATGTGTCAGTTCTCTTTAAATTTTGTGAAAACAAAAGTAGGTCTATAATTAAGATGTCCAATTCTCAGACTAAACTATGAGATACAATGAATGAAGGAAACTGAACTGAAGACAAATGGAAATACAAAGCTCGGAAACTCATTTGAAGGTGATGTCTGGGATTTACTTAAGGAAAGAAAGAAAAGATCAGGAAATTTGAGATTCAGATATTGTGTAAAACATCTTCCTGTATCTTTCTAAATTAGTAAACGTCTCAGGTTTTTTGGGGAGAATTTAGATTGCCTTCAAGCAGTCAAAGAAAGGCTGAAGATTTGAGTTAAAAGCCTTAGAGATCAGAGGATGAGTAAGTTAAGAAAATTACAGTCAACCTCAGACACAGAGTTAAAACAAAGGGCCCTTTGCTTTGTAAATAAAGAGGAGATAATGGCATTTATTGTATAAAAATAGTATTAGGATAGAGAAATATTTCACAGAAACAATACAACAATAATATTAGAGGGTTGTACTGAAATAATATACAAATGCATGAGGAAAGTCATGAGAATGAAGTATCTACCCATCAGAGATTGAAATAACAGTCTATTTAATAGAAGAACTTTGATTTCTGAGTCAAAACTTGTGGGTGATGATAATGGAGAAAGCATGATTAAGGATGATGTGACAGCTTAGTGAAAAAAAGAAGCAAGCAAAGTAGCTTCATGCAAAACTAGAGGCAGATAAAAAATAAAGGAGACATTTGCAAGAGTATTGAAGAAACCATTAAAATTAACATATAAGGAATAAGAACAATAATGAATTGGTTTGGCTGAAACTAATCAGCTTTTAAAAAGATTAACTAAGTGGACAAGATTAAGAAGGAAAGGAAATGAGAAAATAGGTCCATTAAGTTTTCAGAGGCTAATGGGTCAGAAAAAAATAGCTGAGAATTCAGAATCTCTTAAAAAGAAAATAAGGATGTTGAACACCAGAAAAACCCAGCTCTCAGTTAAAATCAGCTTTTCTCATTTCTGTCCTTCCAAGAGAAAAATCACACAGGATTAAAAAAAACCAAAAAAAACCCCAACAACAACAAAAACAAACAAACAAACAAAAAGAAAAGACGGTATTTTTAATTTTTAAGTTAGTTTAGAGGCTGTATTCAATAAAATGTTAGAGATGTACGCACTTAGAATTCAATGTACAGGTATTTTTTGCCTGTATATTCACTACTTCTGAGTGAGAAGGTGTGTAATGCCACTAGGACCATGTTGTACCCACCCTGAAAGCTCTGCACGTTGCAAAGGTGATGTGCTGCTGGAAAGCTTCCCTCTGGGATGTGTTTCAATGCAAGTAGCATTCACAGAGTGTCTGGTCCTGAGTGAATTATGGGCATTATGAAACCTGTTAAAACAGTCTCTGTTCAAGACTTTGGTGGATGAACGAGTAATTTGGCATCCTCTTGACTAAGGTGGGAGCTAGATGCTGAATTAGGCAGGCTGAAGCAGACATGCAGAAGAGTAGAAGGCTGTCACTGAGGATTTTGGGTGTTTTCAAAGGGATTTGAGTACTTCCACAGTTTGAAGACTGCTAAATCAAATGATATGGGAAAAAAATGGGTTGGATAAGCCCTGCTGTGGAGCCTGTCTACCTCTTCTATATCACATGTAGCCATTAGCTCAGATAATTTTCAGCACATAAAGAGCTGTTAACCTGAGCTCATAGTATTCACTTCAAAACAACCAAACAAACTGATTCTTTGTAATCTTTTTCAGCACCCTTCGTTTCATTACTGAAGGACATCTGGCAAGAGATTTGATAGATCCTGGGGCCCTGAGGAATATAATTACTTTAATACCCATGACTGCCATGTAGCTGTAACCCCAGGGACCCTGTCTTGGTATATTTGGTAAACAGGAAGAGATAGACTTTGACCTAAAGACCTATGAGATTTTCACTGTTTATTTGTTTTTATATTATGTAGTTTTTCTACATTCTTCTACAATCTATTGCTCATCCTTTCTTTTCAGTACTGTGCAGAGATTTTCCCCTCTGCAGTGCCAATCCTTTATCTTTCAGTGTGTATCTCTAGTGCTCTCATCAGTCTGTTCATTCACTCATCCCTGTGCCGTTTTCCCCCTTATAGTCTAGTGACATGTAAGCTGATCACAGAAATCTTTATGTTCCTTTGTTCGAAGCACCTCGGCACAGTTCTTCATTTCTTCTTTCTGCCTGACAATTGTGTTCAGGGCTTTGTCATCCCAGTAAGTGGGAGTGCAAGAACTGGAAACATCCTGGCATCCTTTTTGAGTGCACGCACTGCATAGTTTTGTTGAATGCCGTTCTGTCACGATGTTCAAAGCAAACATCTACTGCAATGCAGCTGTTTGAGCTGTGCCTGCACTTGGTACTATTTTTGTTTGCAGTTCAACACATTTTCTTAAACCTCCTTTAGTAAACTCAGATACATGCTGCAGGCTGATAGCTGCTCAGAGAAAAGCATAATCCCTAGGAGCTGCCTGCCTTGGCAAACATGTACATGCTTTTCAATATGTCAACAGGCAATTATTCTAGCTGTGTTTATTCCCTCAGTTCCCTCAACCCAGCCCAACAATTGAGTATTTTTTTTGATCTGCCCTCACTTAAGAAAATCAGATGAGTGCCCAGAATTGTGAATTTGTCATCTGTGGATTCATGCAGTCACAGCTCTGATGATTTAGTTATTCAACCTTTTACACTCTTTTAGAATTATGATAGAATACATATATTTCAGGACCAGGAAATTTATATTACTCATATGATAATGACTATGAATGTTAGTCACATATTTTCAAAACCCAGATATTGACATTCCAGAGAGAGTCTTCATTAGCTTTTATTTTTCAATTTCCCTGCCACAGTTCATTCCTGACTCAGTAAAACAGTTTACCTCCACAACATCAGGAGAAAAGCTACTTTTCTGCTGGTTTTCCCAGTCAAGATTATTTCAGATTATAGGATCTTGCTCTGTGCATGCCTAGGGCCTCAGTTGTAATCATCCTTCAAAGCTGTAGTTTATTTGGCAAGTAGCTTGTTACTGTGTGGCTCATGCAGTGTACAAGTACTTTGGATCTTTATGTAGAATGATCTGCTGATTTGAGAATTGCTTAAAATATTTTTCTTCGGGAATATTTTTTTTTTCATTAGAATAGTTTAAAAAGTGGAAGCCAATTTAGAAACATTAGAGTCCCTCACCTCTTTCAAAGAATGAAACCTGCTACAATGGATTTTTTTTTCCATACTATGTCTGGAACTCTTTTTCTGAAGAAAAGTAGCTGTTATAGTGCATAGAATACTTTGATAGTGTGATAACAAATATATACTGCTGTCTAGCATGAAATGATTGCATGTTTGAGATCTGGATTTATTCTCTTCAGTTGTCTGTTAGTAATGGGAGCTATCGTTTGAATCTCTGACAGCATTTATATTGCATATATAGGTAACTAACTGTAACATCTATATTGAAATTTACATCTAACATCTGTATTAGCATTTAATTGCTATTCAAGTATTATAACAGTATAGCTTTCTTAACTTTTAGGGGGCTTTAGGACACTGTGAGTTTCCCCTCCTATTATAGGAACATCTCATCTGCAGCTGATGAGAAATTGTGGGAGCTAAGATTCATCTCAAGATGCAGTGCCAAGGCACTCACATGCTTCATCCCGTTCCTCCACACTAAGTTCTATTTTCTACTTATTACAGCTGTTTCCTTCACTTGGTCCCCTTTCACAAGGTGCTTTGCTGTGTGTCTTTCTGGGGACTGTATGGGCAGATGCAGATCACGAAAGGGGAAGATGTGAGCAATTCACAAAGTGCTTTGGCATACGATACAGGCAGAACATATTACTGGCCAACATGAGGAACCACAGGTGATGGGAAACAGCTCACAGGTTCAAAAAGTTCCTCTTCAAGAAGAGGAAAATATTGAAGAAGAAAGAGAGATTCAGGGTTTTAATTTTATAAAATCAGAGAATCATAGGATATCCTGAGTTGGAAGGATCACAAGGATCACTGAGTACAAATCCTGGCCCTGCACAGGGCAGCCCCAAGAATCACACCATGTGCCCAAGAATATTGTCCAAAAGCTTCTTCCAACAAGCCTCTGGGTGAAAAACCTTTTCCTGATATCCAATGTAAACCTCTCCTGACAGAGCTTCAGTCCATTCTCTTGGATGCTGTCACTGGTCATCAGAGAGAAGAGATTGGTATCTGCCCCTGCTCTTCCCCTTGTGAGGATGTTGAAGAACACAGTGAGGTTCCCCCCTCAGTCTTCTCCAGGCTGAACAAGCCAAGTGACCTCAGCCTGTCCTCGTAAGGCTTTCCCTTCAGACTCTTCACCATCTTTGTAGCCCTCCTTTGGACACTCCCTAATAACTTGCTATCTTTCTCATATTGTGGTGCCCAAAAATGCACACAGGACTTGAGATGAGGCTGCCCTAGTGCAGAGCAGAGTAGGACAATCCCCTCCCTTGCCCAGCTGGTGATGCTGTGCCTGATGCACCCCAAGAAATGGTTGGCCCTCCTGGCTGTCAGGGCACTGCTGGCTCAGCTTGTCATTGATGAGGACTCCCTGTAAGTGGTCCTGCTCTCCAGCATCTCATTCCCCAGTCTGTCCATACATCCAGGCTTGCCCCATCCCAGGCACAGAATCAAGCATTTGTCTTTGTTAAACTTCATACGGTTGGTGATTTCCCATCTCTCTATTTTTTTTTTTTTTTTGAGGAGGAAGAGGAGGAGGAAAGAGGGATGAATAAAAGCAAAGAGGAATGTTTCTGTTTTAGAGTCTGGAGTGCCCTGTGCTCCCACCTAAAGAAGGGCAAATTATTTTCTCACGGTGACTTTAACTAAATGGAGTTGATCTGATACCTTGCTTTTTGTGTAAAGTGAGACCCTTGAGGATTTTAAAAATAAAGGAGTTGTGGTATTTACTGAGCAGACTGGAAGGAGGCACGGACAGCACCTATTGCCACATCCATTCCTTCCTAGCCGCTGCCTCAGGCAATGCACTTGCATTACCCCCTCAGTGGGAAGAAATGTTGAAGAAGGAACAGCGGAAGTAGGAGCCTTACTGGGCCGGGAGCCTTACTTAATCCAAGCCTGAGCACATGGAAAGTCTCTTTGTCAGAAGAATTCTTCCTAATAACTTTGAAGTAACACTACTGCAACAGAAGCATGGCACTTTTGAACGTGGCTATTTCAATAGATTTCACTGTATTGATGAAGTTCTTGTATGTCATATATAAGAACACAAACATCTAGTTTGTCTCTTTGTTTTCCCCTTAGTATTCACAGTTTGCTCTGGGCACTTGCAGCATTTAGGAAGAATATCAGTCTGATTTGTTGCCTGCAAGAGAGTCTAATTAAAACAAGAGAGCAGGATGGGAACTGATGACACATAGTGCAGCTGAGCTGCTCCCAAAGCTGAACATGGCAGCTGTGGTTTTCATCATTTGCAAAGCCTCAGCCAACACGCTGGCCCACAGAGTTAAAATAAATGTCTAATTATGTTGTTTAATTATTTTGGTTCCAAATTCCTGCTTGAAAAGTATTGCAAAAGATGCAAGAGAAGCACTGAGAGCGCCATTATCATGTCTGTGGCTTGCCAGTAAATCAGAAATCACAATGCCTTCTCTTAGTCAGGTTCCTCCCTTCCCTCTGGTCAGGCTGCAGAGGCAGGAGTGTGTGTGCTTGAACCAGTCTCCAGCCCTCTCCCCTCCCCTGTCACTTGGCACTGACTCACAGCACTGTTTTTCAACATGATGCTAATTAGCTGCTGAGTAGTGAGATACTGTGAACTCTGAGAGAAAAGACAGAAAAAGACTTCAAAGATGTTTACCATTTTTTCCTTTTTTTTTTTTTAATTGTGACAGTAATAAAGAAATTTCTTATCACTGCTGTCTGGATGCAGCAATTTCCTGTGCGCAGGAAGACATTGCTCCAGTTTCTTCCGGGGTGAGGAGGTTATGACTTTGTTCTTTGCTTTCCATGGAGTGGGCCAAAGAGAAGGCACAAATATGGAATGCTGTGCTAAATCTGGTGGCTATAATTGGACAGGGTGGTACTAGTGTGCCAAGCAGAGGAAAATTGATGCAGGAAGAGAGACTGAGATTGCTGCATCAGAGCAACCTCTTGGGAGATCTTGTTAGGTCTAAGTCCAGTTTGGGGCACTGACACCTTTTCATGTGGCTTACACAAATGCTCTTGGCTAAAGTGATGAGGACCATGAGGTCCTTCAGAATCTCCATTGTTTTAGCCTATATTCACAAAATTACTTGCCTGGAAATTGGTTGATACTATCTTAATTAATAGGTCCACTGTCTTTGGACAAAGGCTGTCTGTCAGTTAAGCTGTTTGTCAATCAAATGTTCATCAAAATTGTCTTTATCCAGAACCCTGGAAATAAAGTGACTTTTCACACACAAATGGTTCCCATTGGTCAAGCATATTTAATTAAGTGGTGGCCCACTTCTGCCATACTATGTTATTCTTAATTTGCCATTCTTCAAATAGCTTAATAAGAGATGAATGTTGAATATATCGTCAAAATGTAGGGGAAAAAGGCTTTTAGAAAGAATTTTGTTTTTCATCTGAGTCTATTTGTCTTTTATTTTCCTGATGTTAAAGGTCTTCCCTTCTCCAGTTTGGAAAATTCTGCACAATACATAACCAATATAGTCAGTGCCCCACTTGCTATTAATTTGTGTGATCAAGGAGACCTCTGAACTGCTCAGGGGACACTTCAAGTCAACAGTTTGCATTTATCAGACTCACGATTAACACACAAATAAACTGTGACTGTAGCTGATGTACTTGGTTAGTTATCCTGAGATCATTGCTTTGTTCTCCCACAAACTGAGTTTCACATTTCTCATAACTATACCAAGACCTCTTTGTTTTCACATGGAACAAATAAGAGAGGAAAATGAAAGCTAGAGCTCCAAGAAGTCATCTTTTCTGTATCCAGTGTTCTGGCTTTTTTTGATTGATGAATATTTTGCATTCCAAGGGGATTTACTGTAATAACAGTTGTTAATTATTGCAAAGAGAAACTGGCTGAGGAGAAGAAAAGATTCATCTCCACAGTTTAGTGTCAGTTTGCTGTGGATCTCTCTTCAGCTAAGGGAATATTGATACTACAACGAGTGCACACGACAGTCTACTGAAAAGCCAATTGATTTCTTAATACTTCTTTTGGAGCATGTGGTCAGTCAGTGATATTCTTCTTTTCCAGTCAAGGTATTCTGATTTTAATTCTCAGTTTCCTCTCCAAACTGATGCTTTTTTTGTAATTAGAAAATTACAAAAAGACTTTCTGGAAAGCTTACATAGAAGGAAAAGTAGGTTTAGTTTCTTTTGTTTAAGTCTGATCCTGTGAGGAGTTCAAATAAGATGACAACACAGAAATCTTGGTGCCCATCTGAAAGTGGTAGGAAATGAAATTAAAGGTTTTTATTTCTCTTAAACTGGAGAGAGCATAAATTAGAATTTGACAAAATGCACAAACTGGAGCAAAAATAAATTAAATATTTTCAGCTGCCCTTGGATCTCTAAACCTTGTCAGTCCTTTTTCTTATTTCTCTTTTTGCATGTGCATATCTGAGTATCATTTTATTCTCATATGTATTTTGGGATTTAATCATGTCTATTTGCTTAAACTGCAATCCATAGATGTGTAGATTGTTGTTAGCCTTTTTCCAGATACCAGCCACAATTCCTTTTTATCTTGACCATTATTTTCATATAATTCAAAGTAAATCTAAAATAGTATTTAATTTTCTGCACCTTTAAGCATTAGTCTTCTTCAAAAGAAGTGAAAACTGCTCTTATTTTTTTTTTTGTGAGGGAGAATTACTTAAGGGAAATTAAAATATACCATGATTATTCCTGCTTACTAAAATGCTCGATATGATCCCAAGTCAAGAGAAGCTAAAGGGGACGAAAATCAATGTTAACTGTACCTATCCAAATGTGAATTTTCTCCTAAGTGTGCAAAGGAAAGTCATGAACCAACACACCCCATGCTGGGCCTCTGCTGGTGTGACCACTTCACATCTCGCTTGGTGAGGATGCACTTTCCTACTTTTAAAGGCTCACACTTACACTGCCAACTGTAAAGCAGAAGGACTCTACAGCCAGCATGAGGTCAGTGTGGTAGATGTGATGCTGCAACACGTAAGTAGTGCTCAAAAGACAGGGTGTCTTTTGCAGCTCATCTCTCTGCTCTGTGAAGATGCATTACTTATCAGATGCAATGAGCATGTGGTCTCTAGAGCTGAGATTTGCCCAGAAAGGCAATTGGTGGCAGCAATCTTCTTTCACCTGTGAACATGGGTGCAAGAGGGGACTACAATACACTACAGTGTATGCTTTGAAAAAATACTTTATCAAAACTGTGTCAGCTGTAGATTTTTAAGTTGGATATTACCCTGGATTTTCAAACACTTTGTTAAGTAATGAATATATACAGGTTCTTGCAATTCTAGGAGTAAAACTTTGATAGCATGTCAGTGGCACATCCTGTGAATGTCAAAAGAGCAACAAGAGATATCAAAGGCAAGAATATAATTATGCTAGCAAAAGGGACATTGAAAGCTGTTATGTTAAGGATGGCTTTCCACATCACAATCCATGCTTGGAAAATGTTGTGGATCATTTTTTTTGAAAAGGCTGCAGTAAAATGGGAATGGAGGAAGGAAGAAACAACCAGAAAGTAGTGTATTCAGACATCTTTTCTGCCAGCCTGTTAAGGCTTGTTACCTTCATACAGCTTTTCGGCCGTTAAAATAAAATGGAAAGAAAATCCCTCTTTACTTCTTAATGAAAAATTTAAAAGACTGAAATGAATACATTCCTGCAAGATCTTCTGATCTAGAACATCTTTGGAATTTTCTGGTACTTCAGTGAAACATTTAGGTGTCCCACATAGTTTCTTTCCAGTTTTCAGTATTCCCCTCATGGGGATGGTCAGTGGCTTCCTCACTCATCATGCCATCCAGTTGCTGTATCTCTTTCAATTTAAAGTGTATGTTTACATAGTTAAATCAAGTGCTCTGTAAATTAAATTCTCTACTAAAATCCAGGCAGGAGGCTGCCATTGGTGGAGGCAGACTTTTTCCTTCAAATCCATTGCCCTCTCTGATGAGAAACTGCCACAGATCTCTCATCTTCTAGGTCTCTTATTCATCCACAGAGGTAGTTACGCCAATCCCAACTTTAGCTTTCAACTTAAACTCACATGAGGGCAGCCTTAGATATTTCTGTTGTAAGTTTCTAAACTACAATGCAAAATTTTTGAGTGCTAATATGGCAGCTGCAAGACATGGCTGGGCAACTTCACAGTGGGGACACCAGTACCTGCTTGGGTCTTGATATAATAGGGGCTTACTTGCCTTTTGGGCTTTGCAGTACCCAACTTGAGTCTAGAAATGAGGAAGAACTCTTAAAGAGATAACCCTCTTGGAATAAAGAATAATTTGGATATAGCAGCAAACTTTAGAAGTTTGCTGCTATATCCAAATAGCCAGTTACTACCAAGTAGTCAGTTACTATCCAAGTTACTATCCAAGTAGTCAGTTACTACCCTGATTTTTACCTTATTGTAACAGTAGCCAGAATTAAATGCATAAAATTTGAGTAACATTTGAACAAAATTAATAATATTCCCAATATATTTTCTAAATACATGACTGAGTGAAATTCTAGCTAATTATTTTCATTTTTTTCTCATAATTAAATGCTTTTGTATATATTTTACTTAGGAGGAGTTTTTATTCTTTAATACTCATTAAAAATCATGATCAAGGTGCATAGTGTAGCTTTGAAGAGTCTCACAAGTTTTCTCTTTCAAGATTCAGAACATCAAAATTCTGATCTGTCTGAAATTACATGTAAGACTTCTTCAGAATGTTTGCCTTCATTATCTCCTAGTTTGCATTTCTCCAATATTATTTGTTATTTAAAATACAGCTTGCCTTGTTTTGTTTTGATGCTTGAATTTCATGTTACAGTAGCAATAACACCAGGTAATTCATTTCCAGTTGAACTTCACTCTGCTTGAGTGCTTAAAAAAACATTTGGCTTTCTGTCTTGTACCTTTTAATGCCTCCTGCAGTCTGCAATAACCATTCACTGCTTGTCATGGCCTATTGGTTTAAATTAAAAAACTAAATTTGGAAACTCCACATGCTCTGCTATCACTTTTTCTAGTGTAAAGCTGTCCTACCATAGGAAATTGCCAATGGACTTCACCATCCCTGAAAAAAATCAGCATTAATAGAGTAGAAACAGAGTAGAAGAATATTTTGGCTGTGTCATCTTGGTGAAATATAGTGTACATACAAATGTGAAACCTGCCAAGTCTTCTAAAAAATCCAAACTATTTTAAAGCAGCTTCTGCTTTGCAAGACTGAATGCACCATTAATACCCTCAGGTGGCATGTGACATGGCAGCATCAGGCAGAGATACTCACACAGGTCAGGAGGCACTACAGGAATATCAGCAGAGCAGCAGCATGTGCCAGTGCAGTTACTGCTTGTATTTCTTCCTGTTTAGAGTGTCCAGCTTGTGCTGCATGATAATCATGCCTCTTGGAGATAGCTTTTGTGGAGACATGTCTAATGGCTGTGATGTAAACACAGCAATTCAAGAGCATCATGAATCACCACACCTGTGGACTGGAATACTTCTGCCCCTATAAGGACAGGCTGAGAGAGTTGGGGTTGTTCATCCTGAAAAAGAGAAGTCTCTAGGGAGACCCTATAGCAGCCTTCCAGTACCTACAGTGGCTACAAGAGAGCTGGAGAGGAGCCTTTTGCAAGGGCATGTAGTGATGGGACAAGAGGGAATAGCTTCAAACTGTAGGATATTTACATTGATGTTGGAAAGAAATTCTTTACCCAGAGGGTAGTGAGACACTGGAACAGGTTTCCCAGAGTTGTGGATGATCCATCCCTGGAAACATCCAAACCAGGCTGGATGAGGCTTTGAGCGACCTGGTCTTTGAGGTGTCCCTTCCCATGATTGGGTGCTTGGAACTAGGCAATCTTTAATGCCCCTTCCAACCCAAACCTTGCTATGTTTCTGTGAACGTGTCACATCCAGCAGTGGGCATTAAAGGCCTCATTTCTCCTATATATCTAAGACTACTGTATCTGCCATTGAAAAGGAATAGGACCTGATCTGTACTACAGAGGAAAGCTGATTAGTAAAAGCACATAACCAAAGGTAGACACAGTTGATATGTAAAGGGTGGCAAGCAAGTCTATAAGAGTTCCTGCCACAACCCCGACACTGCAAACTGACTCTAGATAGCTCAGATCAATGAGGTGCTCAATCTAGATTATTACACTTGCATATCTACCTGGTTTATCAATTCTTAGATTTGGCAGATCAGCTTCTGATCAATCTGAAGGGCAATTTCCCTTACAGCATCCTACCAAATACCATCTAGGCAGGTTTATGCACAAAACTGAAAATCCAGGCGTTTTTAGGGTTCACTTAATGGATAGGATGGGGTCCCTTGCAATAATGTGGTAGAAGTCTGGACTGGGAAAAGAGGTTGGCTTGCACGTAAAGGTTCAGTCACATGATTGAGATGAGGGAAGTCTGGATTAAATATTTTCAGTAGATCTGTCTGGTCTCAGGGGAATGCCCTCAAGTGGCTCAGAGCATCGGGTAAGTTGTGACCTGTGTTAAAGCTGTGCCCTTGTGCAGGTATACAATGCTAAAGTTTTATGGATGCCAGAGAGAAAAGAGGAGTATAGTTTGGCCCTTGGTATATCTACCTAGTGTTTTCAAGCAGCGCTAGCTTTGTCTCTTCAGGTGTCAAGCTGGCTGAATGTGAGCCAGCTCTCAGCTGAAGCTGTGCAGCTCTAGGTAATGCATTGCTAACTCTAGGATAATCAGTAATCTGAAAGGCAGGATTTCTTTAGGCTGGATCCACTGCCACTCCAAAGTGACTAGGGAATAGTTGCTGATAGAGCAGGCACCGCTTAAACAAGGGCACCCAGCTTTGAGGTGCCAGAAGAAGGCCTTGGACTCCAGCCAGCAACCTTCAGCTCTTTCTGGGCTTGTAGTCGTTCTACAAGCTGTTCTACAATTGATTTTTGCTCATTGTGTAACTCTAACTTTTAAAAATAAAGTTATTGCAGAATTATAATTGAAAGTCTGTCTCTTCGCTTACTATTAGCTCATATGCTGTATCACTTGTTTTCTCGTTTGTGATCAGTTTAACATGAAAAGCTGTTACATATTTAGTAGGCATTTCCATTTGCAGATTTTTTTTTCTTTTTAAGCTTAACACATTTTTGTAAAACAGTGTAAATCCTAATATGTAAAGGATTAATACGTGTTTTTCTTTTCAGATAGTCTGAGCATTAACATTCCATAAATAGCCCAATTTTCCCCCTGAGTTGATAAGTAGTCAAATACTTCCACTAAGGACATTTTTACTTTATCATCCAGAATGCGAACAAATTTAAATTTAACTGGCAATTATTGGTGATGAATGGAAGTGAAATATATGAGTGTTTTTCTAATTTAGTTTGCTTAATCTCATCTTCAGTGCTGCTAAGTAATTGCTTGAGAAGCCATTAAGACAAAAGGCTCATAACAGGCTCATAGACTCCTACTGCTGTGGCACCAACCAATTTATGTTGCATCAGCATCATACACCAAGAGATTCCAGCCTCTGATCCCAGGAACTTTAAAATTCTTTTTATTTGCATTAAGGCTCTCTAAAGAATATAAAAATTCAAATTCAGCCTCACTGTGGAATTTCTGTGTTCAGCAGCTGAACTGTCACAATGGGACATCTCCTAAAATTCATGCTTAATTCTAGACATACACATTCCCTATGAGATTTTATCTCATTTATGTTAGTTACATACTCTGAAGGCTTGGTATCTATAAAATCATTAAAGTTATCTCCTGATCTTCACTTCATTTGTTCATGTTGCTTTTTTATTCTGAGATTTGGCAAGTATAGCAAGTTCTTCCAGGGTTCAGGGGACCTGTTTCTTCAGTTCCGAGAAAGATACTTGTGGAGCCAAACCTCAAAATTCAAAAATTGTTTAAAATATACAGTCATGTTATATTGCTCAGGAGGATACAGGACTATCCTGAGGGAGAAATGCACATCTACATTCCCAGCTACATGTATTTCTTTTCTAAGTTTTGCTGATGCATCTCCATTCTGAGCACCTGGCTTTCTTCCTGAGACTGCACTATTCATGACTTCTTGAGAAGCTGGATGAAATGAGTCAGGATTTTTCAGGAGGATTAAGATAATATCTAGTAAGGCAGCCACATTAAAACAGCAACAGAGAATATCCCTGGTCTGGCAATCACCTAAGTCAGGAAGGCTACAAAATTCATGCAGCAGCTGTAACTAGGTCACTAAATTTTCATTAGTTTTCCTTTATAGGTAAATTAGAGGCTCCATGGTTTAAACAAAAGCTATGTCACTGATTTGAGCTTCACCGTGATCTGCATGTGAGGTGGAGCAGGGTTTAACCTCTGCCCTCTCTAGAGATGACTACAACTCTCATTTAAACTCTTCTACAGAGGAGGTAAAGATTTTCTGACCTAAAGTAGTTTCTTGTCCAGAATCTCCAGATTTTAAGAAAAACACTGGAAGGTGACGGAATTTTCATCTCAGATACTCTCCTTAAGGCAGAGAAGGTCATCTCTAAATCCTTTAGGCAATCTTCTGGGATGTATAGGTGCAAATGTTATTTGTCTTAACAACCACAGAAAACTCACATTCAGCATGGTGTTTCAAAACTGAGATGGTGTCTAAATAGTGTATTGGTTTATGCGAACCCTCCAGCTGTGGTCTGATGTAAAAAGTTATCTGAGGAGAGAATATCTATGGTCACTTGGACTGACAGTTCAGTACTGACCAAGCAACTTCCTTACAGCAGGAGCTATCTTTCAAAAGACTGCAAATGGTAAAGAAAAATACCTTTTTATTTACTGTATAGGTGTTAGGATTCCTTAATTAAAAGGCAGTTTGGAGAGTTGCCTGTGTAGAAGGTAAAGTTGTTTGCACTTACTTGAAAGAGAACTTTAATTGCTATTAAACCCTAATGAAAGTAAAAGGATATTTCACAAAAGGGCCAAGGAAGGAAAAAGTAAGCTTTAAAAATTCTGTAACATTTTTCTGCCATGAAAATAAAGCCATTTAGAAAAATACTGCATATGTATGAAGTCAACTACATATTCATAAGCTGAGGTTTAACCAAGAGCATTGGGTGAAGGTGTTGAGTCAATATGGGAATGACAGTAGCTAATTCTGAGTCCAGCCAAGAACGAATGGACTTCTTGGCTTTTTTTGTTGGTCTTTTTCTCATCCTTTCAGAGCTATTGAAAAGACAGAGTTATGAAGCCATCTTTATTATACTAGCAGTTCTGTAGTACACCTGCCTAGGTTTTATAATAGTGTACATAGCCTCTTGCCATATTCAAGATTGCCAAAAATAAAGGCATAAGGTCCTACAATACAGCCTAATAGCTGCCAAATTTATCACTGTTTTGCACTATGTTGACATAACAGAAACATGACCTTGCAGAATACATAGATGGTAATAAGATAAAAAACAATCAAATACAGAGTTCTGATAAACTCTGTGTTACCTTTTCTACTGGCTTTGTATAAAGATGTGTATGTCTATGCAAAAAAAAACCCAAATCCAAACCCAAAAGGCAAAACAAAAAAAAAATCCCCAACCCCAATCAACCACATAGTAAGTTTTAAATCTAATTTACTTCTCACTGATTTCTCCTTTTTTTTTTTTTTAATTTTTTTTTTTTTTTTTTTTTTTTTTTTTTTTTTTTTTTTTTTTTTTTCTCCTTCTCCTGAGGTTGGAGCAGTTAATCTAACACTGTAGTATTTAATGAAATTAGGCTAATACCAGTATAGCATTTTCTAGCAAAACTAGATACTCCAGCAAATATTAGTGCTGTTAGGATTTCAGTTCTGAATGGGGAACTAAATTCTTTATCTCAGACTTCTCATTTAGGACATAATAGCTTTATTTAATTGTATATTCAGTATCATTCCCATTTTCATAACCTTATCTAGCACATTACAGGAGTGGAGCTGCTGTAGCACTTTTCTGTTTCTATCCTTCTACACCTCAAATGGTAAAAGTCCGTGTCAGGGTCTCAGTTTTTAGCTGCTCTCCATGTTTGAAATCTCTAGTGAGGAGATGATAAACTGAGCAAGATCATGCGATGCTCGTTTCTGTGCCAAGGTCTGCTTGCAATGCAGCTGCTGCTCTGTGGTACAGTCACCCTTGGTAGGTGCTCACTGGGTTTGTTTGTCTTACAGTTCCTGAAACCTTACTCTTCTTTTTACAAGGGAAATGAACATACCCAGAGGGCATGTTCTAGTCAAATCCACTTTCACTCCACTTTACTGTTACTAGCATTCGATTACTTATGTATTTTAGCCGGTTTGTTTTTTTTTTTCAATTTGAATATAGAGTCTTCCATTTCAAGAAGTTGCTCTCTATGGACTTCTGCAGAGATAATTTTGGTATTGCTCAGATTATAGATTTTCAAATATCAGTCTCATGATTTCCCGATAAACTGTCCTACCCTGAAGCTGAATGTCCCTTCCTCCTGGCCCTTTGTTATGAGAATAAGCTGAGAAGATTCATCTGATTTTAATGAGGATGGCCTTAATTGGAGCAAAACCCATTCCTGTTGATTTCTGCTCTCTGAGGTATTTAGGGTGTTATCTCTTCCCATTTTTCCCCACAAGATGTTTGCTGATGAAAAAGCATGTGAGGAGAAAGGGGATCTGCAGCTTGATTCACCACTACTTCAGACTTCACAAATGCCCAGACTGAGAATTTGCAGATGTGGAAGTTACCTAATTTTTCAAAAATTACTGGTCTTATTGTGAGCTATGATGCTGCCAGCCTTTGTTACTGCCCCGCTGAGGAAGGCAGTGTTTTAGTGGGTAGGAGTGGTATAGAGGAGGAGGTCAGCCCATCTCTCAACAACAGACTCAACCCACTGGCAGACTTAAGATTGCTGCTGTTTGAAATGGGTGACCTTGGCTGTGGCAATCAGCTCTGCTAAAAGTCCTTTCACCGGGGCAGGCAGGAAGGTAAAAGTCTACATGTGGCTCTGATTTGTGTTACTCTGCCAGTCCGTAGGGCCATTCGAGGTGTGAGCAGTTTTTGCTGTCCTACTATGAAGTGCAATTGCCTGTTTGCTGGCCCCTGTGATTAAACAGCATCATTTGATTAAGTGGCATCTAATGCTCATCTTGATAACAAGACATACACGACAATAGAGAATTAAATTAAATTATCTGCAAACCCAGTGACCCACTTTCTATTTTAAACAGAGCAGAAGTGTTTAAAATATACATTTGTTAATTTGCCTCGCAGAAGAATGTTTTGGGAAGAAACGGTTATGCTTTGCATAATACTCTAATGAGAAAAAGCTAATGTGATATGACAAATTATATGTAGAACTGCAATGATAAAATAAATTGGTCTTCTGGACATTATTTTAATTGTTGCTTTTTGTCTTTCATATGCAAATAGACAAGTGCTGGTCTTATAAACCATTTTACAGCTAAGAGGGTGACTTATTAGCAGCCTTGTTAGTAACTTTCAAAAAGTGTCATCTTTCCAATGCAGGGAGTATGTATAAGAAGGATCTAGCCAGGATGACTCTATTCATTGCAGTTTAGACTTCATATTTTTACATACTTGAAATTCAGAGAAACAGGTATAATAGCAGCTAAAATTTTGATCTTGCTTGTAGAAGCAAATGTATTTCTAATTTACCTGTAGGGAATGCTGAAACCTACCATAGAATGATGCCACCTACTTTATCAACAGGTTCACTGTGTCATTTGTATGGAACATAATTACTCTTGTTTTAAATAATTGCAGCTATCAGTGCAGACCTTTGAACAACAGGGAGCATGCTCAGAAACAATAACCTTTTCATGGATTAATGGTGCTATAATTTTCTTAGAAGTTCTTTTCTTTTTCTGCTTATGCAACTGTCTATCACTCTTTGGCTAATACGCACGTATCACACACTCATCTGAATAATTCTTTTTTCCCTATTTTCTTGATTTACTAAAATGAAAGGTCTTAGCTAACACAGCAAAGCGATATTTTAAGAAAAGATTTCTACAAAGAGACATGTGTTGCCTGCTTGTACAGTATTTCTTCCTCATCAGCTACTTTCTTGCTTCTTACTGTTGTGTAAGTAGACCATTAACAAATTTAAAAAATACTAGTAAAAAACCCTAAAGAGTCTCCTCAACTCCTATCAGCATTTATGATATCTTTAATGTATGTTTAATGTATGTATCTTGCTGGCCCAATGTGAACCACTCAGCAGTTAGACTGCAAGCATCGAAACTTAACTGAGTAATCTTAAATTTACCTTCAACAATATTAATATATATACTAGTTATATATGATACTGAGCCAGTGGTTTATTGCTTTTTTTTTTAAACAAAAAACCAAGGAGACTGAAAGTAGAGAGAAAAGAAAGGCTATTGTCTGTGTCCTGTCCTGAAACTTTTCTGTGATGCTGCTCCCAAAGGATGTAAAAATCCCTTTAGACTGCAGTGATTTTCTGCAATGACAGCTGAGTCATATTTTGGTCAAGTTTTATGGTGTCATTTCTTATGTCTAAAGAACAAGCATGCTAAATTTAAATTTATTCTCCCAAATAGTAAAGGAATTGGTAAGAACAGTCAGAAACATTTGCTAAACTGATAACCACACATTTCCTATCTCAAATATAAAATAATAAACCTATTTTATTTTAGCTTGATTTTTAGAATGTCAATAAAATGTTGCCCCTTCTTGAAACCAATAAAACCCATTTTTTATGTCTTGTATCTGGATTCCCTGGTGCAGAAGGATGGAAATCACAACACAATCTTTACCTTGACGCGTGCACATCTTTGCTCCTCTGGCCACCTATATTAACAAGATGTAGTATCTTCATGAAACCAGGGGGAAAAAACCAGTGTAATTAGGAATATAAAGTTAGGATATAAAGTAGGGATAAAAAATGTTTAAGGTGTTAAAAATATTTCATAACATCTTTATGGTATTTACAACAGCACATTCAACTCTTTCATATTCATCTGATAAATGGCAATGCCTTCAAAAGAGGAAGAGCTCACAGGGATACAGACAAACATAGATATTCACACAGAGATGTGAATCCTTTGTGACTTTAAACCTCTTTTCCTTGAGGCAAAGATCAAGTAGGGGCAATTTCAGCTTGTCAGATAAACTGATGAAAATCTATGATGAAGCTTAATTGAGCCCCTGTTCTTCAACATTAAGCCTGCCTATAATTTAACCCGAAAATTCTGAAACCTGCAGTTTACAGTAGTAATAGATGTACCTGGTATTCAGGGCATTAACACATATTTTTCTTTGTTGGTTATTTTTTAGCTTGAGCTTATGCTCAGTAAAACATGCTGTCATATCTGACTAATGCCACTGATGTTTATCATTTATAGTGCAGAAGGATAGAAACAGAAAAGATAAAATATTGCATTTACTTAGCGATATTAAACGGTCAGTAGCTGATAATTGTAATAATCATTCTTCAGATAACTCTTACCTATGAGTTAGGGTATTTGATAACAGACTCCCCTACCTCCTGGGGAAGTGTCCTACGCATTAGAGATATAAAATATACTGTGAAACTTGATAGCTCCGAATTTCCCTTGTTTGTCCTTGTGTAAAAGAGCACTTGCTCTGGGTACTGAGATATTTGTACCTACCAGAACAGCAGGTGAGACTTTGACAAGATAAGACTTGGTTTCAGAAACCCAGCTGTGCCTAAAAAGGGAATTTGGCAACTATGTTTACAACCCTGAGTCTTGTCCTTTTTGCCTGAAGGAAAGACCTAAATAGATCTGGGAAGGGAGGTACTGAAGGCAGCTGGCAGATATTTTGAGAAGCAGAGGATCCTAACTGTTGGATGTGAGCCCTTCAATCCCTTCCTGGATCTGGGTCACAATTCATCTCCTACTGGTATAAGACATAATTTCAGAGAGGGGAAAAGCTACTATGTGTGCATATAGAGCCTGTGGGTTTCTTTAATCTTAGGAGCTACTAAGTTTTGGAGCCTTGTAGCAAGCTATACATTAAATACTTGCAAATTCGGGTTCTTTTTTCCCCATCTTTGATATTCAATTTACTGACAGGTGGAAATAGAAATGTAAGATTTGTAACTGCTTAGAAGCCCATTAGGGTTTCTGCTAGCTGTGGGGAGGTGGAGAGTGGTTTCTGCTGCCATGGCATGACAGATTCCTGCCCATTATTAAACTCAGCAGGGTTTGGAATCAGCTAGTTAAGGAGTCTTTTGCTCCAAAGGGTTAATATTGCTACATCTGCCTTCTCCTAGGACAGAAATGCTGCCTGGTGGGGGTGAAGAGAAAAATGAGCAAAATATGGATGTCTTGGTCAGAGAACAGTGATCAGTTCCTCATTAAAGAGACAGAGAGAGAGACACATTGTAACTATAGTAACCACTGCATATATGATCCTCTACCCACCTCATTGTAACCCACATACTTACAACAAAGATTTCAAGCTACTGTTATTAGTTTGTACAGCCATTCCTCTAACTGGAGTCACATAATAAATGCTTTTCAAATTGCATATATACATATATATATATGTATTTTTATATTCACACATGTACACAGACTAAGAGAAAGTGAGTTTCCTTATGATTAGCTAAACAGATGGATAAAACCACCAGTATAAATACCCATCAGTGATATTTGTAATATTTTTTTGTTGCTGTCTAATGGAAAAGAAATGCCATAATGACTCAGGAACCATGTCACCATTTAAGAATACTTATATCTGTGCATATATTTTTATTTTCTGAGTTATTACATGTTTAATTTCAGCTGCTGCTTTCCAATAAAATAGCATTAACATTTAAATTTTGAGTTAATGGACTATGTCTCAGAAATCCTGCTGCCTATATCAAAGCATGTTTCTGATCTCTCTCAAGTTGACAATGCCACTAACCTGTTCCACTGCACTCCACACCTGGCTAACTGCATTAATGCATGATACTGTTCACCTGCTTGGAATGAAATTACTAACATTTAGCCCACTGATATGATCAATCATAAATCTGAAAAAGACAAATTGCTGGCAAATGTTCTCCCTTAGAATGAAGTCATGTCAACATTTACAATATTCATCCTCCTCAATCTGGCCAAAATATCCTGTTCTGCATTAAAATTAAAGGGCAAATGTGAGTTAAACCTAATGCCTTAGCAGCTATTTCCAAATCTTGTATTTTATGGACTTTTAGCTAGACATTCTGAGAGCTTCTAGTCAACAGAACCGAACATCTTTCTTTGGTTTGAAACTGATATTGCCAAATAGTAAGTCCTTCCATTTACTTCTGATAATGAAACCACTTAGCTGTAATAGTTCTACCAGCATTAAAGGGGACCAAATATCAATTGAAGCCTACCAAAAAGTCTTTGTTCATGTGAGGGGATACTATAGCAACTGAAATGCCAGAAAGGACCAAATACAGTTCTGAAGGATTTCTTTTTACAATAGAGCAGTGGATTTCTTTTTACACTAGAGCAGTCTAGTCTTACAATCATGAGTATACTTCCAGTAACTGAAATGTGGAGGGTTTTATGGGTCAAAAGACCTATTCTGATAGCTTTTTTTTAACTTTTAGACTGTTTCAGTGGAAGGTGTTGATTTTTTACTGTTCTCAAACAAACTCCTGCATGTTTTCTGCCTGCTTTTATCTTTCAGAGTGAAAAAAATCTTTTCACCTCAGTGAAATATTTCCACTAGCCTGAATACCAAGGCAAAATTTCATTGAAGTGTGAGCTCCACTGAAATTTCTTCTGTTTCCAATAAGGTACAGATGTCCTTCTTTCTTGAAGAAAAATCAGGCTCTTCAGGGTCAGGACGTTCCTGACACTGTTCCTGGGCATGGGTTGCAACTTGCCCTTTGTAGCTATAGAACCATGCAGTGAGTTCTCCTGGCCCTCACAGTGAACACTGGACACAGTGACTCCTGGGACATTTGGTTTCCTTTTCTTGCATGTCTCCTAATCTGCGAGCATGTGGAGACTGAAGTTTCTGAGGTATCCAGAATGTTCAGCATATCCAGACATTTTCAGACCATAGTGGATAACTGATACAGTTATCACAGAGAAAAACCTGGGTGCGTGAAATCTGCCTCATCACACCAGGGCTCTGTTAGGTTTAGACTACGATGCATTTGGTTTCCCAGAATCTCCTCCCGGTCACATTGCATAACTTCTTCCCCAGAGATGCTTCTTGCCTAGATGTGCCAGAAATGACAGCAACTCTGAGCAAGAGGGCACTGACAGGTGAAAAACAAGGAGCCCTGTATTATCTGTCCTTAAAAGCCACTTCAGAAAAGATTGTGAAAGAGTGTATGTGGCCTGTAATTACTTCTTGTCAGGATATGTCAGAAACAACCAAAGAAGCTCTTGAGATGTATTGCTTTAGGTTATTGCTGCCAGTAACATAGAAAAAAAGAAATTTGTGACACAGTTCTAATTTGTTGTTCAGAATACAGTTAATTTCAAACCTGTCAAAATTAAAAAAAACCCAATCTACAAACTAACCTCATGTTTCTGTTGTATTTGATGCACAGGATGTCAGCCTGAGCATCTGGGAGAGCTTTAAAGTTTCTGTCAGTCTATAAATGCAGTGGTATTTCAAGTGTATCATAATGTACTAGCAGGTACACTTTTTTCTCTTTTACCTTTGAAATGGAACAATACTTTCTGGGACATTTCAGAACACAGAACAGGCATCTCTTAATTTCTGCAATACTTTTTGTAACTAATGGGATTTTCTTTGTCATACTACATGCATTTTCTTGTTCATTTCTTCCCCTTTCAGATCAGTCAAGGGACAAGTAAACACCTGGAATGTCTTTTTGCCTTTGTATGGGAAGTAGCAGAGTGAAATACCTTTTCTCTACAATATTCTGGCAGAACTTTAAATTATGCATATCCCACCTGATGTCAAAAACTTCTTTATATTTGTGCAACTTCAGTCTCCGAAAATAGGGAATCAGAGTAGTGTTCATTATGATTAAGTGCATGTACAAAATGAATACTTGGAGCAAAGTTATGGGATCAGCTACTTGAGCCTGGCATTTTGTTACATCTCTGAGATGAATGATACCATCTTTTTTCCCATTAAAGATGAAAGTCTGCTGAATTTCAAACCTAGTTTTATTGTCTGTATTCCACAATGTAATTAGACTTAAAGATCGTAGTATAACTTTTCCCATCATTTTCAGGGAACGACAGGGCAAGAAATGGAAAAATCATGCAAATGAAGAGATGCTTTGAGATCGGTGTTAGCAGCATAATTTTGGTCTTTTTGATCATGGGTTGGTTTATATGCCACTGAGCCTGCTGTAAACATATGGGGTCTGCCTGTCTCAAAGTGGAAAAAGAATCTTACCTTAAGAGTTAGCTGGGCTTGTAGAGAGAGATTTAAACTAGATTTGAATTAGTCTGGAGAAAAGGAGGCTCAGGGAGGAACCTTATCATTCTCTACAACTACCTCAGAGGAGGAGGCAGTGAGGTGGGGGTTAGTTTCCTCTCTCAAGTAGCAAGTGACAGGGTGAGAGCAAATGGCCTCAAGCTGTGACCAGGAGCAGTTTGGGTTAGGTATTAGGAAAATTTTTTTCATGGAAAAGGCTACAAAGCATTGGAATAGGTTGCCCAGGGAAGTGCTGCAGTCACCATCCTTATAAGTATTAAAAAAAAAAGTGGGGATATGGCACTTGAGGGCATTAGTGGCAAGCATGGCAGTGTTATTAGGCTGATGGCTGGGCCTGATGATCTTAAGGTCTTTCCCAACCTTGTTGATTCTATGGTTCTAACTTGCTAATTACATCAAATATCTTCATAAATAAAGATGTTGTTTCCCATTTTGTATGAATGTCCTTTTTATTGTTTCAGTTTTTTTAGATGTTTTATTTTATTATAGTGAATGTTGTTTTATTTGGGTTTTATGTTTGTTGCTGCTAGCCACAGTCCCCAGTTACATGCTTGCACTGAGTATTCTTTTGTTCACTGTCAGACTAAACAGCACAGGGTGTGCTTGTTGAGACAGGTATGAGCTGTAAGTTTGCCCTTGGTCCTGGTACAGTCAGCCTCTGGAGCTGAAAACACTCAGTATAAGCTTAGCTCTATGATTTAACGAGTGACAAACTTCAGTGAAACAATTCTCACTGCTGTGTACAGCATCTCGAGACCTGTAAATGTCTGGCTGGAGGAGTATGCAGAAAATGGATGGGTGGACAGAACGATGGATTAACTGGAAATAGGCACAGAAATCATCCACAAACTGAGTGAAGGAGAGCTAACACTGTGCTGACTGGATGAGAACACCACTGGGAAGTGGGTGTTTTGACATTTCTGCCCCACAAACCAAAAGTAAATGTTGGAGATTCCACCTCTGACCTCTCCTAAAGAAAAGCAAGTTTGATTAATGATTTTAAAATTTAAGAGTATTTTAAACCATCTACATAGTGCCACCATATTTCTGAGAGGTACGCAATCTCTGAGTAGTGCAAAACACGGACTATTGACTGCCATTTTTGTAGAGCAATATTAATGTGTATTAATGTACAATGTACCTTTTGGAGGATGTATTGTATTTGGTTCAGGTCAATAATCACTACAAGTAATGAGTCCTTGTATCTTATGCAAAACCAACTGGTTCTCTCCATTTCCAAAGTATATGTGGCACAATAAAAGAGAAAATAGGAAACGAATGCTTTTTATAGTAGTATCTTAAAACCTTGATCCAGGTTTCCTTAGCTTAAATTCTTCATTCAGCAGGATGTATGAAGAGGACTTGTCCTCAGTTTCACTTGAGCCAAGCACAACTCAGGCTCTAGTGTCCCTGTGCACATGGACATGCGACACACTTTAGAGGATTCAACTTTCCACAGGCAGCATCACACAGCCTTCTGATTTCTCCTTTTTACCTTCACAACCAGCTAACTGATTTCTGTCCCTCACACAGTCCCTAACTCAGTCTGTCCCTTGCACAACCACCTGACCCATCCTCCTCACAGCACAGCCAGCAAACTGCAACTGATTCCAGGACAGCAACCCCCTTTTTTATAGCACTCGTCCTTACTGGACACAGCTGTGGCTGTTAAGGGTAAGACTGCCTCTATGCTCTTGTAATTAGTACAGCTGCCACACTCCAGTCCTTTATTTCTTTTTTTACCTCCAACCTCTCCTTTCAATACTCTTTCAAAAAGCAGTTAGTCAACTCTTACTCTAAAATAACCATCACATTCCGAGGGAAACAAGAACCTAATAGTATCTAATGTTTAAAATGATTAAATTCAGGAGTCCCATTTACACTGTAGTGTATAACTGTATAGGTCTTGAGGCAAATCTTGGCAATAACTCTTCACCCAAGGTACAATATTCCTTCAGACCCATTTTCAAGCATATTTTATGCTAGTTTGGGTTCTTGGTGACTATTCCTCAACTCAGAATATCTTGGTCTTGCTTTACTTTCCTTATGCTTCAATGTGGTTAGAGAACTTGAAATACTCCAATTTTTGTCAGAGCCCTGGAAGCTATTTTCAGCCTCAGATGATATTTCTGGTCCATTTACAGCACTGGGGTGTTTTTCTGTTTGCCATGGCTGCAGTTCAGCTGCATTTCATAACTGCAAGTGCCCTCTATCACACTGGCCACTTTGCTTTGTGAGAAGTAGCACTATTCACAAGGCAGACACCCAAATGCTGAGCTGTGCATTTCCCCCGTGCTTTCAGTATCTGCTCTTTCCTCTGCCTTCCCAAAAGGTAGCATAACTTTTCAGTGCCTCCACCATTTTCAGCCAAACATGAAAAGAGGGTAGAGATGCCAAAGACATGAAATTGGTCCTTGTTTTGTAGATGGCTGGTGAGAAGGGAGAGATTTAGTTTTTCTCTCTGACAGAAAGTCTGGACCTCCCGAGCTCCAGACTTCTACTTCTCTTTGGTTCCCTTATCACCCAGTACAATGTGGGATAGAAACCATATAAACACAGGCTGCTTCTTTCTCCATACACAGGAAAATAGATTTCATGAGTTTTCCTGTTCAGAAATTATTTTTTCTTCATACATAGCTTTTGTATTAAACTAGTAACTTCTTGGCAAGGTGCAATCCAGAGTGAATTTTCTGATAACATTTTTTCTGAAGTCATGGAAATATTCAGTCTAGATTGGCATAACAGTGAACAACTTCTAGCACCAATGAAGCAGTGTCATGGGGAGCCTTGAAAAATACGGATTGCACAGCATGAAATCAGAATATACTAGGAGAACAAAAAACGTTCACATCCGAAAAGAGGATAAAATGGAACAAAAATTGAAGATTTTCTCAGAACTGGGATGGGCCTATTTTAGAGGAGAGAATAAAATGAAGAAGTTTCTTGTGAGGCACTGTAAATGTGGCAGATGTTTATTGAAAGATGCTCTTGAATTTTAGTAGTGTAACTACTGAGGCTGCAGGCCATGAGGCTACAGTAATGACTGAAAACTTGAAAATATACAGCAAAATTCACAGATGCACCATTCCTAACTGGGTAGCAGTAAATGTTTCCCTAAACAAAGTAGAAGCATATGTACATTTTACCTGCACAAACTTGGAAAAAAATTATTTTATATATTTTACATATTTTTGTCATAAATACACCTTTTGGGCTGAGTCACTAAATTGCATAGGTGTACAAAGCACCCAAGCTAAAGGAAAAAAGAGGAGTTTAAATCCAAGGTGGGAGAAATGCCAAAGGGAAATCAGGATCTGCTATTTCATTCTTTGCACCAGCCTGGTGTGTTAAGTCCCAGTTTGGGAGGCAACACACTGGGACTGAACTCACAAACCCTGCTGAACTTCTATGTGCTGTGAAGGTCAACTGCTCATGAGGGCTTGACTGGGAATCGGGTCAGTAAATTCAAACATAATGTTTTACACAAGAGAAGGAATCAATATTCTCCAAGGACATGAAGATTCTGTTATTTTGGTTCTACTTTAATGTCCTGTTTGTCTGGAATCTGAGTTGGCTTCAGGCATATGTTTCTGTGATAATTTCTGTATGAAAAGATTTGCATCATTTCACACATTAAAAATTTTAGGCCACAGGTCCTTCTCTAGCTTTATTTGCAGTTTATTTTTAAAGTTAATTTGGTATGGTATGATCTGAAGCATACAATGCTTTGCTCCATGATATAAAATGTTAAATTACTTCTGTAACAATCTACTTGGTTTTGAAGTAAGAAGGAAAGAGTTTCAAAAATGTTCTCCTCCACAGAAAGAAAAGGTTTGTAGAAAACAAACAAATAATCATGAACATAGAAAGCACATCTTATGGAGGTTGAGATATGTTAAAATACAAGGAACCAGACAAAAGGGAAGAACAGTAAAATATCATGTAATAGGGTAAACTATAAATTGACTGAGTGAACAACTGGAAGAAGACAAAAATCTATATAAAATATAGTATGAAAGACAACATTCCTGTACATCCCAGATTAGCTTTATTAACATTAAAATTTTCATGCTGTAAGAGGTACACTAATAGAAAATAGTCATGATGGAAAGAAGAAAACCTAAGAGTTTTTTTTATTATTTTAAAGAAGATTTAATAATATTAAATAAGAATGAAAAAAACGATGCAACAGTTCAACATGTATCATTGTAGCCTTTTGGATAGTAATGGATTAATGACAGTGCACAGTAACATTATGTCTTAACATTAGCACTACCGTACTCTGTTTAAGATGTTTATAAACTAGGTAATAAAGTAAGAATTTGAGCCTCAGATATTCCAAGGTTTTAGTAAAGTCAAGTCCTGCTTTCCAAGATGTTTCAAAATACTGTTTTCTCAGGTGGGGTTCCTGGCAATATGAGTAACACAAAATCAGCCTAAGCTTTAAGGCATGTAACAGTGAACTTTTTCAACAGCAATGAGTAGTGCAATAGTTACAGTTTGAAAAAATAATATATATGTGTATGAAAATTAAAGAATTTTACAGATTAAATTATTAAATTAAAAAAAATTGAATTATTAAAGTAAAAAAAACCAAACAAGTTGTTTAAGAATTTATATGGAGGGATCAGTGAACTTGTTAGACACTGATAAACATGTTTTAGCAGACTTTTTTATATAAACATCTACCTTAAATTATGTGATGCTTTTAATGTGCAAGTGTATGTCTTAAAGAAAACCAGGAGGCCCCTTGGATACCTGGGAGTACTGTAGTCTCCTACATCTGTGCACACTACCATGGTGTATTATAAGAGCTGCTCTCACACTAAGTATTTCATTCCTTCATTTACAGCTGGCTCAGGATCCTCTTTTTCTAAGGAAATACAGGCATACCAATCCTATTTAATTCTTCTGAACTGTGCTAAAATAGCAATGATTTTTCTTTATATAATTGTACCATAGTACCGGTTAAATTTGTTTAACTAAATCACTTACATTCTTAGTAATACCCCCATTGAAAATGATTAATAGAGGGAGATGATACTTCCTAATCACAATTTCATAATCACTGTCATAACTTTTGGACTTTTAAAGTAAGTGTGGTTAGTAATGCAGTGGATGAAGTACAGTATTGTTTCTCATCATCTATAGCTGCAAATTTTACATACAACTGATGCCTGGACTACAACTGCTGCATCCACACCTGATGGAAACAGCTTCTCACAATAGATTTCTGCTTCCATAGCCCTGAAACATTCACCACACCATGCACTCATATGGCCTTCGTTTGTATTTGTCAGAGTAGCAAATGGCTTGTTCTTATCTGATTTAAAGCATGGCACTATACAGTGAGCCATGGCAGGAGTGGAGATTATTTCCAGTAGAGGAGAAATTAATATATTAGTGGTTCAAAGTTTTACTGTTATCTACCTGAGGAAAGTAAAAGCCCTACCAAAATTCTTAATAACCGGCAACACTAAAAAACAGTAGTTAAATGGTGCTTGCAGTTCTTGTTTTGAAATGTTCTGTATTCCACTTCCTTCTACAAGCAACAGGCTTAGATTGCCTTAAAAAGATTATCAAGAAAGCAATCCTTATTTGGTCTTTTGCATATGGATATTGTCTAGTACTTCAACAATCATAGGACGTGAAAAATGTGTATTTGTTAATAACAGCTTAATGAGCTACTCTCTCAGAAAACTAATAAGTCAGTCTCTGGGTTACAGTCTTTTTTTTTTAAAAAAAAGGAAACCCATCAATAAATCTTTTTTTTTGCAGTGTTTCTTTGGGTAGATATTAGATGATGATGTCAGATTCAGTGCTGCACTCTTGCTAACAATTGCACTGGATCAAGGAGGACATTAACAATTACTAACTTGTCAGAAGCATGCGAGTAAGTAGTTGAACCAACGCTTGAACTGTAATTAAAAGGAGCCCTGTAGCTAACAAGAAAACTGTGATAAACGAAGCAAGAAATTGCTTGTTATCTGTTGCATCATCTACTCTTTGACATAAATATTTTTAGAATAAAAGAGTCATAAAAATCTTCCATCATGTTTACAGCTGCAAAGCTTAACAGCCATTATGATTATGAACAAGCCTGAGGCTTGGGATAGGCGAACTGACTAGGGGAAAAAAAAGGATAGCTGGTAGTTATCCTTATCTGTCTCTGATCAAAACAAAATCATCTTTCACTGCTAATCTATTAATGACTTTGGCCTTTACCTGCTGCCCAGTAGCTTTTGATTCTTCTGTTGTAATTCGACCAGCAAGTGATATTGCAGGTTAGTACTGTGCATTGCTTTGAATCTTTACTTAATATGTTTTAGCTTAAAAACAGATTTAAGCTGGGAGCTGTTTCTCTCTTAATACAGCAGGCTTTTTGATAACTGCAGACTACCCAGGTTGAAACTTTTGCTTATGTTTGTCTTTTTGAAGTCTTATGAAAGCTAATAAAGAAAATATAGTCCTAGTAATTCTTAGTTTGATTGTTAAGTGGTATACTTGAATTATACCATGGCTATATGACAAAAATTAATCTAAGTGATATGTTGAATAATACAGCTCTGAACCTTAGGCTTGTTGATATTACCAGCAGGGAGCTACAGAGATGAGTGAATGTTCATTCAGGCTTTGTGAAGGCAAAGATTCTTCAGCCATGAGCTCTGACTGAAAAAAACACTGGGATGATTTTTAGGCTTGTTGTGTCAGCAGCCTACTTGTGGTGCCGTGTTCCGCATCCTTAACAACGACAACAACAACTGCTTAATGCCAGCCCCTGTGCCTCCTGCTCTGCCCTGGCCTGGCCTGAGCCCCAGGACCTGCCCCCGAGCCTGTGGACCACTGTGGGAATGGTTCCCTCCTCCCACCCATCTGGGATAGCAATGATACCCGGCTGCTCAGGCTGGGCACTCAGGAAGCAAGCTCCCATCTCCTGGCTTCTCTTGCTATTCCTGGTTTGGTATGCTGAGCTGGTCCTCTTAGCTCAGAGCTTCTCTCAAGTGAATTGTATTCCTGCACAAGGGAAATCGCCAAAAATCTCTGCAAGTCTCTCTTGCGTATGTGTGTGTGTTCAGTATGCTAAACATCTGAATGCAATATTTTACCTTACTAGAAGTAAGCCTTGATCTATTCCTATTATCAGACACTGAAAATCTGTGTGGTCTTGATGTTGCAATTTTCCGACAGAAGCAACAGAAAAGTATTTTCATTTCCTTTGTTCTTTGCTGAAAGCATTTAAGTAAATTTATCTGAATATATTCTAGTGTATAACTACCAAGACAATCAATTGCCACAAGAAAGCTCTTAGATATAAGTGGTTAGTGACTAAAGGCACTGATGTGTTTTTAATTATTTCTTTTGGTAAGTAATAGGATTTACTTGTAGAAGTGGTAGGAGCAACACAATATTTATTATAAACCTCAATGCGTTATTAATAAGGCAAATTTCCCTAATGGATTTAGGGATAAATAATTTTTATTCATCTATTTGTTTTATACATGTGACAAAATAAATGATGATAAATGCATCAGCATCTTTAGTTTAGATCACCTGTATTGTCCTACTAACAGAGATTCCTAGTGATGGAGGATGCATATAGCATAATGTTTTCCCTAACCACAATTTTTTTGGCAATGATCTTGCTGAGAAAGGACGTAAAAGAATAAAATTTTAAAACTATTTAAGAAGGTGATCTCTGCCACCATCAACTGGGCTGGCAAGACATCATCATAAGATTTGCATAAAAAAAGTTAAAGCTGTTATTTCTTGCCAGACTTCCCTTCTCCACTGGAATTCCTCTGAAAATTTACATGAGAAATTCCTGAGAAGCTGCAGTGACAATATTCTGCAGCCACAGTATAATTCCTGTCACTCTTTAATACACTTTAGAGTTTTGTAAAGTCAATGGCATCTGTTGTTACCGATTCAGTTCACTCCTCAACCCTGGCTGACAGTTTCCTACTCTACCCCTTCCCTCCTTGGAAAATCACCAGTATCCTAGAAAAAAAAAAATATGCTGAGTGAAACATTTAGAGGATATGGAAAAAAAAAATCTGCCCAGAAATGAAAAGTAAGAGGGCATGACTTCTAGTGCAGTGTTTTGAACGATCATTTGATCATAGCTGGTGCATACCTGTGCTGGGAAGAGATACCAGTCAGCAGAAAAACTCATAAGAAAAGTCAGTAGTTTAAATTTAAGACTGAGTAAAACTTGAATTTGAAATTAAATCAGAGAGGCCATTTGTGACCCAATGGTTGAAGTTTAAAAAAATATTATAGTCTTCGCAGCAATTACAAGGTGACATACAGTGGCCTATTTATGCTACTGTTTGTCACTACAGAGACTGATAACATTCTGAATGGGAAATTCTATTGAAATTAAGAAATAATACCAAGGGTTCCTGAGTTGAATACTTACGGTTGTTTTGTGCTGTGCTGTTCCATGGGTAAACAAATGCTCAAATTATGCTTTATTTTGCCATATAACAATTGATGAACTCTTTCAAAATAGAGCAATCTGTAAAATAAAACCATTTCTGTCATAATTTGGCTTTGTTTTCCTTAAACATTTTGACAGTGTAATTTATCTCCTAAGTGCCAATGTCCAGGAAAAAAAAATCTGTTTGCTAATCTCTTTAGTTCTAGAGTTTAATGTGATGTTAATAATCATGCCCACAACTTGCATAGATTTAGCAAAGGCATGAATCACAGCACAATTATATCTCAGTGAATTGAGGAATTTGTAAGCAAGCCAAAGTACTTAGCAGTTCCTGCTGTAAAAGTAGTATAAGAATATGGTACAGTGTTTCCAGATGCAGTTCTATTACAAGCTGCAGCAAGAAAAGTCAAGGGGAAATTTTCATATTTTTGTGTGAAAGCAAAGAAGAAGCTGTTCATGCAAGGGTGGTCTTAGTAGCCACAATATAGTTTCAGTTGAGGCAAGAACAATAAAAGTGTAATTATTAAATACAGAAACACAAGAAATTCTAGTCTAAAACTACCCTGTAGTGATGCACATTTGAAGGGTGCTTTATCCAGATTGCACAGTAACTATCGGTTGCCCTATCTCACTACTGCCCGGCTTTTTATTGCTGAAGGAGGACTTCTTGCATTCAAGGATTAGCAGTGTCTTGGGAGCTTGTGCACACTCCTGTCCCACTGGAGGGAAAGGCCTGGCAGAGGAGGGGTGGGGAGATGCTGTTATACTCTTTATTTTTCCTACAAAAAGGTAACTTATAGGAAACAAGGTCTAAGGATCTGGTGAGGCTGTCAAATCTGGCACAGCTGAAATAACTTGGTCAGTGCTTTTACAACTAAGTGATGAGATGCCCTTTGGCTTTCCAGGTTAAAGAAGGGAATGGAGTTTGCCCTGTGCCTCAGCCACCATCAAAGGGGCCTGTGGCTCTGGCCTCCAGATTAAAGCAAGGAAACTCTGATGTATACAGTTCTACTGGCCCAAGCAGTAGCAATTATGTATAAATAGTTCCTGACAGATGTTTGTGTGATGTGGTGGCAAAAACAGCTAGTAATGGAGATTTCTCTATTTCTAGGAAAACTATCTTAGGAAAACTATCACAATGCTTAGGGCTAGAAATACATCTCTCTTGATCTCTAGACTAAATCGCCCAGGTGCAGTATAAGTCTGTTGTTTCTTGACCTTCCTGCAATGGACACAGAAACAGATTGATCTATTCTCCTTACAAGAAGATTTTGCATATCAGAAGGATGCTCAGCCTCCCTCTAGCTTTCTTCTCTCCAAACTAAGTAGCTGCAATTAATTCAGTCATTCTCTATAGGATATTTTGTAGCCCTCTGATGATTTTTCCTGTCTTCCTCTAGGTTCTCTCCAGCTGATCATGGATTTCTTGAAACTAATACTCTGTGGGAAGCAGCAGTGCTGAACAGAAAAAGCTGGATGCCTTACCTACAGCTCCTTTTTTCTAAATATGCCTCAGGACACAAAGACGGCTTTTAGATTGATGTTTACAGGTACTTAAGTTAATTATTAGGTCAATAGACTTTCTTCTTGTGTTTGGGCAGCTAATCCCATCTAAGCACAAATAGAGAATACCTTTTTTTTCCTCCAAATCAATAATTTTAAAAATTCCTTGAGATTGATTTTGAATTTCAAGAATTGAAAGTCACCCAAACCTCAGTGGAATCAAGCTGGAAAATGTCAGTCTGTTATACCTGTTGAGTTAAAATACACACCTTGCCTTCCCATATGTTTACAGATAAAGTACTCTACAGAACTGACATATCTATATCATAATTATGGGCAGTGAAAGCAATAACTATACCTCTGTTAACCACCTTTCTCATAAAATCATTTAGGTTAGAAAAGAACTTTAAGATCACTGAGCAAACCTAACCTAAATCCTGGATACTTTGCTCCTTCACAACTGTATTTTTACATTCTGTTTTATTATATTCTGATATTAGAGCAGTTTTAATACAAACGGCATCTTCCAACTAATCTTCTAGATCCTAACTATCGAACTGCACAAAGACAGATGTGGTCCGAATATTTTGAATACATCTTAAGCAGATTTGAATATTCTGGAGACCAAACTGTCATCTTTTTCATACAAATCTTCATCTGTATGTTATTAAAGTACCTTCTTCTAGCTGAGTAGATTTGACCTTTTTTCTTGGTCTTGTCTCTGGACTATTATTTTACTTTGACTGTTTGATAAAACTTGCAGCAGAATCATATTTTGCCTGTCACTTTCTCTTTGTGAATGTTCTTTCATTACTTCCTTGAGTTTCTTGCTCTGTTTACTTCTGTCTCTATAATTCATTGCAGTCTTTTTGATAGTCTTTCAAATTTTAGGAAGCATCAGCATATTTTTTCTCTTTTGTTCAGTGACAGTTTGTCTGCAGCTGAAGTCAGATGATGTCTCTTCATTGCTGGTAATATTTCTGTTACATTAATTTATGTTGTCACTATTTCTTAGCAGGTAGGCCACTGATAGGAGCACTGTAATAAACTGCCACCATGAAGCATTAGCTAAGTCATTATGCAATAATATTGATTCTGGAAATAATATTCATTGCATGATGAATGAGAGAAATCTAGAGGATTTTCTAAGACTAAGTCATATCCCATATGCATTGTAGTTTGTTGAGCTGTAAGAATGATAAACAGAATCATTCTTTAATAGTGTTAGGGTGGCTGTGCATTCTTTTCTTTTTTCTGTTTAAGGTAAGATGGCATCAGCATTTTTCCTTCCTTTGTTGCCTAAGAGCTTTCTAGTAATGGAACTTCTGTTTGTATTTAAGTTAGAAGAAAAATTTACCCTCTTCTAACCTATGCTGTGTGTACTACTAGTAAAAGAAGGAAATAAAAATTCAGAGGACTAAAATGGTTGCAGCAGTAACTTGGAACTGCCTAAGGACAAACGAATTAGGCTTTAGTACCTCAGGCCACTTTGTAACAAGACTTTTTAATTTTCAGTGCAGAATTCATGGTTCAGCAGAGTATCTCTACTGCTCAGACACATCTTAGGAGTATAGGTGGTACATACAGTGTAGATGGTACCTATATGCACCTAAATGCAGTTGTAAAGAAGTCTTCCAAAGCCTTCTCTTTCTGTTGTGCCCTGAGCAGCCTGGCTGAGCAGCTGAGTACCAGCCTGATGCGGCTGAGCAGCTGGGTACCAGCCATACGCTGAAGCCTCTGTAAGATCCTCAGGTTGCTCCACCTCTTCACCTCTGATGAAAGCACCCTCACAGACATGAACTCTAAGCACTCAAAGACTTACACGGGATCAATAAAAGCCTTGAATCCTGTGGAAGTGCTTGTCATATTAGCTGCTTTATCTGTAGTTTTTTTTCCGTGATCACCCGGTGCTTATTTTAACTGTAATTCAAAAGGTAAGGGGGTGGGAAACAGGCAGGAGTACCCTCCTGGCTCTGTAGGAAAGAAAGAAAGAATAACTCTGAGAGGTGTGACTTGTCAGTGCTGAACATTTTCTTAACTCTCAGTTTTAGTTGTTATGACACATTCAACACCTCTATTCAGTCTTCCAGGCAAAGCACGCAAAAAAACCGTATTGGATGATCTATATCGTTTACAGCAAATAGCATCTAAATTGTATATGAGAGTGAATAGACCCCAGGTTGTTGGCAGGGTATTACCTTCTTTCCCATATGTAATGTCTGATTTGCCAACAAAACTCTGACAGAAAGGCTGTAATTGTAATTAAATAAAATAGGCATGAATGGCGTAAAACAGGAGTGTAATACAAATATGTAAAGCAGAAACACTTGTCATTGGTTTTGTTCTTTTAATTCTTCCCAAAGATGTCATAACCCGTCAGACTGTGGCCATTTGTCTGATTTGAAAATCTTTCCTTTCAACAAAAAGTGAAATGTTTCCATGGAGATCAGCCAGAGATAGCCAAATGACGAACTTCTTGGCTGTACTTTCGGTTTGGTTTCTATGGTTTCCAGACAAGGAGAGGGTAAAGTGAAGTCACTGAGATTCTTTCTTTCTTTCTTTCACTCTTCTCTTTCACTCTTCTCTTTCTTTCTTCTCTCTCTCTGTCTCTCCCCCTGCCTTATATTTTTGCAGGTTAAAGGTTATTGTAAAACAAGTTGTGTGAGTCCACAACAAGCAAGGGTAATTGTTGCCGTCTTTGTCCTTGAAAAGCCTTCCATAGGTCAATTGTACAGTTTTACATATGCCCTTATTCTAAGATTAAGAAATAAAGAAAAAGTGATAAGACTTCATAGCATTCTGAGCAAAGTTATAGGGAAAATAAGTTTATAATGACTACATTTACCTTGACTGTGCACACAATTAGAAAATGGTAACAGGATTGACACTGCACTCTTCTTTTTAAAGGATAAAACAACCTAACAATGAAATACTGCATCTTGAAAATATCTCAAGGCCTTCAGAATAAGAAATGCTGCAGGTCTCACTAGCAATACCAAACTGAATGGAGAAATTTAGGTATTGGAGTAGTAAACAGGGTAGCTAATGGATTTCTATACAAAATGGATTTTTGGTGTCAAAAGAACTCCATAAAGCAAAATGAAACTGTCACCTTGACATCTAAATTCTCATCTTTGACTCTGCACGCTGAAGTTTTTTTCTTCAAAAAGCAGCACATGGTTGTTTGCAACAGGTAAATACATCCTTTCCATGCTACTTCAGAGGAGCACAAAAGCACACATGTTACAAAGCACACATTCCTTCTCCATTGATCCAAAGGGTTTTTTTCCTCTCCATCCTCCTTCACTGTTTCTTTCTTTTCCAAGTACAGTAACACAAACTTATTTCCACTTCTTCTCAATTTTTTGAGGGCTAATTCAATTATCTCCTACCACCTCTGCCATGTTTCTCAGAAGGCAGCTTCTATCTATTGCCTTCAATTGCATCTTTCTTTTTCTGGCTCCCTTGCAGAAACAATTTGATATCATAGAAAGAATCAGAAGTAAGAATGAAAAAAAACCAAGCTGTTTCTATTTGGAACTCTCTGAAGAGAGGACTAAGTGAAGCTTGATGACTTACAAAGGCTCTTATATCTGCCCAGTATGTACCACTCTGCAACTTTAACTGTTCATGGTGTATCCAGACAAGAAACTGATGAAAAATGAAGTATGTTACAAAACCTGCTGTGATGTCTAAACCCATTCTTTTCAAAACAAACAAACAAGAAAGAGTAAAGAGTAGGACTTAGTTTAACAATCCAAGCTGCCTCCTTTCCATTGAAAAGCCTGGTTAAAGAATTGAAAAACCTGGCCATGAGCCAACAACTTTGTGGTTCTAAATTTAAAAAAAAATTAAAAAGGTAAAAAGCCCCTAGATAACAAACATAGGGCACAATACATATTGAAAATAAGATCACAGAATATTATTCAGACATAAAATCTTTTCTTTTGAAAAGCTTTGAAAAGTATTTGAAATCTCTGCAGAAAACAGATGGTTGGTGGTAGCAAAAGAAGAGAAAGAGACCAGAAGGCATCACCAGCCTGACTCACAGTAAATTAATGAGAGGGCTACAATACATTTAAACGTGTGCAGCAATGGAAGGTGGCAGGTGCTGCTGCTTATCCTCCAATTGATTCCTGATCACATCATTCACTGTTCTGCTAGTGAAAGGAGATGAAGAGACAGGAGTAATCCTTATAAAAATTGCACAGGGAACAGTCATCCCTTCCACTTACAGCAGTGGACCACTTAAATTGTCTTGTGTATGACTACAAGATTACAAACAGCTGAAAGAAGATAAAAAAAAGCAGTGGGAACCTGGAACGATTGTTGTCTTAAATACCCTCAGGTGAGATGCAGATTGCAGAAGCACTGCCAGGAGAACCATACTGAAATTGGTCTTTATGGTATGAGATCTGATTAATACAAACATCTAAAATATTCATCCTTTAATTCAAGATCACTTTATGAATGGAAATTTGTAGGTAATGAAATTTAATTGTTGCCTTGATTAAGTAATAAAAAAATTAGTTCACTGATGCCCATTTGTAAAGCATAACAAAACAAGTTTTTCACCTATGTAACAATTCCTAATTATGTGCAATACAGAGTAGAACTTATTACTGGTTTGCATAATGGCATCTTAAGTCTTGTAGAAAAGATTCTCCATGATGGAAAATACTTTCCTGGAGGGTATAGACTGCATGTCGTTTAGTGGATTAGCTTTCAGTGGAGACTGTGCGTTGTGTTATTCATTGCCATTACTCTGCTTTCCTTTAGTTATATAACCTGTTAAGAATGATAGATTAATTTTCAGTCTTTGCTCATCAAACCAGTATTAGTTGAGATGAGGTCCATGTGCCAGATGTACTTTATAGCAAAATTCCTGCCTTCTACAGTGTGATTCTGTTGCCATTGCCTGTTTGCATCTAAGAACTGTCTCCTATCTTTTGTTTGGGAAGGGGTCACAGAGCCAAAATACTGTGGTGTCATTCAGAAGCTGCTCTCAGTTCACAGAATTACAGAACTGCTATGGTTGGAAAAGACCAAGATCACCTAGTCCAGCTGTAAACCTAACACTGTGAAGTCTACCACAAAACTATGTCCCTGAATGTCACATCTATGTGTCTTTTAAATACCTCTAGGGACGGTGACTCAACCTCTTCCCTGGCCAGCCTGTTCCAATGGTTGACAACATTTTGGAAAGGAATTTTCCCTGTCAGTCTAAACCTCCTCTGGAACAACTTGAGGCTGCTTGCTCTTCTCCTGTCACTTTTTACCTGGGAGAAGAGACTGACTACCACCCAGCAACAACCTCCTATCAAGCACTTGTAGTGAGTGATAACACCCCTGAGCCCCCTTTTCTCCCGGCTAAACAACCCCAGCCCCCTCAGCCACCCCTCACAGGACTTGTGCTCCAGACCCTTCCCCAGCTCTGTTGCCTTTCTCTGGACTTGCTGCAGCACCTCAATGTCCTTCTTGTAGTGAGGGGCCCAGAACTGAACACAGCAATTGAGGTGTGGTCTCACAGTGCTGAGTACAGGGGGACAATCACTGCCCTGGTCCTGCTGGCCACACTATTGCTGACACAGGCGAGGATGCCATTGGCCTTCTTGTCCTAACTGGCACATGTTGGCTCCTGCTTCACCACTGTCAACCAGCATCCCCAGGTCCTTTCTGCTGGCAGCTTTCCAGGTCTCTGCAACAGTTTCTTCTTCTCACATACCCACTGTGTGAAAAGCAATGATTCTTGTTAACATGTGCCAGATGTGCATCCTGCAATATCCATGATCTGCAAGGATGAATAGAGGAGTTAGCTATTCTGCCTGCTCCCCCACACCACAGTCCCATGACTGATGCTGCCACATAGCAAGGATGTGACTGCACTTTGACTGGGTACTGGATGTGCAAATAATCGTGACAGGAGAGGGGGATGCAGCTTCCAGTGGAGCAGAAATAAATCTATGGCCACCCTCTGGCTCCAAGTGTAGGTGTCACTTCCCTCCTCTGCACATTTTTGTTAAGTTGAAATAGAATTGCATACCATAAATTATCTTCAACAATCCGTATCTCCTCAGTCATACCTTTCTGCAGTGATCTCTGTTGCTTAGAAAAGGAGAATAAATTAACAAGCATGAGGGTTTTTACCTCTGATTGCAGCCCTGGGGTATCAGGGCCCCTGTTATCAGAACTTCACAGGAAAACTGTTGGTTTTCACCCTTCTGAGGAAATATTTTCCACTTAAGCTCATGACTCTCCTTTGCCTCTTTTCATTTTGGCAGAAAGTTCTCCCCAGCCTGAAGCTTAGCTAAACGTGCTTGGAGATGACTGCAAGAATACTTGAGTGCTAATCTGCCAGTGTAAAAAAAGAAGGAAAGACTTCTGTGGTAAGTCTGAATATTTGGCTTTTGAATAAAAGACTGGAACAAAAAAATAAGCTTCAAGAAAATGAGTCTGATGTCATCTAAGACGAGGTGATGTTAATGACAGGATTTTACTTAAAATCCCCAAAGGAATTCTGAGAGAGATTGTGTCTGGTGAAGTCAAAAGTGCCCATAAAAGCAGGTGGATAATAAAGGCTTCAATCCATGGTGAGTTAGGTCTGTCTCTGTGAATGCTAAACAACAAAACTTTCTGATGGGAGAAAGAGGTAAAAAATACCCCCCAAAAAATACCCAAAACAATAAACCAAAAAAACTGAAAAAAGAGAAAAGAATTCTTAAACCTGCTAGGAGAACTGTGTGATAAGAGCTGAGGCACTTCCAGCTTGCCCAGTACATATATTCCCCAACCTTGACCACAAAATGAAAATGTTAGATCCCTCCATAAATCTAGCCATCTCTTTCCAGCTCAACTTACCATACTACCTAACAAGCTTACTATGACACTGCTGATAAGAAGCTAGAATTTAATGTAGTTTTAACTGCCATTGACACTCACAGTGCTTTCTGCTATAGATATGCAGGAGACTGAGGACTCCACTGGATGTGAATGGCTCTATCCCTGTTGCTGACATTAGGACTGATTTTAGGCATCCAGAACTGATGCTGTAGACTTTGCATTTTGACTCAGTCAATATCTGCACAAGAAACTGTTAATTGCTCCAGGACTTGGGAAGCCTTAAGCAGAAATTATAGGTCAGCTACTGAAAAGAATAGCAAAATATTTTTCTTTCTTTGCAAAATTACTTCCTTAAAGTAAATAGCATGGTGCAGGAAATTAAAGGTCTTGAAGTCAATGTTCTGAGTCCTTTTAATATTGAAATTGAACAATGAAATTAAAGATTCTTAATCTGAATGCTTTGAAGAAGGTATATTTTTCTCTTTTACTGGATATTATCTGTTCAGGATATTACATTGAGACATCTTTTGTGTGGAAAAAGTTATTAATGGTCTGCTTTAAGTTTTGTAACTTAAAAATTTATGCTTATGAGCAGATATATCAAATGACATCATAAAATCTGTCTCCCAAGCAGTCCCAACACAGTATCTCCATTTGTATGGCAGCAGGAAGGCTCAGTCATACTCATTCCCATTTCATACACCCTTCGGAGGTCGCCAGATCACTTGGCCAGTTTAGATAACCTGAATGAATTTACAGTGAATTTACAACACGTGAGATGGCATAGAGATGCTTTAATGTGAAGATTTGCACTCTAAGAGCATGAGAAACAACGAAAGGGAGGAACAGACAGGAAAAGAGGATATTGAGGAATGGTACATGGCATGGGGGTAGTGTGTGAGGAAAAGTTATTTGTGATTAAAGAGACATTCAGTGAGTGACAAAAGTATTATTTTGAATAGACGAAGTAGCAAAACAGGAAGTAAAAAATTTAGTCCAGACAAAAAAAGAGTCGCCTTGAGTGCAAAGAGGGAGGACACAGTAGTTTTGAGACACTCCTGAAGGACTCATCTTTGCTAGGGAAAAGTTATTTTTAAAACACATTCAAATTTTCATGTAATAAAAGTTGCATCTTTCTTCTAAACACACACTCTGGTCAAATTGTGTAGTGGGCTCTACCAAAGTTTCACTCCTTGCAAGTTAAAACTGAGATAAGAGAATTAAAAATTAGAAATTAAGATTAGGATTTAAAGAGCAAAGAGAAAGGAGATGGAAAAGGGGGGAGCCGACAAGACCACCTGAAATGCATAAACAATTCACTGTCCTTGCAAATAACAGGATGCTATAACATAAGAAGGAAGCTGAATGCCAAAAACAGGATAAAGGAACAAAAGCCCCTACAAATTCTGTTACGATAAGAGAATTCCCCAGACCCCTGAACCAGCAAAAAACCAGTATCATGTCTGGAACTGGGCCAAAATACTATAGAGCATGCGCAAAAGGACAAGGTGAAAAATTCATCCCTGAGGAAGACCCCTTTACTTCATCCCTTAAGACCACCAAAGACCACCAGAAGACCCCCAGAAATTAATGCGCAACTGCAGAGAGGTGTGGAGCTAATTTTAATACGAAGCGAAGATAGGCGGGGTTAGGAAATTAATATGTATTAGGCTATTGTGTAATCCTAGTCTGTAGAGAATAAATAGGGAATGCAAACTGCTGGAGGCACGCATGTTTTTGGAGGAAATATCCCCCATGCGTCCAGCGCTGAATAAATACATACCTACTTTACAACTTCTCTTTGCGGTTCTTATGCTTTTAGTTGTCAAGTTTTCCACAACTAAAATCTTCTATTTTAATTTGGTGCAAATGGCATCCTGACCTGGTTTGACTATTGCTTTCTCTCATCGTTACACACCATTTTAGGACTTCCACCCCCACCACTAAAGATCCAAGTAAGCTCAAGTGTAAACTGTATTTTAGTTCCTGCTATGACCTGTTGCAGACGCACTGCAAACACGTGGGGACATTTTACGGAGGGGCCATGGCCACAGCTCTGCTGCGCCGCGCGTTCCCCGGCGGGCCGAGGCGCTGGTGCGCGCAGTCCGTGGCCCGGCCCGGCCCGGCCCGGCCGGTGTTCCCGCCGGGAGCACGCTGCCCGCGCGGCGCTCGGGACAGAAGGAGCTCCTTGCTGCCATCTATTGATGGCGCGGCGCAAGGGTCAGCCGCCGCCGGCCTGCTCCACACCGCTTCCGAATCGCTGTTTACTGGGGCAGCGGCGTGCGGCCATTTGCAGCCGCTGAATAACCGCAAAATGCTTTCAATTCGACGCGGGGTGAGCGAGGCTTCTGCGTAACCCAATCTCAGCCCCGGGTCACGGCGTATGAGGGTTCAGAGCCTCAGAGATGGGGACAGAAGGGAGAAAGGCCTCTGGGGTTTTGCCCGACTGAATTTCGAGGTGAATTACAATAGGTAGAGTCAAAAGAACTGACACAGAAATCAAAATACTTGTAAAGCAATAATTGTTGGACGGTTTGGAAGCATGCGAGTCCCTTTCCAGGGCTGTACGAAAGGCAGAGGAGCACGGAGGCTCACTCCGAGAGAGGAGAGCGCACAGGAGCAGCGCCACGGCCACCCGGACGCTGTGACACGGACATCTCCCTGGCGGCATGTGGCCCCGGGGCATGTGTGAGGTTGTGACGGGCCCTGGAGCTTCACTGACCATGGCCAGTGTGCAGGGTGGCTCTGAAAACTGCGAGGGAACCATGGAACGAGAGGTCTTCAATATTGGATATTCGTATCAGTGGGTGGGGAAACTGAGTTAAAAGGCTCAGAATGCCTGAGTTGTGGGAGCGGGTAATTTGCTTTTTGTGCAAACACCTTTGTGGCTGTTGGTGTTTAATTCCCTGAATTGATCTCAGTTTTGTTTCCATATGGCTTTTGTTTCATGCAATGACTTTCATACACAGGAAGATCCTGTCTGCAGGAGGTTTCTGTCATTTTCCCTTACATTTCAGGGAATGGCTACAAGCTGTTTCTCCTATGAGTAGAAGGAATCAAGAGATATTTTATCCTTACTATCTTTGCTCACAAACACCCACTAAGAGTAAAGTGCCACCAAACTAAATTCAAAGACACTATATAGACATTATATGTGAGCTGCTTGCTGTTAACTTAATATTCATACAAAAATTCTAAAATTAGAAAGATAATATGGAATAAATGAAAGGAAAAACTCTAAATTTAAAAATTAACCTAAAACCAACACACTGAGGTGTACTTGAGCTAAATGTGGTTTTCTGTGTTACAGAGATTTTAAATTTTTTTTTCTGTTGTTAGTGTAATTAAAGAGAATTAAAAGATCCTCAGCAACTTCAGTCTACATCTGGAAAGGTAGCATATTAATGCCATTTTCATTTTTTCGCAGATCATTGGGGTAAAGCAATATTGGATATTGCACAGATTATCCTTATGTTGTGTTTACTATCAAAACAGAATGCATGTAGGAAAAAAAATCTCTCTCTCAGAAATAACCCAAGCTTTAGTAAAATATAATCAATAGAGTATTAGATAAGAGTATTATTGTTCACTTGTTAGAATCATACGATCCCTCAAAGGCTGTGATTTTCCCCTCAGGACGCTCGTAACTGCTGCATGGAACCAAGGCAGCTGCTGAAGACAGCACTTGGCTAAGACATAGTTGCTGATATTCACAATGCACAGCCTGGTCTGTGTGTCTGCCTGATCTCACAGAGCCCCAGTGTCAGAAACGTGGGCCACCAGAATAGACACAGTATCTGAGTAAGTGTTACTGCTCTCATACAGGTGTGTGAGGGCTCTCTGGTAAAGGTGGGAGGGAGTTTGCATCAGCTCAGAGATGGTCAGGCTTTGTGGCCGCTTTGCCAAATGCCTCAGATCCTTGCTTGCTGCCTGTCCTCACCCTTGCATGCTCCCCATGCCAACTCATACTGCTGGTGCCTGGCCACTCTCCTGTTCCACAAATGCTGTGTAGGCATGATGTGTCCTCTTTACTGGGAAACACCTAGGCTGCCTCTGACCACGTGAAATGAACAAGGTTCTGCTGAGGTTTCTCGCTTTATTGCTGGCATTCCAAGCCTAGCAGGAATAAATTACTCTTGATGATCTGCCTCTCACTGTCCACTCCCAGTGTCACCTTTACCATCTGCCTCCCCAGTTTCATAGCTCCTTGTTCAAGTGAGTCATCTCACAAAGCATTTCACTTGGGTCCGTTTGATTCAAATCAGGGGGAGCAAGCATCTACTCTGCAGTAATTAAGAGAAATAAAATTTTTAAGATTGCTTTTTCATCAGTCTTTTCACTTAAACTGTGCTAAGCTCCTTCCCAAAGGTGAACTTTTTTCTGGAAAGCACAGAGAAAAAATGAAAGAAATAAAAAAAGAGCCTGTGTTTTTCAAAAAAATGTGCTCCAGGGGATGTCAGTGACAGCCTGAAGGGTTGGAAACCATTTTGCGGAGAGCAACAGAATGGGAAGATGGTGCCGAGAGAACTGAGACCTATGGAGAGGCTTTGCAAAATAAATATCATAGGGAGAATGTCCAATTGGTTTTTTCATGATGCATTTTCTGCTGAAAATCTACACATGAGCTTAAGGAACAATGTCCAGACAATAATGCTTAATACTGGAATTATATGTTGCTAACATCTGTATTCTATTTGATGTTGATAAGGCTACTGAAAGAATGCTACATTCAGAAGTCTATAATTTACGAACAAAAAAAGCATTGAAGAAGATTCAGAAAAGAAAAAAAAAGAATGGGAGAACAAATTGAAAGTCTTGAGGAACTATTTAAAGGCCTATTTTCTGTCTGTTTAATTAATCAAGGAGAAATTTAAGTGCTGAAAAATCTATTTATAACAGTGAGAACAAACTTTGATAAGAGATGTTCAGTATCTGACTTGTGAAAGAAGAAATATTTAAACGTGAAATAAATGAAGCTTCTTATTAAAAAGTAACCATCTATTGCAATGGCTTGTCAGAGTACAGCAGGTTCCTCAGCTCTAGAAAGTTTCTACTGGTGTTTGGACACTTATTTAGTTAATTATTGTGTTTGTGCTATGTGTTTGTTTAGTTTGGCTTTTGTTTTTGTTTTTATTATTAACATTACCTATCAGTATTTTACTGTCAGTCGGAAATGTTGAGCAAATCTTATCAAAATATAGTATTATTTCAAGATATCAGGAGGTGGTACTGCCCTACTGCTCTGTGTTCTCTGCTGAATTTTCGAAACTTCTAGTAGCTTTTGGTGGCCTTAATTTGATTTTTGTTAGACTAAGCACCATACTGGCTGACAATACAAGCATCACAGATCCACAACACTGTAATGTCTGAGAGCTACAGGGCTAGAAATTTTATCTATGAACTAATTGGAGGTGCCTTAGATGAGAGAAGTAGTATTTGACATTCTGTGCATGTGTGTGTTCATGTTTTTCATTTGATCCTCATTTATCATTACAGTTTCCATGTAGCTCACACTCTCACACTGGTTATTTGATCTTCCATAAATCCCTGAGATAAGAAGGGGGGTGATCAGTGTTGTGTAACAGGCTATTCCAGATAAGAACTACTTTGTACCAGGTGAATTTTATCTGAAGTCAGTACAGAGAATGAGCAGCACAATTTTTTACAGTGTTCCCAAAGTTGCTTTCTGCTCAGCTTAGAGTTTGGATGTCTTTGCCTTCTCCAAACACTAATGCTTAGTCTTAAGACCGATAGCTTTACATGCCAGGTAAGCATCTCTCCAAAAACAGATGCCTGCCATTGGAAGGCAGTGCCAGGAAGATATGGAGGTACTGAGGCTCTGTGGGAGCTATGACCATTAGCTGCAGGCACATGTGATATGTTCACTCACAGTTACCTGATGAGATTTTAGCAGGCAACAGCACCAAACAGCTTGATTTCACATGCTATGTCTTTGCAGCACACATGCCACAAAATGAAGTACTTTGTCAACTGCTTTAAACTGAGATGTTTCTCTACCTGGTAATACTGTTTACTGCATCTAGTGGGCTAAAATTGCTCATTCCTCAAAAACCACTGGCCTGTGGAACTGCAAAATGCATATTCTGTAGGAAGGACTGGAAAGCAACCAGCCAGGTTGTGCCAACTTTTACCAATTCACCAGGCAGTCGGGGCTGACTTTGAGGTCGTTGACCACCAGGAACTACCAAAGAGTCTCCCAGGACAGAAGACTGGATGTGTAAAGGGGAGGGCAAATAGGGTAGTAATTTTGGGGAAATAATTGTCATCTGTATGTTTTTTCTGGGAGAATCAATGAACATATATGTGAAGTGCAGTTCATGAACAGGAGCTTTTTCTCTACTCAGCATGCATGATTTTTGGAGGAGATATTCCCTTGTGCATCTGGCTTAATAAAGAATGGCTGCTTCTTAATGCTGCATTGGTGTGAAGGAGTCTTTGTTTTTGTTGATTTTTGGTAACACTTCCTTTCTTTGCTGCAGTTAGAAAACCCAAGTAAGGTAACAGAAGAGCCTGAATATGGCAATTTTCAATGACCAAATAATCCACTACTGAAGTTAATGTGAAGGTTTTTTCTTCCATTGCAGCTATTTATGCTAAAAGTGTTGCTTTGGTAGAGTATTATCCTTTTATACACAAGAGCCAGATTTGTCCCAGTGATTTCAAAGCAAGTATGTCTGCCAGACAGGAGCTGTTTAGTGCATCAGAAGTCTGAGAGCAAATTAAGACAAATGTTCTTTATATCTTCTCTGATTATAAGGATTAATTGTATGTATCCTTTCCTTTATCTCCTACAGTCGTGTTGCCTTGGTGAGTGTTATATGGATTAGCAAAACAGCAGAGTGGCAGAGGAACTGTGCTTTGTTAGCAAGTTTTAAGTGAAAGACATACTGTGGTTGTTGCTGTTCAACTCCTGCCCCTCATTTGTGTTGGGTGAAATTAAGCACCCAAGAGGGCTTAGAATTCTCTGATTGCCTGATGCTGGAAGAGGCCACTTCTGCTTCATGCCAGGTGACACCAGCACTTTTGGGCGTGTGTGTGTGTGTGATTTTTGGTTTGTCTCTGGGAAAAATGGGGAAACCCCAAGTTATGATACTGCATGAAGCTTCTTTATAGAGACTAGTCCAAATCAGCCTGAGAAAAACACCACTCCGAGACACTTTTAAAGTCTTGGAAAGAGTTGCAGAATGGGACGTTACACTAGGTAATAATCCATTCTACTTAAAGGAGAGCTAATTATTTATATTGCATAAAGGCAATCAAATATATTGTGTTAATCATAGACATGGCCGATGAAATTGTGTAAAGGAGTAATCAAATATCCATGGCTGCTTTGGCTAAAAATCATGCAAACGTGCTTTGCTAGATGTGAAGGATAAAAAACCTTCATTTAGAGACATAGATATGATTAAATGTTGATTATAAATAATAATACTGATGCAGGTGGTTCAAGAGCTAGCCCTCTTCTGAAGCAGAGTAATAGCTCCATCATATAGGGTGTGGTAAGTAGGTTGCCAATTGTAACAAAGGGAATGGTGAGACATTTATCTATGAAAATTAAACATCTCAAATCTACGTGTTTTGACAGTATATACTTGGACATTTAAAGGTACTCAAATTGTATTTTACTCCAAACTATGTTTTTTCACCCACAAACCCACGAGGATGTTGAAACAATACTAAAAAAAACCCCATCAAACAAAAACCCATCTCCCTCCCACACACAACATTCAGTAATACCTGTGACCTGACCAAAAAGAAAGCAAAACATACAATGGCTGAGAATATTATACCAGTCTGCACCAAACCAGAAACCATTTCCTGGTCTGCTCCTATCTCCATCAAAACCCAGGGAGATCTAAGCTGAAGTTAGAAAGCTCCACTTTCAAAGCAACAGGCACCTTCATATGAGGATAATTCAGTATTTCAAAAGAGGGATAGTGGAGGTGGACACTGCAACAATTTCTGATACCTTAAAATGGAGGCAGAATATTTCCTACAATGGTTTTATATGTTCTGTTTCTCCCTTTCCTTTTTTTTTTTTTTTTTATTAAGATGCTCAACTAAAATGTATATTTTATTTTGGATGATTTTTACATTTGCAGCTACATAAAAGAGAGCTGGACATGAGCTGGCAATTGCACACTTACAGCCTAGAAAATCAAACATGACTTGGGCTGCATCAAAAGCAGAGTGGTGAGAAGGTCAAGAGAAGTGATTCTTCCCCTCTGCTCTGCTGTAATGAGACCCCTCCTGCAGTGCTCCATCCAGCTCTGGGGCCCCCAGCACCAGAAGGACACAGACCTTCTGGAACAAGCCCAGAGGAGGCCACAAAGATGGTGAGAGGGATGGAGCACCTCTCCTATGAGGAAATGTTGAGAGAATTGGGATTATTCAGCCTGGAGAAGGGAAGGCTTTGGAATTACCTAATTGCAGCCTTTGAGTATGTGAAAGTAGCCTACAAGAAAGATGGAGGGAGATTTTTAAAAGGGTCAGGAGAAGAGGGAATGGCTTTAAACCAAAATAGAGTAGGTTTAGATTAAATATTAGGAAAAAAATACCCAGAGAGTAGAAAGGCACTCTGGAGGTTTCCCAGAAAAGCTGTGGATGCCCCATCTCTGGAAGTGTCCAAGACTCTGGGATGCTGCCTTCACTAGGTTTGGCTGGCAGGGGCTTTCTCTTGAAACTGAAGTTAGTAGAGAGGCTTCTGTAAATTTGTTTGGATTTTCAGTTATTTCCTTGTTTTGGACATTGTTCTTTTGTTTGTTGTCTGTAAAAAAATCAGTTTATGTGTTCATCTAAGAAGTGTAAAACTTCTGTATAAATCAACTGATGGGGCTCTGCCTAGGTGTGTCTGCAGGAAAATACAATGATCCATGACAGTGGTTACCCAAGTTTTAAACTCTCATACATCATTGTGAAGCATTAGATTTACTTGTATCCTAAATGCAAGTCATGAAGAAATGAAGAATGTGTGCATTTTGTTGTTTAGTAAGCTCTAGATCAGCAGTGATAGGAAGGCCAGACAGATGAATGTAGGTAATGTAGTGCCTTTCAGTTTGTTTAAGCTCTGTAAACATGGCATGAAATTGGAGCTTTCTTTTTGTCTTTTGTTTAGTCACTTACATTTTTATTAGCTGGCTGCTTTCTATCCCCATTTCATTCTTCTTTATTACCCTCCTCATCATTTCAAGAGATTGCTTCATAGATAACTGGACCAAAATTGCTGTTGGTAAGAAAGGATATTCTTTCAAATATTCCTGTTATTATTTTTAGAGAGCAAAGTGACTTCCGTAAACAAATTTACTTAATTTTTACATTTTGTAGAAATAAACAGTATTGAGTCATCTTTGATCCTGTGGGCTTAGTCTTTAACTTAGCTGTGTCTGAGGGAAGACATTTGGAAATATTTATTGCCTGAGACACAAGAAAAAATAGGAAAAGTGGTGATCTAGTCAAGAGTAGAAAACATGAATCATAGTGGTTTGGTTTTTCTTTTCTTCAGTCTGTAGGCACCCAGTCTGTGGTGACTGGGAATGGGGCTGTAGCTGAGCCCCATCCCCAATAGGCTGCAGCTGTGCAGGAGAGGTGAGCAGTGTTGAAGGCTGTGGAACGTGGAGTGCCGGGGTGTGCTGACCAATCCCTGAAGGGACGAGAGGGCACACAGGTGGAATGCAGGTAAGATGAATGGTATAAAAGGTTGGATGGAAGAACAATAAATGCTGATGCTTGAGGTCACTCATGGTGCTAGCTGTGCGTCCTCTTTCATCTGGTGCACCTGAGGTGATTCGGGAAGAACCGAGCCGGGGGACCGAGAGGAGGAGACGAGGGAGACGCAAGGTCCCTTCCCCCATGGCCCTTGGTTCGGGACACGTTACTGCAAATGCAGCTGAAAGAGAAACGGAGCCGCTGCTGCCACTGCCTCGGTCCTGGCTGCAGCCGCTGCCCCAGCAGCCGACACCCCTCTGCAGCCGTATCTCCTTGGTCTCCGCCTCCCCCCGAGACTGCCCCTTCTGTGAAGGTGCTGTCCTGACGGTATCGCCCGAGAACTGCGCTCTTGCCCCGGACGCCGGTGACGAAATTCCAAGGTCTAGGGAAGCGGAGCCATGGCAGAGCCGCTGTGAC
>VXBQ01016590.1:21595-75182 GCA_013400175.1 Phainopepla nitens | reverse complement strand
AGGCGCGGCGCCGGCACCTGTTGCTGCGCGCTGCTGGCGGGGCCAGAGCCGCTGCCGAGAGGCGCCCGGCAGCGCGGGGGGCCCGGTCCGGGCAGGGCCCGCGGGCGGAGCGCTCCCGCCGCCGCTCACGCAGCAGAAAAAGGAGCGGCGGAGCCTCTTCCGCCCGGCGGTGACAGGCGGGCCCCGAGGCGGTGCCCGGGCTGCCTTCGCTGTCCGACGCTGTGCCTCTAATCTGTCTTTCAGATCGGTTGTACTTCGCTACTTTACGAACTAAACCGAAAAGTACCGTAAATACCCACTACTTCTGTACCGATGAGGAACTGGTCTATGAAAAGTAAGTGTTGTGGTTTGCATATTCAGAGTGATCACCTGAGAGTCTCCCCAACACACTTGGATATGTTCTATACAATATTTTTGCCTCATCGAGTTACTTGCATGGAATAGGAGCATAAAGTTAGTCCGAATGTATTTATTTATTAGCTGAAACTATTTTAACAAGGTGACTCTTAAAAAAAAGACCCATAAAAACACCTGCAAGGCCAGTTAAATGCCTTAAATTGTAGTTGAGCTCAAAGGATATCTGAGTAGTGTAAGATTTATTTTAAACATGGTGGTCTCTTAGGAATAATTACTGAATGGTGTCTTAAATATTTGGTACAAATAGATAAACAGTAGTTTGTCTTATATTGCCTGTATTTTCCTGTATAGAGTTTAAGAAGTTTACAGAATCTTAAGGTGGCAGTGTTTAAATGTGCTTTTGAAGAGCATCTGCAACTTCTTTTATAACTCTGGTTTTATTAGAGGGTTTTGAGAACACTTCTTGATGGCTTTTGTATCTTTAGAACAGCAGAAAAAGTATTTTCTGTGAAGTGAAAAGGTTCATGTTTGTAAGACACTGGCTTCACATTTAAGGTAAAAAATAAAACTGATTATAGTTGTGAATACTATTTGAGGACATAAAAAGCATCAAACAAATAAAGAAATCACTCTGTGCTGTGACTAAAAAGTTGGTGCTCTGGACTGCATTCCAAGATCAGCTGTTTTCTGTGTGATGATATATACCTATATGCTTGACACGGGGTTTGCTGAAGCGTAAGTGAAACAAAAAGTGTGTTCCTATTGTAAGTATACCTTGCTTTCCAAGTGGTTTGAAGCAATTGTGAGCATCAACCATTCTTCCCTCCTTTCTCCAGTGACCAGTACTGCTTCTGTGAAGATGTAGACCAATATTCCGTGGTTTTTAGCTAACTTTCTATGCACAGCTTGTAGTTTCAGGCTATCTTTTCTACACGTTTTCTTATCTTAAGCTGCGTGTCTTCTGCTGGAGTTCCCAATTGTTCATTCTGAAAGTTGACTTCTGTAGTGGGCTGCTTGGCTTGGGAGTAAATTCTTTAATGATCATTGAGGAATTTTGATTGGTAGGACCTTTGGAGTATCCTCAGGGAGGGTTGACCTAATATTGAAAGCAGAACTCAATTGGGGAAGGTCCTGAGCAGTTTGTGTGGTATCAGTGTGTTCCACTTGCTTTGAGAAAGGAAACTTGTATCTCTTCCAAACTTCAGTATTATGTTTTAATTCTTAATGTTCTTGTAGGAAATGTGAAGGAATCTTACGTGACACTTGATCTTGTGAGTAGGAAGGGGGAGCAGTTCTGTACTGTTATTTACGATGGCTGTACTAACCAAGGCCTGTCACCGAGGTATTTGTGTAAGGACAGTGTCATATTTAAAAAAAAAAATGAGAAATTTGAGGGATGGGCAGGGGGAAAATAATTTTCTTGAACATGTAAAGGAAATTCTGTAGGCATATTCCTTAACCCAGTGTTAAGTACATATGAGGGTGTAACCTGTTACCAGATATAATTACCAGGTAATGGAAGGAAGCAAAGTTTCCTTTATCTTCTTGGGCACATCTGAAGACTTTGAACATATAACTCATGGTGTATGTTCTGAATTGATGGTTCCTAATCTGTTTGGCCCATTTTAAAGTTGTCATTCTTTATTTGATGCCATAAAGATACTCTCCCTTTTGTGCTCATGAAATGCTAAAATGTGCTATGAAAATAAGTGACAGTCGCCAGGTGGTACCAAGGAATTGTGTAATAACCTTTTACATATCATTGCTAAACTTTCTCCTGGTATTTCTATTGCAGCACCCATCCCTATCAGTATATGCAATATTTAGTAATAAACCCATGCCTGATGTTTTTTTTTTACCCTCTCGTATCTAAGGATGTTTATATGGTCTCAGGGAAGTAAAAACAGGTGTCAGTAGCATTACCATGTAATGTATATTTTTAATATCTTTCTGAATTGGAAGGCTAGAGGTAAATTGAGGAATAGAACACAAGACTCAGTTCTTGGGGAAGAGCTGATTTTCCTATGGCTTCCCTTATGCTCATCAACAAGCTTGACATCAGTCCATTGTGTTTCCCAGGCTGCACACAAAGTGGGGGGCCTGACAAGGCTTGTCTGTAAGTAGTAGTAGGGTGTAACTTCAGTACAACAGATCAGATGGTCTCCTCACTTCCTCAGAAATGCAGTCTGCTTTCTGAGAAAGTGATTAGAAGTATCTGTTGCATGATAGCAAAATAAATATTTGGAAGTGAGTTTTGAAATGTTGTAGCTCAGAACTGGTTTGCAGAGTCTTCATGGAAATGGCCTGCTTGAGTGGTTGTTGTTGTCAGAATTCCACAGCCGCTTTTCCTTTTCAATCAAATGTCTTGTTCAGAGAGTTTCAGGGAGGGGGATAGGAGATGTCTGCTCAGGCATGAAATGCTCAGCACCTGTGAGGTTTGTAAGTAATTACATTAATACTGTTGTTTATTGATTTAACTTTGCTTAGATGCATCATTGTAGTGACAAGACAGAGATACTTCATTGTGGTTAGAAGTAAACTGCTTTTCTTTTGATTCCCTTTCTGTTTAAATTGCTATTCTTTGGGCTCTTATTCTGTTAGCTTGTTACAGAATTTTATTTGGCAGGCTTTACAGAGGTGTCATTTTGCTTCAGTGAAGCAGTATCTGATCTGAAAAAACCTCATGAATATGTAGGTTTGGAGTTGCCTGATTACAGAGAGCCTGTTACTGGACACAAAGTACATAAAAACCTGCTGCCTTGCTTCCCTTCCTCCCTCATCCCTTGAAGAGACATAAGGAAGCAATTTTTATCTTAGTACTGTACTCCATTTATTAAACAAAAGAGCTGTAGCGCTAGATCTGATGGTTTGGGAAGTTTGAGGTTGACTTGCTCCTGTAGCTTGTCACATGATTTATCACTAAATTATACACAAAGTGTGGTTATGTAATCTTGAGCGCTTTAGCCTTCAGTTCTCACTTGAAGTTTTCAGCTGTCCAAATGACTTCATAATACTGTCTAACTTAAACATTCACACTAAAAAGATAGTAAAGACGTTCTCAAAACCATTTAAGCCTATCTCAAATGCTAGCTGACTAGGAACTTGCTACTAGAACTGTCACTAAACAGTTAGTGCTTGTTAAACGTGCTGCAATTTAACCTTGAACCTATTATGCCAGAGAAATGGTATACAAAAGTCTCAGTTAAGAGAACAAGAAGTCTGAATGGAATGATACAATTCTGAAATATCTTCTTTGATTGTTCTGTTTCTGTAAGATTTTCTCAGAGTCTTTCTGAAACTCTCTGAGGTTCCTCCTGAGAAAGTCTGCACTACTTCTTTTAAGTGAACACAGTCTTTCAGGACAGCGTAGTACAGGTAACTATTGCTTCAGAAAAGTGGAGTTAATGAGAGGCAATCCATCTTGATGAAGATTGTCATTTGGCAAATAGACAAACCTTGCCTTAGCAAGACCTCAGTTAATGAGTTAGGCACTAGTAAGAAGCTTTTTATTCTCTAAGAATAGCGTCTTTCACGTTTCACCTTCCAGTAAGCAGATCTAGATTGAGAATAGTACACTTGACTGGTTAACTTGGCTTTCACATAATTTTATCAAAGCAACTTTTAATGTCCTTTTTATTTCTGAGTAGTTTTCTCAAACAAAGTCATAATTTAAACAACGTGAAACAGGAATCTCTTACTGATGAATTATAATGACAGCCTTCATAAATCATAATGGTTTTATTCAGTCATTTGTTCTAACTTTGGATCTTTTGTATAAACAGCTTTTGTAGATCTAATCTCTGACATAGTGTAAGCAGTTGTAGAAATAGTAAATATGATAGTCTCTGTAAATCATGCTTTACACTGAAACATTCTTTCAAGCTTTGGTATATTACTTGCCCATTTCACAGCAGTCTTCATGAGAGCTACTTCAGTTATGTAGCAGTAGAGCAAGACTCTCAAGTGCTTAGCTACAACAATATTAAATGAGTACTGTTTCTTCCACTGCATGTGTGTATGCTATGAAGCAGTTTCTTTCCTGTGAGAAGAGTAAGAGTTAGCCTGTCTGCTTTTGCTTTGGTTAAATGCTGCTTTTCTGAGGCTCTCCTGTTAACGGTACTTGCATAGGAAACCTGACCTCCTTGATCTTTCTGTGGCTTAAACAATTTGAAAGGAAAAAGAAAACTTTAACTGAGCCTTGTTATGACAATCAGAGCTGTCACTTCACACAGAAGCAGGGATTTCCTTGTTCACATCAGTAATTTTGAAGACTTTACCCTGACTATTGGATGACCAAGTCCAAAATTAAAACAAGGAAATTTCCCAACCTAATTTTATGCAATGCTTTACCATATCTGTCTTTGCTTTTTCATAAGTAAAAGATAAAAGCATTTGCCAGTAGTACTGAGGAGATTTTTCTTTTGTTTGCAGTAAAAGGGTACCAGGATAAAACAGCAGCTTTCTAAGGCCCATTTTTATGTTGGATGGGAATCTAGCTTGTCTAGGAAATCCCTTATGTGCAGCTTGGCCTGTGTCATGATGACTGTTTTTCCAAAGGGACTAGGCTTCTGGTATGACCTGAAGGTTGTTCTATAGGGCAACTTTTTATGGGAGAATCTCTTCATTGTTAATTTGTTTCTGATATCAAGGAGCACTGGATTAAAAAATCATGTGTCTGGAATAACTATTTCCATTATCTGTGACTTTGATCTATGAGTTGTTGGATTTTGGATCTTGGGGAGGATTTGAAACTTTTAAGAGGAAATGCACTTAATACCTGCCGGGTTTTTTTGCATAATCCAGAGCCTCTGCATTATTTCTACCTTCAGATATTTCCAGGGTTATGTTTGCTGTGTCACCCTTCGTCTGTTTAGAAGCACGCAATCCCTAAGTAGCATTAAGCATTAGGAATTTTGTCTCGGCCCAATTACAAAAGCTCCTCACTGTTCACGTGTTCCTGGAATCAGTGGTCTGGAGGATGAAAACAGTGCTCACGTTTTTCATGTGCATGAGAAGTGGGGAGGAGAAACACACTTTAGGAAAGTGGAGTTGGGGAAAAAAAGCCTGAATAGGTAAGATTTCCCAACTGGCAGTTAGTTGCAATGAATGTGCAGACTGATCCTCTCTCTTCCAGAAACTTCATTTCATGTGAGAAGCGTTCAGCTTATGATTTGAAGCAAGTAGCTGCATAGTTAGTGGGCCACTTCTGCAGCACCTGGGCCTTGTACTGCTTAATGGCCAGGCTAAGAGGAGCTGCAGGAAGGCCCTTAGAGGGTAGTAACCTGAATGTTCCTGTGTAGGAAAGAGGGAGGGAGGAGCAAGAGAAGAATGAATCACAGTAACAGAAACAGTCTCATTGCTTAATTTTAATAGGAAGCTGGACATTTGTAAAATGTTGAAAAATTTGCCAAGTTTTGCAGTTAGGAAGCTGTATTTTTGTTATTTCACCAGGTTCTTGGGATTTTTCTTTTGACTTAAGTAATTGCAAGCTTACAGGGCTCCTGTTTTGGCAGGAAAATGGCTTTATCTGATTACAAGTTTTTAAGAAGACAGACTTCATATTTTAACGAGTACTTGTGCTCCAGTTCTGGGATATGATTGCAGTTATTACACGGTGCTTCTGTTTTCAAGTTACTAAACCAAGGACTGAATAAGGTGCCAAATAAACATCATGCCCTGATGGAAGTGAATGGCAGTATAAAACTACTGCTCTTTATGGAAAGAGTATCAGGCATCTGGAGTAAAGTATAAGTAATGCATTTTATCTTTGAAATATGATATCTTAGCCTGATAGACTGACTGAGGTCAATATGGACCTTAACAAATTAGGGAGATGGTCAATCACCAACTGTGTGAAATTCAACAAGGGCAAGTGCCAGATTCTGCACCTGGAATGGGGCAACCCTGGATGTAGGGACAGAGTGGGGAATGAGAGGCCAGAGGGCAACACCACAGAAAGAGACCTCAGCATACTCTCTGATTCTGTGGAGGTTATCAATTCAGTTAAAAGTCTGCTCAGCTATAATATTCCTTCATTGAATGGCACCAATCATTAGGATGGGAAATCTGTTTACCATTTTTCTCCAGCACAACGGTCAGAGAGGTTCAGAGGCTCAGTAAAAAGTGGTGTTTGCATTCAGAAGTGCTCACTGAGGCTTGAACTGACTCGTGGCACCGTCATGTGACATCCCATGGAACTGCAGTTGGAAACGAGTTCTAACAAAGGGGTGAAGGCTGCATTTGTTTCACCATTAAATTCCCTGGAAGAATTTACTGTAACTGTTTGCATGACAGAGTAGAGCAATGGGCTGGCCTTTCTAGGGGGATGAGTATTTCTGTGATGCAAAAAAAACATAGAGCAAATGCCTCAGATATTATACTGCAGCAAATTACAGGTAGGAAGAAATGGTTCTAAGGGTCTATTCTAAGGAGAAAACAGATACCAGAAACTTACACTACTGCTTCCAGGTGGCCTCATGATAGTATTTTTGAAGTAGAGTATTTAAATGTTCAGCTAGTATATTCTGGGGTTTTGCTACTTGGTTTGAGAAGCGTAAGGATAGCAAGTCTCCAAGGGATAAAGGGGAAGAATAATTTAAGGTATCATCTAAGTACTTAGTTAAAACCAAATATAATGAAATGTTAATTAATACACTACCTGCCTTCTGTTCCTCTGGTTTCCACCTCCCTTGTAAATGACTGGCTCTCCTAACTGGCTTAAGCTTCAGAGGCATTCCAGTTTCTTTTACTGTATTTAAATGCTTTGTTAAAAAATCTAGATGTAAAAGAGATGGAAGTAAAATATTATTGGATGAGTTGTTATCACTGACTATTTGACTTTTCTTATGTTGATCATCAGTTTTTGCCAAATAAAATTCTTTATTCAGCTGGTGACTTGGTGTGTCATTTCATCCTCATTCCTTATACCCCACCCATTACCATGTTCCACTTACACCTACTTAAAATTCTGATCTTGAGATGAAACTACTTTCGGTGAATCAGGATCAAGTGTCACTAATTCAAGTATAAAAATGGCCTTTTGTAGAAAAAGTAATGAGGGTGTCTAGGATTAAATACTTCTGCTTAAACATGTCAGAAACTGTATTTAGGTCTAGGGATGTAAATTGTAGAAAGATTTTGTAGATCAGAGTTCATTGACTTCAGTACAGAGCCTTGTATTATCTTTCAAAGAACTCTTTTGATTTGAAGATTCCTAAAGCACTTGTTTCACTTAGCCCCATCAAAGAAAGGATAATTAACTTACTCCAATTTAGAGGTATAAAATGGAGAAAGGTTATGTTACATGCATTATTTTAACTTTCTGCCTCACATTTCAGCCACAATGTTTTATCAGCAAAGGCAATAGCTGATTTATACTGCCTCTGTTGTAGTAGGGAAATGACTTGGGAATTGGCAGTTGTTTTGTGTATGGGTAGTAATGCTGATGCAGCAGGGACTGAAAGTGCCTTTCCAGTGATGGTGTTTGGATTCTGAGAAATATCTTATTTCTGCAGCGTAGACAAACAGGGGTAGTACCAGAGTCTTAAACACAGATACTTCTACCCCCTACTCCACTGTGTTAAGAGAAGCACAGGATTCTTAATGGTAATCAGTGACGGAGAAATAGTCAAAGATTGTGACATCTTTAACTTGGAGGCTGAGAGAAGCTGAATGACTTCATTTTGTAGAAAGACAGTTACTTCCTGGATAGACTGAAATGTACTTTATCCTTATACCCTCCAAAATAGTAATTTGTCTTGTGGATAAATTTGTGAATTGATTTTCCTGTACTTTTCCTACACTGCTATTCAGATTTAATCACATGAAAAAGTAGAAGTGGATATATGACTTTGTATTGATGTCCTTCTAGCAAATGAATAGTAATAAATCTTATCATAGAGCATGGCTGTACTTCTTCAGTTCTTTAGATGAACTGTGTATTCAGTTCATCTTACATTTGGTTCTTTCCAATACTTTGGTCACAATGTTTTTTAAAAAAGTATTCTGTATTATAGCAACTATCTCATTCCATATTTTCCCACAATACTTTAAAAAGTATTTTTCCAAAATAATTTTAATGTCATAAGTTTTACATGTTATATTCAAGTGAAAGAATGCACTGAAGTTGATGGAGTAAGATAGGGTGAGGGTGTTTGATCCATGTGTTAGTGCAGCTGTATGGGAGGAGATGTTAGGAAGCCTTCTGTATTACTTTCCTAGTAGCTACATTCGCTCCAGTGTTGTTAGAGCTCCACTTTTAACTTCTTGTTTGTCCTAACTCAGACTTGTCCTTAGAACGATTTTATTTCATCTCTGTGAAATGGAGAGTTCTGTTTTAAAAATAATTACTGACCATCTCTGACAGACTTATCTAAGAGATGATGGTGAATTCTGAATGCTTTCCTGGTGGCTGCAGTTTTCTCTTGGTTTAGTTAACTTCTGTCCAACCTGCAAATTAAGTTCTAGCAGTTGGTCAGCTTGGTCTTTTTCCCAGCTAATTAGCTTCTGTAATTACATCATAATGTTTTGTGCTGAACTGATTCTTAACCAACACTTGTGTTGTTACTTGATACTGTGAAGTTGATGATACTGAAATAGCATTGGTGTGGCAGGAAGGCTACTTATCTTAGAGAGTGATCAAACTAGTATGATTGTCTCTTTTTGCACTGGTCTTGGCTTTCTTGTTTGAGAGAATTGGGGGAGGAGGATATCAGTGAGGTTATGAGCACTAAAAAGATGAAGCACTCTTAATTTGGTTTTGTGTCTGCACAGAATGGGTGAAGCAGAAGACATCTCTGCAGATCTGTAATGCAACAAGTGGGCTCAAAGCAATGAGAGCAGGCTGTTCAGATCGTTGTACAATTTGGTTGTGACTTTATAACCTCTCTTTGCAATTGCTCCCAGTGTTTGATTGCTCTCAAAGTGGATGTTTTCTTTTTATGCAACTGGAATCTAATTTGTTTTCCTGAAAAATAAACCCTTTGCCAGGGGTAGAGAGCTTGATAGGTACTGCCATCTGTTCTATCATGTAATTTCAATACCTTTTTACTCCTTCAAAGACAGTAAGTCCAGAACAGCTTTTTCCTTTGTGATTCCCCAAATAGAATGCATTCAGATGCTGATGGCTTGTTTTGTTTGTCAGTAGGCAAGAAGCTTCCTGTCTCTTCTAGCAAAAAGGCTTAAGGCAGGTCAGATTAAAACAGTTTGAGTAGTAGTCCATTCTCACTGTAATTCATAACGTGTGCTTCAACAAATTTGCATAGACCATCAAGATCAAGGTTTTTATACACAACAGGACAATTACTGGAGGGAGTTTGCAGCTTAAATTTTGACCAGTTTTGCACAACTGAGGGAGAGGGATCTCTAGAAGAGATTGCTGCAAGTTGCTTGCATAAAGGTTGCTGTTATTTGTAAATGTGCCTATAGAGAATGTTTGCTAGGAAGAGCACTGTGAATCACTACAAGGAACTCCTGTTGTGCAGTAATTTTCCTGTACAGATTACTGCTACTAGCTCTTACCTTAAAGCCAGAGATTGTTGTTCAAAGGTAACACAGTTTAAAAATGTAGAAGAGAGAAAAAAGATCAATGAGAAGTTGATATTTAGAACATGAAATAAATAATAAATTGGAAGAACATCCTTGGGGCAAGAGGATTTGGTGGACAAAAGGAAACATAATTAGATGTAAAGTGTGTATGTAATATCTAATCTTAGGAATAGTGAAGGAGGGGATATAAAGAAATGAGATTAAACTTCAGACAGAGATCAAGACGAGATATTTAATAAATTTTATCACCCATAAGAAATTCTATTAAGTTTATTCTTAATAGTAGGTAATGATATATTCTTGTCTTAAGCAGTTGTAGAGTCCTTAGGACGACATCAGTATGGTTTAAATGTGTATCATGTCTTCAAGTTCTTCACTCTGTGGTTTTTGCCCAAAACCAGACTGGATATCCTGGGATGAAGAAAAAAATTCTATAGTTAATGTGTGTATATAGTGGGAAAATAGTTACTGGACTGTCTTAAACTGAAGATACAAATATTTTTAAATTAATTCTTACAATTGTCCTTCTAAATTAATCAATAAAGGACTTACCTGTTGTTCCTTGTGTATTGGCTACTCAGTATCCTTGATTTCCAGGTTTAATTATCAACAGCATGCATGCTGAAATTTGCTTAGCTCTTTTGTATAAATAATACTGTTGTTTTGGTTTTTTTCCCCAGTTTCTATGGAGATTTTGGACCTTTAAATTTGGCAATGTTATACAGATACTGCTGTAAACTAAATAAGAAATTAAAGGTAAGCTTCGTGTAAAAACAGTGTTCCTATGTTTTTGTATTTTTAAATTGAAATAAAATTAGCTGGTTTGAAAGTGGTTGTTAGGTGCTCGCTAACTAGATGATTATTGCTAAGCTTTTAGGATATTCATTGTTCTGAGTTTTTTTCCCTCTGAAAAGTGAAAGAGAATAATATGCCCTCAGTTGAGTTTAGGAAGTGAGGCAGGTGACTGAAGGCTGTGTCTGTCTTTTTGCATAACCTCAACACTTTCAAGACAATGGTAACAAAACCTGCTGATTGTGTTCTGGGTTTGCAGCGAATGAAATGTGTATGCTGGTCTGAATCACTGAAAAAAACAGTTACTCAAGGAACAAAACATGGGTCCTGAAATCCCACTGTTTAAATCTAATTGGAAAAGGAGAGGGAGGCAGAGAGAGAAAAAGGCGGCCTTGGGACTATGAGAGCACTGCTTGGCAGTAGATAAAACATGAGTGTGTTATCACACAGTTCTGATGACAAGTCTAAATCACAGCATCACACTGGCTCCTGTGCCTAGATTGCAGCTCCATCCCAGCCAGACCCTCTGAACATTTGTTCAGCTGCAGACTTCACCTTCTCCAAATACCTGTGGAGAAGTGATTTGCAGAATGTATAGAAAATCTGACAACTGCAAGAATGAAACAGATGTTTTAATTCCAAAATGCTGATTAATATAACTTGTGGGCAAATAGTGATCAGACTCTTCACTAAATATTACAGATTTGAAATCTTTATCATATAAAAATTAGACCTGTTACTGACATAAGGGGAAAATGGAACAACAGATGTGATTGCTTTGGCCACTGTTAAGAGTGTCTCTCTATTAAAAATGACATTATTTCTAGGACATAAGTGAAACCTTTAGTTAAGTTGATTCATGCTGCCTGCTACTTTGAGGGGTATGCTGAATTCTGTGGATTCTTAAGTGGAGATTCTGCACATTGAGGGGCTTGTAGAGTTGCTGCAAATTTCTTGAAAAACATAAGTGCTTCTAGTGAAAATTTACATTACTTCTTACTTTAAAACGATACTTACAAAGATAAAAAGTTAAACTCTACTATTTGTAATTTTGAATGCCTATGCTCATATTGGGAAAACATTGGATTTGCCACTTGATAACACCAGGAACCTTAAAAATTACCACCTTATTTTGTAGTGCCACTTTCCCATTCAAACACATGACCAATGATTCCTACTCAGTAGGAATCTTTTTTTCACCTTAGTTCTGCTGTTTGTGACCGTCTATTTGTGTTATTAAGAACTGGAGAATGCTTGCTCTGTGAAGCAATTACTCCAGAGAAGAACCAGTAATAAACCTACTCTTCTAACTTCACTGTGCCCATGGGAACTAGGGAGATGTGTTCTGTCTTTTCCAGATTCAGATTGTGACTGTCATCAGTTTGGGACCTTAATCCAGTCTCATATATTACTGTATGCCTTCAATCTTGAACCTAGGTACCAAGAGTTTCACCCAGAAAATAAGTATGCAACTAATAAATACCTCAGGATTTTTTTAATGGTTCAGTATTAAACAGGAATGTGTCTGCAGTCTTTATTCGTGTAAGACCATCATCTTGCTCATTGGATGAGGCAAGCTAATCGTCAGAAGTGTCATGTAAGCATGGTGAAGAAGATTGGATGTTATGATGGGAAAAAAAAAAAAACTAAGGGAGCTAAGTTGGAACTGAACTATTGTATTAATCCTGATATTTGCAAGGTTGGTTTATCAATATGTAATGTCAATTTTAATGTAACTTCTCTATTTTTTGAGAAGCATCACTGTACTTGCACTGCTGAGTGAAGGGTAGAGCTGGTCAGGACCAGAACAGAGAGGTCTTCACTGGGAGGAAGTGCAGTTTGTTACCGCGGGATTGCCAGAGGCTAATTCCAAATATGTTAAACTCCTAGTACCTAAGAGAGAAGGGTAACCTGATAGTGCAACCACTTGAAAGTAATACCTGGAATCAAACCACTAAAGCTTTGGAGTACTGCCAAAGTGGTGTAGAAACTTACTTATGGGTGGACTCCAACCTGTCTGATTGGCACTACCCCTGGGGTAGGCCAGTGCTGCTAATGTAAGCTTTGTTCTTCTAGTAGTTAAAATCTGGGCCACATTCTGTCCTAATTTAGATGCCATTTGCAGTGGGTACTTAGGCTTCTAAGACCAAGACCCCGGGCTGAAGCCTGCCTCTGCATGTGTATTTACATGCCTCAGAGGAGTGCATCGTAGATCTAGCTACAGGAGACTGCTGCTCAGCTTCCCCAGGCAAGAATTAGTCACCATTTCTACACCTCATCTTGTGTCTGTCCTTCACACATGTCCCCAAGAGGAATTCTGGAGCCTGAACTAGGGTGTTCGAAAGTTCATGACCTGTGACTTGCCTGCCCTGCAGCAGCAAAAGTATGTGGCACCAGGTGATATGTAAGCAGCCTGGGATGAGTGTTTCAGAGATGGGAAGTGCAGATTGGACTAAAGACAGAGAGAGGGAGGGCCCTGTTGGGAAACTGCTGCTTGCACACCCTTGCCTTAAGGGTGCCTTGTGACCAGCTGCAGGAGTTGTTTGATCTTAGGAAGTAAAAGAGACTGCAGATTATCATGGGATGGTTGCTATTGCCATATTGCAACACTTTTGGGACCCTGAAACAATCATAGTGCTTAAACCCAGATGATTTGGCGTACTTGGTTGGGTAAGCATTTAATGTACTTTTCTTAAGAAAGGAGTCTTGATGTATGGCGGAAAAAGAAATTATTCATGAATGTAAGGGTTTTGGTATGGATATGGTGTGTCAGATTTAATGCTTAGGCTCCTTTAATTTTAAAACTTCTATGGATAAGAATGGGGAAATGAAACTATAAGATCTCGTTAAAACTAGTAAGCCCCCCAAGCTTCCCTTTCACATTTTTCAGCTATATCTGTTTCTGTTTTGGGAGAGAATTTTGATATGAGGCAGTATTCTGCTTTCCCTTCTTCTGTGGGGAACTGGTGAGGAAAGATACTGGTTTGAAATAGCTAATGGCAGATCAACATTTTAAAGTAAACCGTTTTAACTTTATGATGATTGATTTTTTTAAAAGAGTAAATACCTCTGTTCTGAAGAGGTGAAAAATTTATTCAGATATCCATTTGCCAAGAGTTTAAGGCAAAGTCTTGGCTGTGCCTTACAGGAAAAGACCTTGTTGTGTTTGTAATTTTTCAGTTGTTGATTCTTGTGAAGATGATTTTCACTATCCAAGTCAACAGTAAGGAAAAAATGTTTGTGCTGTCTTCCTACTTGGTATTTGAATTCCGTTCAGGAAAGAAAACACTTGACTAAGCAACTGGGTTTCATTTATGAAAGAAATTTCTTTTTCTTGTTTTTAAGTCTGATTTTATGAAAACTGCTTTTAAAAAACTGTTGTGTTTTATCTGTGCATAGCCTTACACATTCTCAATAAATTAAGGAGCAGAAGTAATCAGAGAGTGTTGCTGATATAAATGATATAAGTCTTGAAGATCAAAGGCAGGAGAGGAAAGGTACGGGCAGGCTTATAAACTCTGGTTAACTTTTTATATGTAACTGTATTACTGCTGGATCATAGAAGGATTTGGCTTTTTTTTTTTTGTTCCAGTATAAATAAACTGCTGGGCGTACACATGGAACTATAGTAATTGAAAAGCATCTCATTTAGGACAGCCAAGATTTTGAGGGTTGCAGGGTTGCATGCACGTGTTTAAATTAATTGTTTTTTATTGTTTGCCAATCTTGTATTCACATCTATTTATAAATACATATTACCTATATATACGCCTGTATATATATAAAAGTAGAATTTCCATAGGACTAAGCTTATTAAACACATTGAAGTAATTTCTTGCTTGATCAGTGCAACTGTGTTAAACCATATCCATTCTATAAAATACTTATATTTTGATTTTATGTTGATTTTACACACCTATCTGGTAATTGTCCACCACAGCACTTTCTAATTCTGTCATCAATTCTCTGCAATTAAATCTCTCTTGACATCTGCAGAGAACTTTTGAAAAAGAAAAAAAAAGTAATCTTATGGTGAAAGTAAATATTCTGTAACCCTCTCACGCACTTTATGAATTAGTTTTATTACCTAAAGCACTACACTTTCTGTGTAACCTCTGCTTTTATTCCACAAGATTGTCTTTCAGTATGTTCCGCTGGGATATATCTTGACAGACACTGTTATGTTAGACTGTTAAAATTTATCTTTTAATGATGTGTGAAACTGATAAAATTTTCTCACTAGTAAAGAATATTTTTAGTCCTTTAGTCCTAGTGTGTGCACCTTAGTTCTGTTGTGGAAAAAAAGATTATTGGCAACTATGTTATCTGCAACTATAGTTATTCCCTAGATGTATTGAAAAAGTCCTTGTTGAAACACTCCTGGTTCTTCAGAGTTGTGAAGTGCCTAAGGGAGCTAAAGCCCTAATCTGTTCAGGTGAAGCTCTGGAGCTGTAAAAACATTAACCTCCCAGAACTGTTGTGAAAGCTCATCATTGAACCTAGCCGGAGGAGATGATGTAGCTTATTAAATATGGTCAGAAAAATCATTATTTTTTAAAAATACATCATACAGCTTGGTTTTGATAATGACAGTGCACTGAGTTGCTGAGTTGCACATTAATGTTAACAGATGCATTGCATTGATGCTTCAGCAAACATCTACTGTAAACTTAATTTTCTGTAACTAGTGTGCAAATAAAAACAGTTAGTTGTTTCATAGGCTTCTGAAAAGTTAAATTGTGCTACCATATTCCACTGCTTGCTATGCTATAAGGCAATAATGTCAGTTCTCAATTTAGTGTTAAAGCTTTAGTTGGGAATCAAAACTCATTAAAATATTTCATATAACAAGGATTAAACCTTACATTTTGAAAATGATGCAATAAAACTGATCCATTGTTTTCATCTAAATATATACTTCAGATTATGGCTACTTTGGGTATGAAAATGTCTAAAAAATTGGAATGACTTGATATATCTACATGATTAAAAAATCCATTCTATAAAATTAGAAATATAGTCTTATTACATAGAACTTATTTCTCACTAGCTAGCTTGCAGTTTAAAATAGTGTTTTAGGTGAACTGTAAACTGCTGCAAAGAACTTTGCTTTAAAATAAGTAGTAGTCAATAAGTTATAATTGAAGTTCTGTCACTGTTGCATAACTACTGTAATCTTATCCCACCTACACATCATGGGTGGAATTGCAGTTAGAGAACACTAAAATTAAAAAATTGAGGAGGGGGAAGAAGGGAGGAATCTTAAAGTACTGGTATTAATTTTGTCAAATTTTAATAATAATTGAATGCTTCACTAATTAAGTAACGACTTGTGCTTTTGTATGTTTGCATATACACTGAGAGAGATGTTGCTGTTGGCCTCAAGATGCAACCTCTTCCAATCAACAGCAACCAGCTATTTCAGGAATTACAGTCCTGTTTACACTCAGTTGCATTAACTCTCACTCCTTCCACCTCTGGAAGTTGTGGCTTGTAAGACCAGACTGGAAGGTACGGTTAGAACTGCGACTAAAAGTGCTGTTTCTCTGGGAGGTGGGAGCAAGAAACTCACTACATCAGTTTTCTCCTGAGCTGATCGGCTATTTTATTTTTTTGGAAAATTTGATTCTGTGGTTAAAACTGTTCTAAAATTTGCAATAAGTTTAGACATGAGAGTTGACATTGAGAGCTTCCTGGAAGTGAAATACAGTTGGCGCTACAAATGAAACTATTCTGCAACAGTTACCTGATCTCCCCTTCCCAAGTGTCAACAGCGTAAAGAGTTAAAAACCTGAAGCTGGGTAACAATGGCGATGGTATAAGGGCATTTTATGGAACATGCAACATTTAAAAATAGAAAAATGCTTCAAATATTTAGAAACAGAATCTAGGGTATCTGTTAATGACTTCCTCAAAACTGTAGGAGTACTGTAAAAATCAGTCTGGAAAAACATGCAGTAGTGTAGCAGGGTATAATGGAAGTGTGGCAATTCATGAGGTTTTAAAAATTATTAATGCAGTAAATTGTTCAACTTGCCATTTTTAAGTGACAGTATTGTCTCTCTGGCTTTAAATAGTTTTGCTGCAGCTTATCATTATTGCTGTTTTCTGGCGCTTGTTGATTTTGTTTTCAATGGGAGGTTTGTCCACAGGATTCTGACACAGGCTTCTTTTCTTCATCAAGAAACAAGAATTGCGAGTGTTACTAGTTTTGTCTTTGCCTAGCCTTTCTTTCAGGCTTTACTCTTATACAGTCTTTCCTTTTTCTTTTTTTTTTTACCTTTTAAGTAAATGCTTGCTGTTGAAGGTTCCTAAAGATGTCCATCACCCCATTTTAAAATAGTATTAGATGGAAGTGTTTAACTTATGACTCTAAGTTTAATTGCTTGAGTTTTTATTTTGTCTTCTCCACAGAATTATGTGCTAAAGAGGTTTAACATACAGGAGGCTGTTTTAGTTTGAGAATGTGTTTAATCAGTGTTCATAAGCTAGTGTTTCAAATATTTAAACTTGAGGGGAAAATATCCAGGTTTTTAATATTGAAAATTTTGGTTCAGCTCCACTTAATAGCGTGTTTTTTTTACAGCTAACCAAGAGATCTACCTGGAAACAGTGGCTATTTTCCTGCACTCTTATTTATCTGTCATACACAAAGATTGTTCTGAGTATCAGTAGTTTTTTCTCCTTTAATGTTAAGAAGATAAGAATTCTTGATAAGAATTTTCTCTGACCTGTTTTGCAGTTTTGGAAAAGTGATTTTCCCAAAGTATTCTTAAAACATGTTCTCTTCTTAGTAAATATGCTGCTTTGTTTGTTTGTTTTCTTTTGAACAGTATTTCAGCCTATCAAGGAAGAAGATTGTGTACTACACCAGTTTTGACCAGCGGAAGCGAGCGAATGCAGCGTTTTTAATAGGGGCATATGCTGTAAGTATTTTTGATCACGTGGATGCTTTAACCATCCTTAAGAGACTTCTGCTGTGTTTAAAATGGCTTCTCAAGGGGTGCTCCTTTAGGGACGTGGGCAAATGGTCATTTCATTTGTCTCTTAACTGTCTGTGAAAACTCTGTTGTATGAGTTTTAGGAAAACCCAGTTGTTATCTCTTAACTCCATTTATTTTACTACACAGGGAATGGCTTTGGCAGATCCCCTGCATATTTTTCCATAGGATACCATTTTCTTGAATGTTGAAAATCCAAATCACTTGGCTCTAACTGACCATGTTAGGATTGATTGCTTCTCATGTCATTAGTGAGATTCAGACTGGGAAGCAGAAAAGATTTTTCCCACAGCCTTCTTAAAGTTACTAAACCAGAGCATAGTGATTATTGAATTGATTTCTTTTCTCATTTAATTTTCATAGCCTACCCAGAATAGACAGTGTGCCACAGTTCTGCCAGTGTCTGAAAGTTAATTGAGGAGATTTGGTTTATTTTTCCTGGTTCCTTTTCCTTATAGGTAGCAGATGAACTAGACATATTTCTTTCTCGTGATTTCCCTGAGTGTGTGTTTGGTAGTAATACCTTTTATTAGTTTCTGTAATGCCAATGAGAGAGAAGAGCTGTTAAGATCTGAAGTTTGTAGTTCTTATGCAGCAAATTACTGGGTAATAGCAAACTACTATGGCATGTCCAGTTCTTTACTTGCAGGTGTGTTTTTTCCTAATTGAAAAGTTTAAATTAGACATCTCAGCCCTACCTGAAACATGAAGGGTTTGTTTGCTGGTAATTTAAGCAGCTCCAGAGGGGATCTGTTCTGTATACTTCTAATTTGTAAATGGCAAGTGCAGGTGGGAAGAACATGAATCCAAATTGCATTTGAATTACTGTGGATAAGTTTTAAGGTGGATTTGGAAAATACTGATTCTCTTTTTGATCTGTTGGCTTTTAAGGAAACATGATACGAGTTTTCTTGACAGCAGGTACCTGGGGCCAGTATTGCTACATGTCATGTGCCTGTGGAATGGCCTAACTATGGGGACTTTCAACCATATCATCACTCAGAAGGTTGAGAACGTAAAAATGAAAATGTCAGAGAAAAAATAATTAAATGTTCAGTATTTATTGAATCTGGGTTTTACAAGTAGCAGTGCCACATGGTGAGAGTTACAGCAGTGATAGTGGGGAAAGGGAAGAAAACCTTGTCTCTTGTAAAAAAAAACACCTGTAAGAGAATAGTTACTATTTATAAAATATTTTTTTTTAAGGTTTTACATTGGTTTTTGGATACCAGTTCAGTTTATTCAAACTATTTACAATGGGCTTTTTGTGTTGTTAGGGGTTTCTTTATTTGTGTATGTTGCAGAATGAAAGTACTCTGAAGATTCATAATATTAGATTAATAAACAAAGGTGTTAAGTTTTTGTTAAAAACGAAGATTAAGTTTTGGTTGCTGACTTTATTGATACAGATGAGTCAGAAAACATCTCCTTGATTTTTCTTAATGAAATTCACTGCTTTTTAGGTGCTTTTTAGGTGAAGATGTACTGTAATGTTTTCCTCTTCATTTCATTATCCTTCCTCCTTCAGTTATTGCATTTCTCTTGACAACTGAGATACTTTTGATTTTTTTTCTGGAGCTTGTCTGGTGTTTCTTTCCCTCTCCTCTTTCCTTTTGTGTTCTTAATATATTTTTTCTGTTTCCTCCTGGTGTCTTTATTTTGGGCCTTTATGAACTGTGTGGACAGATAATGACCAGCATTTAGTTGAAAGTGTCATGTATGCATGTCTTTGAACAGACACAGCTTTGAAGGGCCAGAACTTCTGTCAAATAAAACCTGCAGTATTGAGAAAACCTGTGGTACAAATTTGTCCCTCCTTCGGATTAATAATTCCTTGATAAGATGGAAACTCTGCTTTTTCCTGAAGTTCTCTGAACTACCTCTAAGGATATTTTGTCTGTAAGCAAGAATTTAGGCTTTAAATGTAAGCTATCTTACAGTAATTCATGCAACATTAAAGTCTCAGGTGCAGCAGTATGTGACTTTTTTCCAATTTTCTTTAAATAAAGTAAGGGATTGACACCAAACAAAGTGTCTGTTGATAACCTGAATCTTTTCTTGTATAGGTATGCCTTTTTCTTATCTATGTATGTCCTGAAGGAGTATAACAAGCATTCTTAGGAGTTTAGTGGGCTGGAGGAAGTTACTGTCGGTTAAAGACTTTTCAGGCTCAGGACTGACTTTTTTTCCCTCTTTCTCCACCCCTTTTAGGTTATATACTTGAAGAAAACACCAGAAGAAGCTTATAGGACACTTTTATCTGGATCTAATCCACCATATCTTCCATTTAGGTATGTGAACACATGAAATGAGGTACCTTTTCTGTTTAGGAATTTGCTAAACAATTTGGGGTTTTAATTGCCTCCCGAGAAGGTGTTTCATGTCTGATACAGGTATTGTATCAAAATGACTGATCTCCAGAAAAAAAATACTTTGTGGTAATAGTAAATCATTTAGATTGATATAAGTCTTAAGGAAGATTCTTAGTCTAGCAAACTGACAGGTTTTGAAAGTAGTTCTTAGCATATTTATGATTTAGCACTTAAACCTTTTCTTCATTATGCATTGTGTTTTACTATTTGGAAATATTTGAAATTACCTAGCCCTATCTAGTGAGATTTACAGGATTGAAGGGGACTTGATGCTGTTCTATTTTCTCTGTTTTACAGAACAAATACTAATATTAAGGTTATGGAATGTTTTCAGTGAATCATAGATAGAAACTATCAATCTGTCTTTTTTCTCTGTAGTAAGGTCACACTGAGGCTTGAATCTAAGGAATTTCAGCTATCATGCCTATCTAATAAAGAGATTTCCAAATATTTTTCAAGGTGTGGACTATGAAATGCCCTTATGCTTTATGAATTGAGAATACCTCATGGTGTTCTTATGCAAACACTGGCAATAAAAGGCAGCTGCAAGAAAGTCAATATCCTCTCTAAGGGAAATCAGCATTTTGCAAGTAGCGTTCGCTGTCAGCCAGTGCATTTGTAAATGTAGACCTACCTTGTCTATATCCAATTCCTCTGATTCTTCAGCCACTCAGCAAAGGAAGATCAGATTGTCTTTTCTCATACTTTGCACAGAAGCCAGATGCAGTATCAGCTGTTGGGGTGGTAGATTTTTCTTATGTCAAGACCAACTTGACTGTGAAATCTTAAACCATCAGCTACATTTTTAAAAAAGGTATTAAATCAGAGATAGCTTTTATTGACAGAGAATTTATACACTGACCTGGTCATTGATAGCTCTCCATGCTTGATAGAGCCCAAGAAGTTCACTTCTACTAAAGTAAAGCTACCAGTATCCACATTTTTGTCAGCTAATTATAAAAGATACTTGATACAATGCATTTAAAAAAATCAGTTCTTTTAAACATGTTAGTGTTTTTTAACATCTCCAAATTCTGTATAAGATACAGGGGTCATGATCTAAGTTAAACAATGTCTTGCGTGTGCCTTAGCATTGCTTCTGTGAGGATCTGCTTTGTGATCTTCTGAGGCACAGAGGTGGTGCTTGCCAGCCTGAAGGTCTCTGGCTCTCCCTTTCTACCCTTTTTAAAAATAGGAGCGATGTTTCCCTTTTTCCAGTCACTGGGGACTGGGCCTGACTGCCATGACTTTTCAAATACGATGGAGAGTGGCTTTACAACAACACCAGCCAGTTCCTTTGGGACCCTGGGATACATCTCATCAGGCCCCATAGCTGAATAGCTGATCTTGTTGATCAATTAAAGAAATTTACTGTTTGGAATTGTAGTAAATTGATACATCATTAGGTTTTTCTCATCCCTGCCAAGGTGAAAATTAAGGTGTGTAGAAAAGAGGTTTTGACAAAGTGAACTTACTTGTCAGGTACCAAAATTGTAAGATGGAAGACTTGGGAGGAATAGTGTGTTTGCAGAACAGTCTCACAGGACTCTGCTTGCTCCAGCCAAAGGCTATAGATTCTTGCCTTGCAGCTAATTCCTTACAATACTGATATTGATAGAAGTAGGGATAATAAGAAAATGCAGTTTCTGCTTCACTGGGAAGGACTCATAAAAGTAACTGTCTCTGTGATTTCTTGTGAGGCTGATTGGGACCACAGTAACAAATTCAATGACACAAAACAATTTCCTATTACGTGTTAATTGATTATTCACTGGTAATCCTTATGATTTTGGATTAATGAAATTTTATTCCAAAATAGAATAGTGAACTACTCTAGAATCAGCAAAGGAGGGACGAAAAAAATAGAAGAAAGTTTTGTTTGTTTGTTTTTGTTGTTGGTTTTTTTTTGTATTTCCCGGGGAAGTGTATACTAACCAAAAACATTGAAGAGGGCGAAGTCCAGCAAAGGGACTACTCAGGTTTTGCTGTCTGGGTTGGCAAAATGCTTACAAAAGAACAATTGCTTAATTCCATTTGTCAGCTTCAGGAAAGATGGCAATACATTTATAGAGTGGGATATTCTGAAACATAACTACTTCACTGTCTTCTTCCATGTGTTTCAAGCCCTAGGTTGCTGTGAGAGAAATGGCTGTCTAAAGCCAAAGCTTTACTGGAGGGGAGACAAAGAGTGAGGAAATAAACTGAAGGATTGTGATAAGAAGCTAGATGAGAAATGGGAGGAGCTATTTGGGTTTTGAGTTCATAGATGGAGTTGGTATATACAAGGAGCTTAAGAATTACTGGTGCTGAGAGAAGGGTAAGTAGATATGATGAGGGTCTGCAGTGGGACCATCTAGATTAGCTGGAAATGGGAAAGAAGTAATTTAATCATCCTCCCTGGTGTTTCAAAGCCTTTGAGACTGTGTATCTCCTTCCCTGCCATTCCGAGACATTTGCACCATCTCTGTTGCAAAATGTAGCATAATACAGAGGCTCAAGCATTTGAACCTATGGTGGAAGCAGTAGCCTTTGGTAGTGTCTGCTTGGCATCAGGCTATACTATGAAGAAACAAGGTGGTGCTATGAGGAAGTTTGCACTCTTTCCACACCTTTACTGTCTTCAAATGGACTAAAATAACTCTTATTCAAAATGTAACCCAAATGTCTTACCTCTTTCCTCATGTTCTAAGGTCTATAAAGGAAATAATTTGGAGATATTAATTACTACTATTCAGTATTTTTTGACTTGAATTTGTTCTTGCAGCCTGGAATTTAGATATTATATAACTTCTGTGGTATAGGTCATCTCTGTTTGAATAGTTCAGGAGACAAGTTTATCAGTGAGCAATGATCAGTTAAGTGTTACAACTGGACTATTTAACAAGGTTGTTAATTTGATATCTAAAGTGTCCTCTATTTGAAAAAAAAAAATAGACAGCTGAATAGGGAGAAGCTGCAGCATTGTCAGATTCTTTGTGGAATACTGAGGTAGGTTTACATGAAGTGATCACTGGGAAACTGATCTACTTTCATGTAGCTCGGTGACCTCAAAAAGCCCTAATCAGCTTAGGTCTTCAGCTGCTATTTCATTTAAAGACAGCTTCAGCAGAACTGAGTGAAGTTCAGGGGTAGAAAGAAATCAGATCACTTCTCTTAGAAAATTCATGGAAATTTGTTTTGTTTTGATAATAGAAAAACTAAAGATAACTTGGCAGGATAAGGCACTGCTGTCTTTGAGACACTTGAGTCTTATTTTTGGCTGATTCACTGTCACTTGGTGACGCTCTAGTCTTTTGAAGATCTTGTACTGTATCTTCTCACTTCCATTTAAAACAGTGCTGACACCAGTTAAAATTGTCATGATTACCGGTTGCTGACTGAGAAGCAGAGTTTCAGATTTTTGCCTCAAACTATCTGTATTGACAAAACCACAAATATATTTTAATATTACTATCTTCAGTCTTGTAAATAATGACATGAATTTCAGAGATGGATTTTAGTTTATAGCTTCTGGGGTTTGTTTCTTTACTGGCAAGTGCTGGGGAAACAAACTGTTTTGTTATTGACAGTGTTTAGAGGTTTGGTGAAAGGGAGAGCATTATGTAGTATTGAGGTCAGCTACAACAACTGTGAAATTGGATGTGGGATATACAGCTCTGTAATGCCAGCTCAGATTCATACTAAATCTGTATCTCCTAGAAATACTCACATTTTTTCTCATTTTGAAAGTGAACAGAGTTCTATCACTGTTTGAAAAGTAAGGTGGCTATTCATTTGGGCATAAAAGACTGTAAGAATACTGTAATGAAGCATGTGGTCAGCAACCTATTTTAATGGTCAGGTGCGCAGCAGGAGAAATGAGGCATTTGAGACATAGGTGATGGAGACAATCCATGTTAGCTGCCAGCATCTGTGTGCAGGTCACTGGTAACAGCTGGCTGTGGGAACTGGAGCTGAGAATACTGTACACCTGGAATTGTACATCTAGGTCAGCTGCATCATCCTCCCTCCCGCCCTCTTTCGTTGTGTTTTGTATTAATGGATTAGGGATTATGTGGCTTTTTCCTCCCAGCACAGTTTTTATGTACAGCACTATCAGATGCCCTATCAGTCAAAGAAGTAATTATATACGTACAAATAAAATAGAAGTTATATTTTTGTTACAGCAAAAAACATAAAATAGAACCTGTCTGCTACCATCATATATTCTGTTCATATTTCTCTAAATATTTAATTTTGTGGTTTGCATTGGTTTGGATTTTATTTCTGTCAATCCCTCCAGAAAACTGGTACAGCTTTTAAACCCGCTCTACTGTGTACTTGTTCCCATTGGACACTTAATTTTTTTTCTCACAAGACCTTCCTGTTTGCTAAAATGCTTTCATGCTAAAATGATCTGTGTTCATGTGATGTTCAAAATAATCATGTTAATCCATCATCTGTCAAAAATGTATTGTCTGTAAAATTCATATATTGTTTTTATAAGTTCTGCTTATTCAAAGTAATGAAAATACTTTATGGTTTCTCATTTTTAAAACTTCTCTGTTGGATTTGGATATGGAAGGTTCATACACACTTCAGAGTTCAATAACGGTTAAGTGTGTTTTAATAATCTAATAATTCAAAAGCTTTTGTAGATTGGGCTGCCTGCAATATGACAACACTACCAAAACTGTAGCTTTTAATTTCCTTTAAAACATTTTCTATGAACACTGCCTGCTCAAAACCGCTGAACTTATTCTGCTCTTTAAGAACAGGGGAGAATTTTCTACTCTTAAAGTACTTGAGATTGAAGAAGCGTATCACAAACTTCATACTACTTATGGCAAGTTTCATCAAAAAAGGAGAGTTTTCAGTGAAAGATTAAAATTCTGAATCAATTACAGATTAAATATGTATCTGCTTGAACCTAAAATGGTGCTATTCTGATAAATTGCAGTTCTTAGGACTGTTTAAGATAGCTAAGAGAAAAGCTATAAGAGATTTCCTTAATGAGTGACAAAGAAATAATCTGCTCAGGCAGAGTTTTGTTAAAATCAAAGTGATCTGAAGCACACTTTGAAAAGGACTTTTGCATTTTTCCACAATGCTTTTTTTTGGTGGGTTTTTTTTTTTTTTTTCGTTTAATGTTGCTGTCTCTTACCCCTTGAACATGTTCTGGTTTGTAGTCTCACTTCATGTTTCACAGACAGGTTGTAATTTTCATAGTTATAGAACTGAGGTTTAACAGTTTTAAAGTTAATTATATCAGAATAACTTCTAATCATATCTGTAACTGGGCATCAGAATGAAAGCCTGTAAATTAATTCCAAACTAGTAGTCGTATTTGCCTGCCCCTATTAGTGTAACTCATTTAAGACTTGCATAATGGTTAAAGCAAGCTGTGCTTTATTTGCTGCTATCTTTACACAGTCCTGAGAGGATGCAAACCTTCCTGTTCCAGAATAGCATAAATAATTTGGCAAAGAGCATATAGTCACCTGATGTAAAATATGCACCTAAAGTAGCTTGCAATATCTAACTGCATTTACTCTGAGCTGCATCCTTGGGTAGGGGAATACTTTAACCTTAAGTTTCTAAAAGGATGTCTTTGAACTTTAATTCAGAGTTCTCCAAGGGAATTGAATAGCCTGAATGTATTCTGTTGTGTGCTGCCTTTCCCCTAGTTCTTAAAATAATTCTGTGTATATTAAATTCATTTGTATTAAATCTATAGGGATGCTTCATTTGGGAACTGCACATACAATCTTACGATCTTGGACTGTTTACAGGGAGTAAATAAGGTAATAACATTTTTTTCTTAGCAAAACAGGTTTAAATTGATTTTTATAACATTCAAAAAAATACTGTTGAAATAGATGACAACACCTTGTTTCAGAGCAGACTGTGTGAATGAGTAGTGATGAAGCCTAAGTTACTGAGGACTGTGTTTGAGTACTGATGGTGGAGGAAGGTTGCACTTTGACTGGCCTGGCCTTTGACAGCTTTTTGTACTTCACCTCATGAATTGGAACATGCAAATGCACCAGGCCTGGCTGGGGATAGCTCTTAATGCAAGACACTGTGCTAGGTCTGCTAATAGATCATTTATAACCATTGGTGAGAGAGAATGACAGGTTGATGAAGTCAAGTGAAACAGATACCTAGGTATACCGTGATTTAATCAGACCAGTTTTTGCATGTATTTGGCCCCAGCTTTCCCCAAAACACTTGGTTCAGTGTTTGACACTGATCTTTCCAAAATTATTTAAGACCGGTGAAAACTAATGTATCTTACTAGTGGTTTGATGTGTCACTTTAAGTAGTCCTGAGCTATTAAGCTCCAGTATTGTTTTCTTAAAAAAATTTACATCACTTCTTAACCAGGGACCTTTAAATTTTGTTTATCATTTCCCATTGTTCTTGATGAAGGGAGCAGGCTATAGGAACAGTGCTGTACAGATACTTTTATAGACCACTTGTAATTCTTAAAAATGGCAAAACAAGTGTTTTTTAAAAATTGGAGAAAGATCAAGTTTAATATTTTTAGTTCTATGGGGGTGGGAAAGGAGCTGTCAGTTACCAGCAAGACTGTAATTTGTGAGGCATTCTACGAATCCTGAAGATCTGAAGTAGTCAGTGCAGTCACTGTAATTTATCTGCAGCTAATACATCAAAAGGATGGTGAGAATCAGTTTTTCCTCCTTTGTTCTCATAAAATTTATTATTGAATTTTTGTCTAGTTCACCTACAGAGGTAAAAACACTTGGGGCAGAACACGTATGCCTTAACTGAAAGTAGTCTTAGTTTTACCTGGATAGATTTGGTGTTTGTATGTGTGTATGTCATGCACATGTAATTCAGGGGGCCTGCGAGTTCTGGAGTGCAGCCAGCCAGCCATGCTTCAATGAAATACATTTTTCAAAATCAGCTGTTCAGAAAAACCTCTCAGTATCTTAGGTTTCATGACAAGTCCAATCATTGAGCCTATAACAAAGCTATTTTTCAGTAGTTCTGAAAAGGTGCTCTGTACGTAGCAAACAGTGGCAATCTGATTATTGGTTTTAAATCATAGATCTGAGATGTGTTCTTATTACATCTTAATTCCAGAGTTTTGTGTGATATCTGTGTTTCTCAAAATGCAATAGGTTCAGTATAAATATGTGCTGCAGAAATGTCTTCCAACAATTTGGAATAAATATTGACTATGAATTTCATATTCATAGAACTGTTTTCAATATGGTTATTATATACAAATATTTAGTACAAAAGTGACATAATTAATAATAGTACGGTAATTGAATACAAAACTTTTCAGTCCTGTAAAAAATACTGTCTAGTGTAGTCTAGTGGACTTTATTGTACCTGTGAAATGTGTATTAAAAGAAATAATAAAATACAGATTATACATGGTACTGCATTCTTTATATGTCATTTTGCTTAGGTATTAATGGTGGTAAAACCAGAGTATCATACTAAGTGCAGAAAATCAATAAACTCTGTGTTTGATGTTTTATGTCCAACTTCATGAAAATACATTTGGCATAGGAATCATTAAATGAGTGTATGACAAAAAAGGAATTGCTTTTCAAGTTGTCATCCACCTTACAGAAAAAAACCCTGCAAGGTGGGATGTGGAGAATCAGTGTTACGATTTAAGTGATATGCAACAACCTGGTGTCCCATTCTCATGTCTTTGGAGGGGAAATAATAAGCCTAACATGTTTCAGTGCCATTGTTGGAGTTTTTGTTGTCTGTGTTGTTAATCTGTGCAGAATGTAATGTTGTCTTAATGTAAAAGCTTCAATAAGCCACAACCACAAACATCTAGGGATTTAGTTTTGCTCAAAAAGGTATTATAAAATGAGTTCATGTATTGTATTTCAGTGTAAACTGACACCTTGTTGCCTTTTAGGCCTTGCAGCATGGATTTTTTGACTTTAAGACATTTGATGTGGATGAATATGAACACTATGAGGTTTGTACATTTAATAATGCGTTAAATGTGTATGAGTTATCTAAAGCAAGAGTATACAGTATGGCCCAACTTCAAACATACTGGAAACACGTTTTAATTTGCGTAAAACCCAGTGTTCATATGTACATGGAAACACATATGCTCTTTGTGAAGAATATGCAGGATTACTATCTTGCAATTTCAGTGTATCATATCGTAAATGGATTATTTTCTTGTAGCCTTTCTGGCTTCTGGGACCTTTCTTGTGCTTTCTCAGCCTTCTCCTAGGATGCAATCCAAGGTCTCTCAGCTGACCCACAGGATATGTTTTGGCACTTGTTAACTCCTTCCATTCCTATTAGTCCCAAATATATGATGATTTTTTTTTTATAGCCACATAGATTAAGCAAATTTTCAGAGGTTTTTTTGTTAGTAAGGATGCATTATGTGGAATTCTAGTAAAGGAAATACATCCAAAATATTTCCCTAATGAATTCCCAGAAAGCTAACAGATGTATTTCTTCGTTCTGCCAACTTTCTTACAACCTAGGTATAGATACTTTGGTTGGCTCTAGATGCTTCTAGGACTTTGTAATATGCACACCTTTATCTGCTGGTAGTAGGAAGTTATCTCAAGTTACATTTCTTTCGAGAAGCTTTAAAATGGGCCATGCTGTACCTGTGAACTGGTACAGAGGAAGTCTCAGGCGCAGAGGTACACATACATCTGGTCCGAGGGTTGCATGGTCTTTGTCTCCCAGGTCTCAGCCCAAGGAAGGGAAAGGATTTTTACGGAAGTCAGTGATAATTATGTAGTTCATTGCACATTGTCTTTGGAGCACCTATGAATTCCTGAAGTTGTATTGGTTAAAGAGAAAGATAGATAGATATATAAACTAGAGGTGCACTAAATATTTGAATATAAATTTAACTCTCTTTTAAACTTTCGTTGTTTTAGTGTAGCCAGAATTCTGCCCATATTCATCCCCTCTGTTGCAATTTTCAGAAAACTTGGAAGTAATGAGAATAAAGTTGCTAAGTTTGAAAACCTCCATTTTAAGAGCATTTCCTGTCACTGTATGTATTTCAAGTGCATACCGAAATGCTTCATAAATGTTCAAAAAAGTGACATCAAAAGAGGAATAAACAGTGGGAAAAGTTAATTGACAGCACATCTGTATAGTAGATGTCTGCAGTAGGCAGTCTGTAACACAAATCTGCCTATTTCACAAGACTTGAAAGCATTTGTAGAAGGATTTCTGTATCCTGCAATGTTCCATAATGATTAGGTTAAAAAATTGGTATAGCCTTTGCAGAATTCCCAAATTTAAATTAACAGGAACTAAAATTTGAAATATGAAATTACTACTTTTTGTTTGCTCTATGTACAAAAAGAAAAACTTGTTCTAAAAACAAATGGTAGTTTGGAATTCTGTATGTATAGTAGGCGTTAGCTTTAGTCAATTATTTTAAGACTCTTTTTCAAGCAGACTCTCTCATTATCTTGTTTAAGCCTTAACATTATTTTAGAGTATGAAAAGTACATACATGTGAATGATGTTTATAGTATGCTGTTTGTTGAATTTAAGAAGCAAGAATCTGGAATCATCTTTTATTTTTTGTCCATTTTTCGGTGTGTCTTTTTTTTTCGCACATTGTGGTCAGCTTTATGTTCAGTTATGTACTGTGCTGTATTTCAAAAACTTTAAATGTTACAGGTTTTTGCTCTGTTAGGTCTTCAAATATGTGGTTATGTGGACAAAAGTTGCATACGACTTAAATGGAGCAGGCTAAAAAGGAAATTTTATTTCACGTTTATAGTTCTTTCATCTTACTATATTATCAAGGCAGCTAATTCCCCTTTTGTTAGACTGGAAGTAAATTACTGATTATTTTTTTTTTAGTAATAATGAAGTTTGCATATATATAGGGCACACAAAGAGAGAGATACCTGTAGTTCATATTGCTAAAAATTGAAATTATTTGCCATGACCCCTGTAACTATAAAGAACTCAATCCACAAATAAAACTAGTGATACAAATACAAAAATATTTTTAGCTTACTGAACAGGAATTCTTCCCTAAAGGGAGTAGAGGTGCTGCAGTGCTGAGATGTCAGTCTGTGGTACCAGGGGGGGGCAGGGGTCCTGGCTTGGCACTGAGGTTGGTTCTCTAGTCCTTATGCAACCTGGGTAACTTCCAGGAGTTTCTGTTGTGCAGGGACATTGGGAGCAAGCCTAATGGGCTCAGCTAAGTAAACAGTTGCTGAATTGACTACAGTGATGTCCATTATCAGAACCTTGCACTCATTAGGATGTTCTGATGAGCTGAGAGCTAAAAACACAAGCTTAATAGTGCAGCTGAACCAAGTGCCATGTCCTTAAAAGTCATGCTGAGAATAGCTGCACTGCCAAACAAGGAATGAGCAGTCTTCAATTTAAGAAAGAAAAGACAGCTTAGAACTACAGTTCATGTTATGTATTTCCAAAGAAGCTTTCATTTTCAACAGTGACAGAATCTGAAGAGCCTTTTTAGGTTTTCATTTAAAAGTGAGCAAGAAATGCAAAATGTCCTAGTTTGAAAGTTTATTAAAATCTAGTTTATTTAATTTACACTTTTCTTCTGTGATTACTGGCTCATCAGAGCTTATGCCAATATGTAAATTTCAGTTTCTACAGGGAAGGGGTAATTGTTTTGAAGGCTAATTGGTTTTTAATTTGTTTTTTGTGAATTGGGTTTTTTAGCTAGTGCCTCATGAGGAAGCACTTCTCCATAATTTTTGATTGAAACATAGAAGATTGTTGGTGTTTGTCAATGTTGTTAATAGGCGTCCTGAAACACTGAACATTCTCAAGGAGAAATATCTTACTTAAAGGACCTTTCTGCTTTATTGGAAAACTTAAGCAAATTTTGTTTGCATTTCATTTTATTAAGATAGATCTGAGAAGCAGCTTATTTGTCCCATATTAAGCAAGCTAATTACATTTGAAGTGTTTCTTTTTAATGCAACAAGAACATAATAAAGAGTAAAATAAAATCTTGAGTAATTTTTTTTACCTCGTATATACAGGTATTAAAATGTTTTTCTCTTCTGAAATTCTTGTAGCGAGTGGAAAATGGTGACTTCAACTGGATCATTCCAGGAAAATTTTTGGCTTTCAGTGGACCACATCCAAAAAGCAAACTTGAAAATGGTATGGTGTGTGTTTTAAATATTTTGGTTGGTTTGGGTTTGTTCCCCAATCATTGTTGCAGCCCTTTCTTGCAGAATTTTTTCTAAATTTACTTGAGTTGTTCAGTGGAATTTGGAAAACCTGTGTTTCATTTGTAACATATATAACTGAAATTTTTTTAGTTAACACACTTAAAATCCTGTTACGAAACTATAAATAACCCTCTCCCAGGTGATTGCAAGTGCACATTACAAAGCAGTGTTTTTCTCATTGTGTTGTGATTCGAATTGCATGTACTAATGCATGTATGACTTGTCCTGAGCAGCTGTCTTGTGGTTGGTCATTGACCTCCCTCCCTGTCCCCCCAGTCTTCATCTAGAGCATCCTTCTGTCTCTCAACTGAGAATCAAGGCAATTAAGCTCTCTTACTTCCCAGTAGGACCGGAATACCTTTTGACTGTTTCTCTTGTCCATAATATAGATGAGCAATCTATTTTCCTTATAAACAGTGTTTCCTCTTCAAGCATGCTTTTATTCTTTGATATGCAGTTTGACTCTAGATAAAGAGCTGTTCTGAAATGCTGAATTCATATTTGTCCCCAGCTCCCCCTTGCAGAGAGGAATGGGGCTTAATGGGAGACAGTACAGTGTTTCACATAGATTCCATTTTAACTTTTTGCCTCCTAATACTTTTTATAATAAAAGTGGTCTTAATGAGCATTTTGGGACAATTTTTTTATCACTTAACATGTCTATTCTGAATAAAGTATTGAAGCATTTTTAGTATTAGCATGTTTATCATTCAAAAAGTTTTCAGGGGCAATTTTGATTACTGGGATTTTGAACTTTATGAACCTAGGACATTAAATGATTGTGGCTTTATTTTTTAATAGGTTATCCTCTTCATGCACCTGAATCCTACTTTCCCTATTTCAAGAAGCATAATGTAACATCAGTCATAAGACTAAACAAAAAAATTTATGAGGCAAAACGCTTTACTGATGCTGGTTTTGAGCATTATGATCTGTTCTTCATCGATGGCAGCACACCAAGTGACAGTATAGTCCAGAGGTTCCTGAACATCTGTGAAAATGCTGATGGTGCCATTGCTGTACATTGTAAAGGTATGTGCACCTATTCATTTCTCCGACTGAAATTCAAAATAAGTATAAATCCATAGAGTTTATCCCAGAAATACAGCATTTAGGAACACTTTCAGATTGTGAGAGTAATAATGCTTTATGGTGCTTGACTAAATACATGCCAAACATTTGTTATTTTCCTGTGTATATGAAGTTCTTACATCCTACACTGTTACTTGCAGGAACTGGCAATCTGTTGTTCATTGTTCTGTGTTTTTTTTACTATGACTTAAAAACTTGAGATTTAGTTGATGCAGGGTTCTTTTTTTTTTGCATTATGCTTTCACAGCATTATGATAATTGGTTAGGAAATGCAAAACCATAAAAGGTTTTCTTTGTGCTTTTTGACTGTTCTACATTTTTCTGTGGAGTATGAACTCCACATTTCAAGTTGCTGTGAGTTATTGTGATGCCAGCATTTCAAACCAGCCTAATTCAGCAAACCAGCCAGAAAATGCACAAAACATGCTTAGTCAAGAGAGATTAACAAAGGCTTTTAAAGGTTCAGCTTGATTTATGTTTAGAGTTTTATAAGGACATTGTGGGATGAATGTCTTGCCTGATCAGAAACAAGAATACTATTCATAATTTTCACATGAACAATAAATATGCATATCAAAAATAAACAGGCTTATTTGCCAGCAAGTTGTTACTGTTGATAGAACCCAGAAGTTCTGGCATTGATAAGCTGGGTATCTGTTAATTGACTAAATAAGAGTATGAAGTATTGATTAGCAGGAGGATGTTAGTAAGTTATTCTCCAGGCTTAGCTGCTTAAGGAAGACAACATACTTGGTAGTGAGTGAGAGATGTGCTTTCTACACTGAATTATTTTTGGTCTTTAGTCTGACCATTTAGTAAGCAGATCAAAAATCTTGTTCTTTCTAGTTTTTACACCACCCTAAATAATCCTCTACAGTGTTAAATCAACAGTTACCTCAGGCCTAACTCAGGCAGGGTTATATTGCAGAGGTGTTCTGAGCCCAGCTCTTACTAGAAACTGCTTCTTTTAGATGAGATAGAACAGTTAATTGCAAAGAATTGTAGTGGATTGCAAAAGTTTGTACATTAGCAGAATATTGGAGGAAAGAACTGAAATCAATACTTCGCCTTTTAAATGAGTCTTCGGAGCTTGTCTTCCAAGTTATGGAACCTCACTATGTGTGACCTTCTACCTTCATCCTACGTAAATCATCTTCTCTTTCAAAGAAGTCAGAGTTAGTTATTGGTTACATCTGAAAAGCTTGTAGTTGTGTACAGAATTGTCAGCAGAGATGTCTGGCTGCTTGGAGAGTTTCCGTTTGGATAGTTGTTGGTGCATAAACAATAGTAGGTTACTGTGAGACTGTAAATTGCAAATACTGTATTTGTGGGAAATAAGGTTTAAATGGGGAAACACTTCACTAGTAGATGAGACACAGAGCTAGAAAGAGATTAATTCTCACTTTCTACTTCAAGATTTTAGTGATAGCAAAAGCTAATTTTTCTGTGTCTCTGTTGTCCTCTTACAAACAGGATTAGTCTGGCATTTGGTAGGCAGTGGGTTAAATTATTTTAAGTTATTGATATCTAAAATTATACACTGGTCAACAGTCACTGCTGTTTATACAGATAGCAGTGGATAGTTTTATGTGCTGGTTTCACAACAAAACTGATTCAAAAAGAAAAACCCACTGAGCTGCTCTCTGTTGAGATGTGATATGTATTTGCACCATGGTTTTAGGTACTTGAGTTGGCCTTTCAAAGGTGCTTTGATTATGGTGTTTACTGGTATTATAAATATGAAATTGGTATCCAGCTTGATCACGGCTTTTTTAAAAATACTGGCCTTTTTTTAAACAAAGTTTGGAGTAGAATTTTTCAAGTGCTACAGGTGATCACTGTTGCAGGTGTTCTTTTAAACATTAACTTTTCCTAAGTATGAAAGATTTGTCCCTCTATCTACAGCATTGAAATTGAATTATGTGATAAACGGGATACTGAATCAGAAATTATTTCTTCAGATACTGATAGGGTGAATAACTTTGCATGGAAGTTTTCTTACATCCCATACTTTTGTTTGATAATTCTGGAATGCTCATATGTGGCTGTTGGTACTTGTGTTTCTGTAGCTGGCCTGGGGAGAACAGGAACACTGATTGCTTGTTACATGATGAAGCACTACAAGTTCACACACGCAGAAGCCATTGCTTGGATAAGAATATGTCGCCCAGGCTCTATTATAGGACCCCAGCAGCACTTCTTGGAAGAGTATGTATATATATATATACACCTTCTTTGCTCTTTTCCATCCCTGTCCACTTTGCATTATTTATAGGATCTAATTTGTCTACTGACATCTGTAAGTTACTACCTGTTCAATAGATTTAAGGTTAGTTAATAGGCGATTGAAATCTGAGTTACTCAGAAGCAGTCTGCTTCTCTGGAGTTCTGTGCATTTTGTCCCCTTAAAGGGACACAGGGTCCCAAGACAGGGCATGTTTCTGTTCTGGGGAATTTAGGAGTTAGACAAATGTGTTGAAGTGGACAGATGTGGACAAAAGATTAAATCAACAAATTTAACGTTGATTAAATTGTTATTATTTTTATATCTATATCCTTTACCTGTGTGAAAGATACATTCTTTCAGTTTCTAAAAGTTAATATGAGAGTCCTGGTGAACTTACCTGACTACATCCACTTGCACTGCACAGGTCAGCTGTCATTTCAGTATGCGATATCTGTATCCAGAAAACTCGTGCTAGTAAATTGCAAAGTTCTGTATCATCAGTTAATGCTACAGATGATGTATATAAAAGCACTGTTTTGTATTATTTTTTAGACTATGTTTTAATAGCCTTTAAAATATGATTGCAAATTCCTGTTTAGTTAACCTCTTTCCCCAGAAGGATTTGATAAAATGAAGTTTTTGTACTGTGATGACTGCAGACTGAGGTTTTAAAATTTTTTGCGATAGACATGTAAATTTTTTTTCCAGATGAAGATGTACAGAAGACTCAAATGTTGGCAGTCTGTAAGCATGGCATGTTTTCATATGTTTTTTTTATATGGATGCAGATTTGTTGATCTGATTGGCTTTGGTTTTGTATCCTGAAGGAAGCAAGCAGTGTTATGGCTGGAGGGAGATCTCATCCGATCAAAGCAGAAACAGCAAGGCATTGATGGAAACATTAACAGAGTTCTTTGTGGCTTGAATGACATTTCCATCAGTGACAGTTTGAATAAAGCACGAGACTTGGATCAATACAAGGAGGTAAGTGTTCTTAGGAAAAATTTCTAACAGACTAAAGCTGAGCTTTTAATAACTAACTATGAATATTGTCTAGATTTTTGGCTTTTTTTAAGCTTCTGTTAGTATTAGATTGATTTTTTTTTTTTTCCAGATTAATTTTTTTTATGGGTCATAATTAGAACAAATCTTCACTTAAAAAACATAAAGTAATACTTAAAACTGTTACAGGTAATTTTTCAAGCTTCAAAAGGTTTGCGTTATTTCAAGTAATTCAGGATTTTCAGTTGTTTTCTTGAGAATGAAGGAAAACAAAAAGTCAGCTTTCCTCCTGGAAACAAAAAATCTGCTTATTCCAAGTTTTTAACTGATAATGCAAGTGTGTATAAATGTCCAAAGGACTTCCTTGAAGTAAATAAATGCTGGGATTAGGCTTGAGCATCGAGAACTGACTTTGAGGTGACATTCTGCAAAAGCCCTATGTGAGTGTGTTTGTACAGAGGCACATTTAATATACCAGAACTATGCAAAGAGTAGTGCCATGTCTGCAGAAGACAGTAGATCAGCCTTCTGGATTGTGGTCTTTGAAGGGAGATGCTCAGTTCTTTGAAACTACACTGCTCCTAGGATTTGATAAATTCCCTTGCATGCTTTTGTTTCCCAGAATGATTCTGAAGACCAAGATATGGAAGCTCAGAATGAGATGACACAGGGAGACAAGCTGAATGCCTTAAAGAGTCGGAGACAGCCTTGTTCTGCTACAACTGGAGCTCTGAGGTAATTATACCAGTCTGAGGAAATTTGTAGTTTTAAATTCAGTCCATGCTATCAGATCTGTGTGGCAGGTACATGATCTTGTTTAAGGCACTGTAAGGTACTGCCTGTACCACATTCTGTGTTGGAAACTTCTGCAGGTATGTATCTATTAGTTGCAGATTTGGTATGTTAATCTTTTTCTTTTCTCTTTTTTTTGCCCTATGCCTCCTTTTTTAGGGATGCCTTCTTAGTGTGTAGCAGTAAAAGATAATGTAAAAAATACTTCAAAATTTTCAAATTTATATCTAGGATTTTAAAACTTACAAACTTGAAACAAAATATTCTTCATCAAACTTAGTTGTCTTTCTGTAATTACTTTTCTATACTCCTTATAGTAATTTGGAATTTTTCAGAACCAATAAAAATTTGAACTTTGAAATTAAACCTGAAGTAACTCTTGTTCTTTAACTGTAAATTAAAACACTGATTGACAGTAGTTCTAACTCTTTTTTTTTTATATTTTAAGCCAACATGAGACATACAGATATGAAACACAGAGAGGGGAAAGGTTTTTTTATCCTTGGATAAAGGTTGCTGCTCTTGTTTCTTTAGGCTGCAAGACATGAAACTGCACACCAGGTCAATATCACAACCCTTCAGGTACTGATGTTAAAATTGTATAAATGTATAACACTTGACTAGAGTCTTAATTTTCAGTAGTTTGGATCATTGCTAATCAAGTGATGTGATCACTAGTTCAGACATCTGAGCAGGTAAGAAACCTTTTTAAACATCTGCAAATTGCTTGCCTTACCCCATTGAATCTAAAATACAGTATTTAAGATGAAATTTCTATCATTATCAAGCATTAATACTGAAAAGAGCACATTTTTTTCAGTTTTGTGACCTGAATTTTTTGAGTTGGATTTCTCCAGATGGCTACCTTTGGAAGTTAATGTTTTACCCTTTCTTGATGTGTAATTAAAGTTGCTCAATGTCATTTTTCTTCTGTGCTTATAGTTGGAGATCTGTACCCAAGTTTTTTCATCCTTTAAGACCTTATTGTTGTATCCCCTGATCTAGGGTTAGAGAAAATTAATTTTTTTAAATTAATTAATGTGGACAACCATAATAGCAACAATTTGAGTAGTCCAGTGTAACATACATACAGCTCATTATTAACACATGAAGAATTTTGTCATTAAGAATCCCACCCTAGAAAGAGCTGCATTTTGTGATAATTTGTGTGATAATTTGAAATCTGTGCAATTTTGTGATAATTTTCATTTGGAAATTATGCTGACCTCATGAAAACTACAGTTTTGGGTTTTTTGACTCATGCTTGTTCTATAAGCTTAAAAGGTACTCTTAATCAAATTTACATTTAGAGTTCTAAAATTTATGCTGAAACTTACAATAAATCTATAAAAAATGGACACTTGGCCTTCCTAAATTTTCAAGGTAAAAAGTAACTTGTAGCTTTTTAATAAGGTGCAGCAGGGGAAATACTTGGACTGGATATCTGGAAAGTTTTTTTTAAAAAATATGTTTAACCAGGCTAACTTGAGTTTTTGCCGTTGGGTCCTCAGACTTGAGAATTCACACTTTTTAAAATACCAATCTATGTAATGAAAGAATATGTGTGTTGGAGATGTATATTTTAATTATAAAAGCATGCTTCTCACTGGAACTCTGCACTCTTTTTAGACTGAATACTTCAGGTAGCACAGAAGGATCCATATCTCCTCTGAAGGCCTCCAGAGTGATGGCAGTTACTTCACCATCTGCAGAAAGAATAAGCAGGCTTTCCACATCCTCAGGCTCTAACCTTAAAAGGTTTTTTTCTTCTTCTCATTTGGTACAAATGATTACAGTATCCTACAATGATTGTCAGCACATCTACAGCCTATGAAGTGCTTGCTGTTCTTGGCTATAAGAAGATTTAGATTTACTTACAGTGATTTGCTGTTCCACTAGCCAAACTTCAGTTGCCTACAGATTTAAAAAACAGGCAAAACCCAAAATCTATCCTACTGGTCTGAGATTTTATTAAGATTCTGTCATCAGAAACAGTACTGTCTTGCTCAAGTGGATTGTTAAGGTTTCTTTCACTTACCTTAGTTTATAGATGTTTTGCAGATATTCCCACTAGTCTATATACTATTACTCTCAGAATACTGAGTGGTAATTATTTTTTTATGAACCCTTGATTTATTACTATTTAGCTTCATTATTACTATTGTCCTAAGTAATTACCTATGTTAAATGACACTCAGAATTATTTATGCATTTTTAATAACTATGTGCACAAATATTTGCCTGAACAGAGTAACCAGCTTGAGGTATTTCAGGACACCCTATTTCTAGTCTCAAATTTTGACATATTACTTCTTGATTACTTGAAGGCTTGTAGCACAAAACTGATTGCATGAAACAAAGGAGGAGTTCTTAAACTGTTCCCTGTACACAGAGTACTTCAGTGTAACTCAGATACTGCCTAAACCTTTTAACACCATCTCCTGCATGCATGTATGGTTTGGCAGAAGTGAAAGCTGGCCAATAGTGTAGTGCTTGAATAAGCAAAACTTGGAAAGTCCTTACAAAGAATTCTACTTTTCGTTACTTAGGAGCTAGAAAATGAACCTGTGTGCAAACACAGATTATGTCAGAATGGTCTGTGTTGTTCACCTAATGTCTTCTGAATTGTCTGTTACATTTTTGTATATACCTCTACATACCTTGTGAATCTTTTTTTCCCTGCATGTGTTTTCCATTCAGCGTTTCCATAAACTCCAGACTAGCCAGTTCTCTAGGGAACCTGTATGCTGCTTCAGATGATGATGAGAGAAAAATGACATCATTGTCCTCTAGGACAGGTTTTTCTGTAAGCCATATCTCCAGTCACCTGAATGGCAGCTTGCAGCTGCCACACAGAAAAAACCATGAACTGAACAACAACTTATACAACAGAAACAGCAGTAGTGGCAACAACCTGAGCAGCCAAAGCAGTTTTCACAGCGCCGTGACAGATGAGTACGCACCAGCCTTCCTTTATGGGCCTTACAACTCCTCCAGCACAATACCAGAGTCCATTCCTGTAAGTCACAGTCACAATAGCACTTTCAGGCAGCTCACTGATGCTTTTCTTCCTTGCTTCTATGAGCAAAACTGTTGCAAAAAAAAAAAAAATTAACTCGGCATAATTCTCCGACTTCTCTAAAGTTTCTGAACAGCACCTTTGTCTGTTACCTGTAATTTCAGCTGCTTTTTTTACATCCCTTCTAAGTATCTGTGATATGAAAGCTTCATGACAGTAAATCACACCTGAACTTTACATCTTTTCTGATAACTTCTTTTATGGACCTTCTTACCCTCTATATTTTATTTTCAAATTATCCATAACAGATTCTATCAGTTAGTTATGTGTCTTCATTTTTGTGCAGTAACAGATTTTAAGAAGCTTTTGTATCTGTCATAGTAAACACAAGGTAAAACATCCTTAAAGATGGGGCTTATATGAACAATTAATGCCCTTGACTTGAAATGTACTCCTTTTCTAATATCAAATATGGAAAGTATAATAAGTCAGATATTTCTGATGGGCTCACAGTGCTGCTTTCATTCCTCAACACCTTTGCTGCCTTGGGCTTATATCGTGTTCTTTTACCCAGAAAAAGAGTCTGTATAAAGAGGATGTACAGATAAACTAATGCAACTTGAAAGTGTTTCTATACAAAATGCAGAGAAGAGAGACTAGAGAAACTTCAGTTATGAAATCAGAAATACCTTCATCTATTCTAGGGAAAAAATAATCATATCTACTACTATAAATCTAAAACCAATTTAAATACCTGGTTTCCAAGGATTTGATAGCCTACTAATTATAAAAAATAGTACACTGTTTTAATAGATTTTGCCTATGATTAAGGGAGCCTGTCAGCCTCTCTCGACTAGTTCTGACACCTAGGATTTTTTTTGTTTAACTGGGTGGAAATAAACTCAGCTTTCTGTAAAATTAACTTCAGAGTACTGCACATTGCTCTTCTCTTTCTTTACCACTGATAAATTGTTTCAGTATAAAGAAAGTTCTGGTGTTAAACCTGCTAGTGGTTTTGAGTGTGGTGAGTCTGTCTTAAAAGAGCTAACAACATACTTTGCATGTAACTAGGATGTCCTGCGAAAGGTCATTCACGGGCTGTGTTCTCTTCTTCCTGCTGAAGTGCAGGACCTACCCTCTTGTTAACCGCTCGCATGTGGCACCACTCACAGTTCAGAAGCCACCTCTTTGTAACTTGGGAGTATGAATTGCTATTTCTGAGGATCGATGACAGTAGAAAATAAAATCTCATTATTCCATTGTGGAATTAAATTGCATGTGTGACTGAAACTCATCTGTATAAACAGAACATTGTAGTTAGTTGAGGGAATGTGATGCTGTATTCTCTAACTCAGTGGCTTCTTCCTACTGTGGTAGAATCTGCTTACCTAAAGTGGCTCTTCAGAATACTTGATGCTTTCAAATCCATTGTTAAAAAAAAAAAAAAAGTTAGCCTCTTATCCACTATAATTTATATGGAAATAAATGCTGATGTTCCATGATCTTAGAATCACTGTTCTGCATTGAGTTTAAAATTGAGTTTAAATAGCAGCAGTAACTTGTTTGCAAGGGAGTTCTTGAATGTTGCCACATCTTCACCTCTTTAATTTGACTGTTTTTCGTTACTGCATGGGATTGTAATAAACTGCATATAATTGAGGTTTTTCCAGTGAGATGTAGAAACCATAACAGTTTTTCTATGATGAAACAAGTTCTAGAACAAGAGGACTGTTCTTGTTTAACTAATTTGGTTTAATTTCTTCAGGCATAGAGATGAGGAGAGAGGTGAAAAGCTGTATAGCAAGCCAGTCTGAGATACATTAATGAGTCTGTCATTTGTTCATGCATTCTGATTGCTCTGGAAAGTCATCCTTTTTACGTGTTCCCAGTCTTTAATCAAATATGCTTACAGAAATTCAGTCCTCAAGAGTTCAGTCCTCTGCTCCTGTTGAGTATACTGGAACTAAAAGTCAATATACCAACAGCTGGTGAGAGCAATCACTCTGAATAATAAGTGGTAAATTGGCTGATTTGATTTTTTTTTTTTTATGTTTCACTTTCAGTACTGTCTCCTATTTAATGTATTGAACAGTAATTCTTTGGAGAGTCAGCCCATTCTTTTAAGTTGTTTCTTTTGTAAATTATATGCTGCTAGCAGCATTTTTAGAGGTTTTTTTTCCCATATTTTGCTTACAGCTATATATTATGCATACAGTAAACTTACACCCTAAGGGGAAGAAACTCCTTGTAACTGTAATGTGACTTAGTCATGAAAATAAGCTGACATCATTCACGATAGGCCAGAATTTACAAGGGTATCAAATGTTAATATAAGGCATTACAGAAACAGTAAGCCTGTTTTCCTCAAGCAGCTTAAAAGGTTGAATGTATATATAACATCTTAAAAGCTAAGAACTGTCACCTCCTTTGGAGAGGTAGTTGCTGTAACTTAATTCTACAAATGATTTTTAACAGTGAAAGCCAAGTTAGTGGGCTTGTTCCTTAAGCACAGGACAGGAAATTAAGTATTGGTGATACTTTGGGGGTTTTTTTTGTGTCTAGATATTTACAAAAATCTAGGATAGTGCTGTGTTTCTCCTCAATCTCCTAAACCCTTGAGGTGCAACATAGTTGGCATTGACACAAAAATTCCCCAAATCTGTTGGAGGGGAGGAAGGTGGTTTACAAAGTGACTTCCAGAATTGTAGCATGCCTTTCTTTCTTAGATAAGGATGACTTAGGAAAAGGGAGAAAAGCAAGCAATGATGGTTACTGTGTAGTTTAAGGAAGAAGAAAGGAGCAGTTCATGAACAGGTGAAATAGCCATGTTGACAGCAGAGAGGTGCTTACTGCTCTGTGCATTGCAGTGAAGAAGGAAATTCATTGTTGTCTCTTTGCAGTAGAACTATTAAGTGACTTAAAACATTGATTTAAGTGAAATATCTTAGGCACAGTGAAAAGTTTTAGGTTGAGTGGAAAACATTTTTAAAGGAAAAAACCTTTTTAAAATGCACAATTCTCCTGTTTTAAGAACATCTTTAATTTCCTTCCTATCTTAATGACTTAGAAATTCATGGAAGGATGTAAGGGATATAAAGGATATAACCTTTGAATAATTCTTGGCTTGATATTGCTTGCTCTTGAGGAGTAGAGGTTATACACAGTCAAATGCACTTAAGATCTTTAAATGAGATTCTATCTCCAGTCTTCTCTGAAGAGTGAGGCAAGCCAAAAATACTCTGTTTTATATATTATATTCTGTGATGTGCGTGAGAAGCAGCATTTCTTAGCAAGAATCATGCCATGCACAGTCTACATAGCAAAGTACAAGTTTCTGATTTACCTGTGAAATAATATTTTTTCAATATAATAATGGCTAAAAAGTGTTCCTGTTTGGAGTGGTTTTCAGATATGTTCAGATGAATGCATTTGTGTTTAAATGTACCCTGTAGCCCTGTGCATCTCTCCCAGTCACAGAGGAATGCACTAAATTGGTTACCATTTTATGGACAATTGACTGAGTGCAGTTACTGTGATGTCCTGAGGTTTAAGACAAGAGTATGCTTTTCAGTCATTGAATCTCTGAGTGCTTTCTATCTGGTAGTGAACAGCTCACTGGCAAATAGAGTTGGTTTATTTTGAGGAAAACGTAATTTTTCTGAAAGATTGAACTTTACTGATTGAACAGTAGGGCTTAAAACTATTTCACTTTTAACCTGAAACTTTCCGTATCTCTTTATTATGTCAGTGTTATAGCCCTTTGTTATCTTATTTTCTTGTGGAGATATCCTGTGCTACTCATCTCAACTTGATTTTCTTTTGATAAGCTAAGTTAGCTCAAAAATCTTTTTGGAAAGTATTCAAATTCTTTGGTTTTTTTTAGAATCTTTCTGGTCCAGAAAACTGCTACTCAGTGCTATCCTGCTTATAAATACATTGCTTCTTTTTTTTTTTTTCTTTGACTGTAATGCACTGGGAGCTGAGGGGGAGGAGGAAAAAAAAAAAAGAGCTTTTGACAATGATGATAGCTACTTCTGTTTCTTGTACTTAAATCTCAATGTCCTGCATTCCTCGAGGGTTTTCTGGTTTGGTTTGGGATTTTTTTTTTTTTTCATGTGTAACTCTGTGGAAAAGCATCATCTCTTGTCTTTTTATTTGGTTGGTTGGGATTTTTTTTTCCCCCTTTCCCTCCCCTCTTCTTCTGGGACTAATTAACCCACCAAGGAAGATTTGGTTTTTCCTTACTACTTCAGCCCCTGACATGGAGCTGTTTTGCTTTTGGTAACACTTGTCAGTGGTCTGAAGCTCATCAGCAAAATACGGAGTGGTATCAAGCTACCAGTTCTGGCAGAATTCTTTTAAAAACAGAAACTCTGTTTAATCATTTCCACTTCACTGCTTTAGATGCTGAAATTACTTGAAAGTCGTGACAGCCCAGCCTAGGTTTGTTGCAGTGTTTGTGTTCTTTCTAATTGGAGCACATCAGGTGATGTACCTGACAGAAGTCTATTACATGTCCTGGTGCTTTGTTTATTCACTTAGCTCATCAAAGGAGTCTTGAGTGAAATGGATTAATCTCCTTTCTCTTAATTGCCAAAATCTCCCTTCCCTGAGTTAGATATCAAGGTGACCAGCTGTAATCATGCAGTACTTTTATTTTAGAACATCACCTTATCACTCTTACTTGTCTATCTTTGTTAACATGAGTGGTTCAGGAGCATTTTGAGATGGCTCCAATAGGACAGCAATTTTTCAGTTCTAGTTTATGTTCACTAAACTCATTAGTGAGTTCTTCCTGTAGTATGAAAGAGAAGGTTATTCACTGATCTTTTTTTTTTTCCAATGTTTTGCAATGACACAGCATTAATACTGCTGTTCCACATTCCACTTAACAAAAAGGAAGAATAAAAAATAACCGTGACTATAACTGTTGTTGTCAGACATTTATTTTTCTCTAATGGTTTCTGTCCTTTATCAGTGCAAGCTTATAATCCACCTTATCTTGTTTGTGCAGATGAGCTAGAAGAAAAGCTTGATTTTCAAACAAAAGAGAAGAAAACTTGCTGCTACAGTCAAATAGAATAAATATTTTATTTTACAAAGTGCATGTTTTGATTAAACAGAATCTCTCACAATAACAATTTGCAGAATTACTCTCTTCAACTATAATCACACTTAGGTACCGCTGTAAGATTTTTGCTTTTGCTGTAAGATTTTTTGTTCGTACAATGGTTCTAAATCCAAATACCACTCTTTAAAATGAGAATACATAACTGGGTAGTCTTAAGATGAGTCACCTTTTGCTTCTATAGCTGTCATGGAAACTGGCAAGATGGAAACATTCCCAAAAAATTGAGAAATGTTGGCAGTGTTTTAAAATTCATATACATCATCTTTACCTGTAGCATGGCTTTTCTTAATAAGAACTTACCATTAATGAAGATTGGACAGGCTTTGCAAAAACCAGACAAACACTAGTGCATCTTGCTGATGCCTAAATTCAGCAGACCCACAGGATCCCCTCTGTGTGTGTGAATTTTCTCTAATGCATCCTGAGTTAGTTTAGTGGCTCTTGTATTCACAGTCGTAGTTCTTGCCTGCAGCAACACTCCTGTTGCAGCAATATTTTGGGAGAGTTGATGTACAATTCAAAAAACTTGAGTTACATTTTTGCAGTTATCTAGGGAAAGGGCATGTTCCAATCCTAAAAAATAGGCCTAAATGCTATAGGGTTATTCTGTCTTGAAACAGAATTCAAATTCAGGCTGACTTGGTCCTGCAGTCGCATGTCTGCAAATCCAGTTCTAGTGCCTCAGTGGATTTGGTGCTTATTTTCTCTTCCAGGAGGCTTTCTGTGCCTCTTCTTGAAGAAGAGCAGTGAAAGTTTTCCAAGCAGTTGTTTCAGCTTAAATTTCATTAGATACCTGTAACTGTAGCGAAAATATCTAATCTTAGTTCTTTGTTGAAATGTCTGTTACTTGGGTATAAAATGGCAAGTTTGACACGGCATGGGACCACTGTAGGAATGCACATTGAGATTTCTTCTCCATTAACTGATTTTATACTCTCATCTTTGCAATTTAGCAGTCAATTTTCTTTGGGATTTTTTCTTTCTATTTATAACTCTATTTTAAATAAGATTTTGTTAAATCCAGAAAATCACTTGTAAAAATGGATTGAGTTTTTTTGTTTTTAATAAAGCTTTCAGAAGCATAGGCCATACTTTGAGTCATGGCAGATGTAAATTTTAAAATAGAAAACTCTTCAAAAGATTTAAAAGAAAAAAGGAAAAAAAACCACAATTGCAGGCTTTAAAACTTTACAGTCAATCTCTTCAGACATGTGAAGAGATTTAAGAACACAAATTACTTCTCTGAAAATGCAAAAAAAAAATCAAAACAAGCCTTTTCTGCTGTATTAAAATTTTTCAAACTCAGGTGTGAGTCTGTGTACTTTACAATAGCTCAGTTGTTACAGCTGTCGCCATGGTTTTAGTGATAGAAATTTATGTGAAGTCACATAGATTATTCTGAAAAAAATGCTGTTTAAATTTAATTATTTCCCTGTATTCAGAAAAGACTTTGAGACATTAGGAAGAAATCATAGGGATGTGAAGTAGAGTTATGATGAGGGTGGGAACACGCTGAAAAACATATTTCTCCATTTGAAAGTAAATAAACTCTGCCTACCTATCTGTAACAAAAATTACCAAAACATGCTATCCTGTTTCCAAACAATAGATGCTGCTGGATATTTGGGGGGTTTTTATATATTATCTTGATTTTTTTTTTCCATATTTTTTGTAACTTGGATTAGTAATAGCTTTAAGAATTACAGTTTAAACTTCAGAATCTTTAATTTATGGTTTGCTTCTTTTATTGAAATCATGATGTAGAATTCCTGGTTTCTCTTGTCTGGTGAGTGAAGGGCTGGTGTGCTCTGTTCTTTGTAGCTAACACCTGCTGATTTTAAGAGTGTACGGTGCTTTGTGGTTATCTTTCATCTGCCCAAGCTTAAAGTAATCTATTACTGTACAACATATGAGAGCATATAGCTACATTTCATGCCTTTTTAAAATGTTTATTAATCAGCTTTACTCAGGATTCACTTTTGATGGAGCCATTTCAAATACTGCACTAATTAAGTGTAACTGTCTTTCCAGTTGCTAAAATACACTTCTGAAAATGAGAAGGCTTTGAGGATCATTCAGAGGGGAAGTTTCAAGTGCTCATTAATGAAGGGCTATCCCTTCTGCCTTGCTCTTTCTAAAACCAGGCATTTTTTAGTCATATGTGCTGATAGCACTTTTTCTACCTAGGAAAGAATATCCAGATGGTCTCAAATCTTCAAGATGTGAAAGTGCATTTAAAAGACAGCTTTGAAAATACACACTGAGACTTAAAATATAGGGACAAAGTAGTTGTGTGATATTAGAGCTATAAAGGTGTATGTAGCTGTATTATGCCCTTCTACTGACAGGTTTCACTGTGAGTGCCAAAGAGCATTTTCTGTGATGACTAGTTAGGAATAGTAGGAAAATTGTAGAGAAGACTGAGGGTCCATTCTGTCTTAGGAGTTGCATTGGTCTCTAGTAGTTCTCTCTAATTCTGAAGAATTGATGCAGTTTTAAAACGTTTGGGAGTTTTAGTTGCCATTTATTTATAACCATACTAATCTGGGACAGCTCATCACTGTACAAGACTTATGTTCATCAGAATGACTTTTTAAACACATCTGTATAGGAGCTAGTAAAATGATTGGATACTGTCTAAGCTGATTAATCAGTTTTCAATAAAACTTTCTAGTAGAAACAGAAATGTAAATAAATGCAGTAGAGCAGGTTATGATTTATGATTTTCTCTTAATTATACTGTCTTGTTACTAATCCAGATGAACCATTTGCAGTGCTTCATTTTCACTTGGTTTTGGTAATCATACATAAATTTATCCATCTGTGTAATTACTGATGTAGCAGTTTTCCTCAATAATGAGCTACATCATGTGTTCCTGATATCGTTATCTGAATTAACATCTAAAGTAAGCTGACTTTTACCGTAGCAGTTGGATTCTCTTTCAGGATATGTGAAAACAGTTCAATTACAGCAGCCGTGGTATTTTAAGGGACTTGTAATACTTTCTTAAAGAAAATCTCAAGAAAATTTGGAAAAGTAAGTGTAGGTACAGGAATGTTGATGGAACTTTACTATACTCAGATGTTAATTTCTTCTATTTTATTCATCTTTACCGATGTAGAGATTCAAGTCCCCCTCCAACTCTGTTTATTTTTCTCCTTTCTGTCCTTCCTCTACTCTTTTAAGTGAAAAATACATGTTATGTATAACCTCTCCAGTGAGTTTTAATCAGTTTTTCTTCTCTGCACAGTCCCTTCAGTCTTAATATGTTCAGTACTAAAGCCTTGCTGCTTTGGTGAAACCTGCTGAGCTCTTCAAATGGATGTTCTTCACGATGGAGAAGAACCGAAGGAAAGAAGCTGCTCATTAAAAGGCGGAACCTTCAGTACAAGATGTATTAAAACTTTAACACCAAGAGAAGACTTCTTAACAGGCAGAAATTTATTGTTAATGACTACTGCAGATGCACTGAAGTTGAATTTATGGAAATTACTACCCCGTGTTATATATAAATTTAAATTTTTTATGTTGAGACAGCTTGAATATATTTCTAATGAGTTTCAATAAGACATTTATTAACTTGTGTACAGTGTTAAAATATGTATTAAGAGAGTATTTTGGTAAACTATACATAAAAATTATGTAAAAACTAGAATATATTTTAATGTAGGATCTACTTTGCTACAAAACTGTGTATTTTAAAGAATTTGTACATGTTTATCAAAGATATAATTTTTTATGAACAAGAGATTTTTCTTGTTTTATGGGTCCATCATTATTGCTTAGAGCCTAATATAATATACTTTTTTACTAATTGTCTTCTGGTAGTTTGATGGAAGTCTAACTAGTGAGAGACTTGTTATTACAATATCAACTGAAAGCACTTGATACATAGTCTGCTTTCCACTTGTGGCTGCTAACGTTTCTTAAGGAAACGCTATGAAAGAAAAATAAAGGGAAAATGTTTGTTGAGATGTGATGTGATGTAATTACATCTTCTACTGCAACAAAAAAGTAATTTATGTGATGACTCAATTGTACAATTAACACTCTTTCAATTTGTCTTAAAGGATTAATGTTTTGTTTTCAGTGTAGAGTGTTAACTTCTGCTATGCAATATATGCTGCAAAAATGAAGGTGGACCAAACTGAAGTTGGTAAAAACGTACAATGAATTAGGTAGCACTGCATATTTGCATGCTTTTAACCTGCATTTGGCAGTATGTGTACAATTTCCTTAGCAACACACAGTAAACGTTGGATGTATATTAAATTTAATCTATCAACTGGATGCTTCAGAAACCTTTACATTTGTTGTTAAGCATAGGGCTGAGGTAGCCTCCTGTATCATGGAAGGTTTTTGTCATAGTAAAGATGCTCCTTACTCTGTGGAACATACAGTTCAGTCAGGAGTGATTAGGAATGAGGCTTAGGATGAAATGGTGTTACAGGGAAGTACTAAAGATCATGTGTAAAATTTTCAGAACTCACAAGTGCATGGTAAGGAAACGAATATAAGCAGCTGTGAGAATTTGATTTACCCCTCATGTACAAGACAAAACCAAAACAGATTCGTTACCTATTTGTTTTTCCACTATCTGCAGAAACCTGAAAATAAAATGTAATTGAATTGTCAGTCTTTGTTCCTGAAGACCTGTGAATACCCTGCATTTGCTTTACAACTGAAGTTAAGTGCTACATTATTTTTTAAAAGGATCAGATCACAAATTGCTATGGAAAGTTGTACAGAAAGTGTTAAAAAGCAATACTGAGAGCAGCTATAAAAATCAAAATCACTGAATAAAATTTACATGCAATACTCTTAGAGATTTTGCAACTGTGTATATGTAACATATACACACACAAAGTAGCATATGTGTGTGAATATATATACAATATAATGTATATGAATTATAGATTAATGGTAATTCTACCTCTTAAAAAGAATTTTCTCATGTACTTTGTTATAAATAGTTTTCCTTAATAAAATAATGATTAATTTTGAAATGTAGATATATATATAAATATATACAGCTAATTGATAATAAAATGCCTGTATAAGCCAGCTTCCTTGTTTCTTGTTATTTTTTCTTAGATTTTTGATGATTTGATCTCTAATTGAAGATAACTCTTCAAAATCACCTTATTTCCTGTAACATACGTAAAATGAGGATGATATTGTAAAAGGCCATTAGCAAGATAAATACCTTTTTTAACAACCTCTCTAAATCTTCTTGTATTTGCTTTGTATAAAGCCAGGTATTTAATCAACATCTTGATATTATGGTAATGGGGTTATATTTCAAGACAGTAATCTCAAAGCTATGTCTGAACTGAGGAATCCTTCCTGGATGATCCTGCCCCTTGTTACAGATGTAATATATCTTGACTTTTTTGCATGTGCAACAGGTCTCTTAGTGCCACCAACAGCAGGTTTTGTGCATAAAAATCTAAACAGTTCAGCTTTCTTTAGCTTTTTGTCCTTCCTTCCTTCAATTTAAAACTCGTCACAAGTGGTTCTAACATTTGTTTAACTCTGTTGCTGATTTTCATCAAATGTATTGCATTACATGATTATCTATTATTTATTAGTGCTTAATACTCCTTAATATTTAATATTAGTACTTAATACTCCACATCTATACACAATAGATGTGGACAGTGTGTAACTGTTCCACAGCCACTCTAAAGGAGCAGGAAAGCTGGGAATAGAGCATATGCTTTCCAAGTTGCCCAAATTCCCGTGACAGTCTGATCTAAAAAGATAACAAAAGGCTTCTGCCACTGCATTTGGATGAATAATGGGTGGTGATTTGGATGTGCAGAGTAAATAATATGCAAGAAGAACAGCTAATTAAAAGGTTCCTAGTACATAGGAATCAACTTCTCCCTTGGCCTTTTTCTAGACTTTTACTGATTTATTAGGTGAAATAGATAAATACCAGCTTATGTACAACTTTATTTTTATTCATAAATAAGTCAGTATTCTGCAACAATCAACTTCTTAACAACAACAAAAAGAATTGCAACAGTGGTAGGTCAGGAAGTCCTTTTAGAACCTTGTAGCTTTTAAGAAATAGCCTGAAATTTATTTCATATTCTGTGTTCACTTGTGCTTGAACTTTACCATTTCTGTTCCTTCAAATATGAATATGGTTCTGGGAGAACAAGCTGTAGCACACAAGATCTCCAAAAACATGAATGGATGAATTAAATAAATCTAAAGGTCTCTACCGGGCATCATATTCTGTGGTTAACACCTTATGAAACAGTTAATCATGATCATCTCTTTTTAAAGTATGCTTTATGAAGCGTTTCAGTTAGGGAGATATTTCTTGTTACAAATTCAGAGACTATTTTTCAATTACAGTACTGCAGAAAGAGGAGGAGTTTAGTTTCTATAATAACTGTTCTTTACTGACAGCTAAACAATGAAAGGCCTCAAAAGGTTTGACACTTGATTAGATCTACACTGTAAAGTGCAGCAGGCAAAAAATATGGTAATTAAGGGCCTGATCAGGTAAATCACTGAGGTATGTCTTTAAATTTAAGCACATGAGCCATCTAATTAATTAAAAGTGAACATAGATATTCATGTTTGTAACAAGTCCATCTTTGGATCAATATTTCTGTCAATTGTTAACATGAGCCTTTTTGTCAAATAAAAGATGTGCTGTATTGCAACATCCATTAACCCACACAAGTTAACTTTTTTAACTTGACAAAATGTATATTGCAACTACAACTACCTCCTAATATATTATTTTGGTATTGCCATTTGTTAGCATCAGGAGTTTACCAGTATCTAAAAATGCCTTATGAAAGTCTGTGGTACAGCTAGTACCTTACGAGCTGCGATTGCTTGCTTTTGTAGCCTTTATCTAACCTACCTGTAAAAGCAGCTTTTTTCTTAAGCTCATCACAAAATTAACCAGTATTCCTTATCTGAAAAGCTTTTAAAAGTAAATATAAGTTCTCTTACTGAGTGTCTTAAGTCTTGTCCAGGTTAAGGACAGTTAACATTTGTCCCTGTTTGAGTAAAGGAGGGTAGAGTTCCTGGGAGAATCCCATGACTAATTATTCTCTGTCTGGGAAATGGACTGTTAATGCCTACTCTTCAGTCAGTTTTAGTCCACCTCACGAGCTCTTATTCATGTCTCCAGGAACTAATTTTGGAGTGAGACCGTTTCAGATATTACACCAATTCTGTGTTATCTGTGTGCTCACCAATACCAGTGTTCACTTCTGGCAAGGTGGCAATGCAGGATTTCCTGTGGGCAGAGACAGACTGAGGTTTATGAAGAAATGTAAAATGTTCAGATTGAGAACCAGCTTCCTCAAATAAGTACTGTCTGACAAGGACTGGTCTATTTATTGTGTTTGAAATATTTCATTTGGAAAGTATATTGTTGTTACAGACCAGTTCTAAAATTAACTAAAACTGCAGAAGCATACGAGCTTTCTCTTAACAAAAATAAGATCAGAAAAAAAATCTGTTAAAAAGTGAGTATCCAGCAGAGGAATTTCTACAGTTTATGGACTGTTTTTTAGACAGAAGTGACTGATACTTGTTTAAAACCTTGCTTCAAATGAAAGTTGTGTAAATGGGTTAGACTCAGAAGACTGCTAAGGCAGGGAGAAAAGAGTCAGACTGTGTAGTTGGAGTATTTCTGGAGCATGATAGGGTTTGGCTTTTTTTTTTTTTCTTTCTTCTTGATTTAACAAGTTGAAAATCTGCTGAATAATTCATGAAGAGTGGAAGGGCTGAATCTTCCTGGAATGATATACAGTGTACGTACTGTGGCACAGGAGAAACTGCAAAGCTTTGTATCGGTTGCTGCCGTTTCTGCTGCCGATTGCAAGGTGCTGCTGCTTTTGCTGTTTTCACAGCTACAGAAACCTCAGTCGTGCTCTGGTCTGCCAACAGCCATTTGCCTCCCTATGGACCCACCTTCACCAGCTACAGTCTGTGGACTCTCTTGCTGCCTACCTGCCTTGGCCACTGCTGGTTTTTGGATCGTTACTGCAAACAGCATTTTCTGGACCTTACAGCTTGTATGACTGAAACCTGCCTTAGAGTCCCTCAGCTGCACAGCCTCCCGTGTGCTTGGTGGGGACTCCTGCAGCAGAACTTCTGACCCAGACAAGAATGGGATTTACAGGGCAAAGTCAGAACTGAGCTGCATTCAGCGAGATGCCCAACGCCTCTTCCTGGAGTGCTAGCTCGCCTCTGCTGCTGCTCTGGGAGGACTCCTCTGGGACCCGCATCTTTCTGTCGCTGCTCTACGCAGTCTTAGCTATCTCAGGGACTTTATCCAATGTGATGGTCATCTATTTAGTCTTCTCCTTCAAGAAGCTGCAGACAACCAGCAATGCCTTCATCGTGAACGGCTGTGCGGCAGACCTGAGCGTGTGTGCCCTGTGGATGCCCCAGGAGGCTGTGCTGGGGCTGCTGCCCCCCAATTCCTCCTCCCTTCGCTCGGCAGAGTACCGGCTGCTCCGAGGGGGGCTCCTGGGCCTCGGCCTCACCGTCTCCCTGGCCTCGCACCTGCTGGTGGCTTTCAACAGGTACGTGCTCATCACCAAGCTGCCCAGCGTGTACCAGGCCCTCTACCAGCGGAGACACACGGGCTGCATGATCGGGCTCTCCTGGGCCCTCGCCCTGCTCCCGGTCCCGCTGCTGCCCGGGCTCTGGACCCTGGGCTCAGCCCAGTCGGACGGCAGCTCTCGCTACACCGCCCTGCTCCTCGCCCTGGCCGTGCTGGGCCAGACCGCGCTGCTGCTCCACTGCTACCTCGGCATCGTGCGGCGGGTGCGGGGCAGCGCCAAGCGGGTCAGCGTCCTCAACTTCCACCTGCTGCACCAGCTGCCCTTCCCGGCCGCGCCGCCGCCGCCTCGCCGCGCCCAGCGCCGCCTCAGCAGCGTCTCCGTCCTGCTGCTCTGCTGCGTGTTCCTGCTGGGCACCCAGCCCCTGGTCTGGGTCAGCCTCCTGGGCTTCTTCCTGCGCCCGGCGCCGCCGGCGCTGCAGGCCGCCAGCTGGCTGCTGCTCTGCTCG
>VXBQ01016590.1:0-21528 GCA_013400175.1 Phainopepla nitens | reverse complement strand
CCGCGGCCGCGCGCGGGAACGGGCGCGGCCCCTCAGGCCGCTCCGCCACTCCCGCCGGCGGCCAGCCCCCGTCGGGCAGCCGAGCCGCCCCCGCCCCGGTAACGCTTCTTCCTCTCCACATTCTCCTCTCGCTCCTTTCTTCACGCGCTTCTTGCCCGCTCCCTCTTCCACCGCACGGCCAGGGAGCGCCAGGTGCTTTCCTGAGGCACCGAGGCGGGATGTCCCGCCCGCCCCCTCAGCCTGGCTCCCGGCACGGCTGCTGTCCGCCCCCGGGAGCTGGCCAGGACTCCGGCCAAAGCGGTGGATTTAGGAATCTGGGATAACCGGTAAATATGGCAACGCACGTAACTGTTGTTATGCTCTAAAGATTTCAGTATGAGACAGGCACCTAGTCAGCTCTTTCTGAGACATATGCAAGTTTGTTTTTATAAAATCGATGTAATTCTTTCAGCATTTAAAGTAGTTCTTCGAAGTGAGCTTCCTGAACACAAGGTTCGTTTGTGAAGAACTGGCAGATGTCTCATTACACACACAGAGACACCGGGAGCTGTTTCCTTTCCCCCAGCATACCTGATCTCTCTGCTCCATGCAAGACCTTCCTTCAGCTTTCTCTGGCAAATTTCAGGATGATGCCGTCTGTGGAAACTGTTAAAAACAAAAATGTATGCACTTTTGCGGTTATCTGGTTTGGATATTTTGTTTTGAAAGCTCTTTAAGGCCTGTTTTAACAAAGGCCTCTGCCCACGGGCATTCTATGAAATACAACGTAATATGAAGACTGGTGTTATCCATCTAACCTTGTCACCTGTTCAGTTACCAGTTTGTTGTTTCTCTTAAGTATATTATTGCTGAAGTATGATTTCACAGCCTCTGCCAGATACAAAATAACAGGTTCTGCGTGGCATTTGGAAAGGAGACAGCTCCTCACACCGAAACTGCAGTGGTGAGTGCTGCAAGCCCATTCCTCCTATGAATGGTCTTAAAATCCTTTTGTTTCCTTCTCTGTTGCTTGACTTCCTCCTTTCCTCTTTTCCAGCACAGTTGCTGTTGTTCTCATGGTGATGATACTTAGTGTTGTGTTTGCCTTTTGGCACAAATGTCTGCACGAAGGCAGTCCTTTTCTGAATCCGCGGGCATCCACAAGCAGTATCACCTAAGTTGTGTGTGTGAGAAGAATGGACTCATAGGAACATAGGAGACTGTCACAACAGGAGTTTGTTGCATTGGGTGACAAACTTAGAGCTCTCATGAGGATAGTTTAATGATGGGATAATAACAAGGAGAAGACACACACGATAGGTAATAACATAAAAGGCCCTTTGGCCAGATATTATAATGCCTCACACACTTTGGTTGCTTTACCTGGTGGAGTCTGAGTTTCCACTGAAAATGCTTTAAGTGAAAGCATTTTTTTTCCCAAGACTGAGACCTGTTAGACAATGATGTATCTAAAAGCCCCATACCAGTATTTTGTTTCCCTGCATAAAAAAAATCTCCCTCATCACAGAAGAGATACTTGTTAAGGTCAGGATTTGAAAAACACAAAGAGTGAAGGCCTCAAAAGGATTATGTGTTTTTTAATTGACGTCCAGAAAATGTATGAACATCTTGAAAACAGCCTCAGCCACTTGCAAGCACCTGTGAAAAAGTAAAATAAGTTTCTTTGAATCTGAGGTTTACAGAAAGCTTCTTCCTTCATCTTGGAGACAGTGTTCCCCTGAGTGATGGCATCAGAAAGATGCAGAGGACCAGCAAGGAAATATTGAACCTATAAGATATGCAAGATTTATTTTGTTAACACTGTGCACATATCTTGGAGAGTGAAGGAATCACTATATCCTTGTTGTAATATCTCTCCTGATCGCAGTGGATGTGCTTTAGCTTTCTTTGTGTAGCAAAGGGAGAAGGAAAACTGCTTCAATCTCACCTGTCCCCATACTGGAAAATATTCTGGTTCACTTCCAAAATAAAGTTCAACCAAGGGCCACCCGAGGGTAAGACCCTGTTCAACTACGAAATAATCCTTAGGCTGGAACCCACAGAAGAATGTGTATTGCCACCTCCCGCCATGGCTAAAGGACCTCAAGACACGTGGTAAAGCTCAATACTGGGCCCATAAGCAAAAAAAAAAAACCATCAAACTCTAAAATAAAAAATTAGACAATGCCTCTCCGCTGTTTTTGGCTATGGAACACATTAGTCTGGAATTAAAGCAATAACATGTTTCAGAATTCAATGTCCAAACCTTCAGATAACGAACTTCTGGGCTTCTTCCCTTGTAAAATAGCATGCAAGTTAAATCTGAAATGCCTGTATTTTAGAGAGACCACGTTTCAAATGCAAACATGTATAAAAATGCTATGATGTACAAAACTCTAGACATCTATCCTTACGCTATGCATCAATTCCAGAAAACAACTGGAAATCCCTTGGCAAGTTTGATGTAATTACATCTGACTGTAAATCCTTGACTGTTTTAATATACTCAGGTGACCTAAATAACATTACACAGAAAAAAAAAAATTAAAGTAATTAAGAAGGAGTATTTGTCTCAAGATTTCTCTGAGAAATTACTGCTCTGAAAAGTCCTGTATGCCTTGTTCTACAGCCATAATCTTTGTATTTCCACATTGTAAATATCCATGGTAAAGTGCAGTGGAAGCTCGGCTTGGCTCAAGTTCTCCTGGCTCTGTGGTACTGCTTCTTGGTTAAGGAAATTGATTTCATTCTCAGTTTTTGTCATTCTACGCTTTAATTTACAGATGATTTGTATGTGTCCTCTGCTAGTTTGATGGTGACTTTTCTTCAATGTGAATTTCTGTCATGCTTAAACAAATAATTGACAGACACAAGGGATATGTTGCCAATTGTCCTTTAAAATTTGTCTCAACCAAACACTCTTTCAAGAGGTGTGAATGAAGATGATGGAAAATTCTGTCAGCAATTCAAATGAGGTTTGCTTGAACTGAGTTGCTCCTTTCCTCTGGTGGTGTAGCAAGCAAGTTGTCTGAGCATGGCCTGAAGCTGCCCTTCCTAGATTGGCTGGCATCAACATGTAGTAGCTGGCTTCATGTGCTTTAGCTGGGAGGTGAGAGGAGGTGAGAGCTCATTAAAACATTGAATTTACAATGCAGTAATGATACAGGAGTACAGATCAGCCATGTTGTTCACGTGCAATAGTTGCCTATTCCTTTGCTATTTCCTCAGGGCTTCTGGAAGCAAGAGCAGGTAGGAGTTAGTAGAAGTCTGGATGAATTGTGGCTAGTTGCACTGATGTGCTTGAAAAGTGCCATTTGATGCATTATGGCCCAAATAAATCTGCCACTCAGTTTGTGGATTGCCCATGCAGAAACACATGTGGGACCTGCTTTTTGAAAGGAAAATTGTGATGCCTCAAAATAACACCCTGATGCATGGGTTGATTGTGAAAATTGCTTGTAGAGGGTGTTCCTGAAGTTAGAGGTTGGATGCAATTTTTTGAAATCGCCCTTAACTCAAAATAGTTATAAAAAGCCATAGAGCTGCTTTGTAGAATTAGGTAGCTACAACAATATGAGTCTCCACCAAAACTGGGCAATCATTGCCCTCAATAAAGATGTGTAAAAAAGTACAGGCAGCAAGGTGAAGCTGGGAAATTATGCCAAGGGGAGATGAAGAAGGCAGGACAGGAACACTAACAGTTTGATCCTGAGAAACAACACCGAGAAAAATCTGAAAGCCAGAAGAGGCCTGGGATTATGATCAAATTAACCATCTCAAATTCTTTGTTTCTCTATATGTGAGGAAATAGAATTCTATGCTTTTCTTATTAAATAAAAACATTCACTTGTATTCTCCATTTCTTCCTTTAACAAAGCATTCCATACACCAGCAAATTTTCTTTAAACTCTGAAATCAAAAAAGGTTTGAGTTGCATCAGCAGTCTTGTGGAGACTGATTTCAACAGCAGATGTTGAAAGCAGAGATAACATCTCAGCTAACCTCCAGATTCAGTCAACCATAAGCACACTGTGAACCTTTTTTTTTCTAACTACCAAGTTGATGCTATTTTTAAAAAAACCCACATACAGATTATTTTCAAATGAAGACATTTAAGTGTAGCATTTCATTAAAGAAAAAAGTGACAACATATACTTTAGCTTTCTATTTCATCTTAAATCACATAACTAAATTATTGCAATATTCTTTAAATTCAGAAGTCCCTTTCTCAAATGGCAGCAAAAATAGCTTTTCTCGTGACTGTTTAACTTCAAAGAAAGCCACTTTTTTTTGCTTTTTTATGTCAATCCTTCCCATGCACTGTCATCATTTTACCAGGGTAATAGTCTCTTTTCTTTCCTTCTCTTTCCTTTTCTTCAGTATCTTCTGTAATTTTCTAAGGGAAAAGTTCTTGATTCTGCTGATCAGGGCACAACTGCTTGAGCAGGGTAAACTAAGACTGAAGAAGCGATGGACAAATCCCACATAATTAAATTTCTATTTAAAGAGTGAATAGGTCTTGAAGTGGGGCTTTTACTGTGCAGAGCAGTGGACAAATTCTTTGTTTATATTTACAGGTATTTGCATTTGAGTAAGGCTTTTTAAAAAAAGGGTAATATGAAAAAAAATCCAAAAATAATTTGAAGGCTCTAGAAACAAACTTTTTTGGCTGAAGAGTTCAATCATAGGAACTTAACAAAAGTGACATCATTACAGAATAAGCACTTTTATGCAGGTATTTACTGTTACTATACATAGTGATCTAACGATCCCTTCTGGTGTGGAACACTCAACCTTATAGGAAAATAGCTCTGCTGGAAGAGCGTGGGCCAGCTTGTCTGTTCATTGTCGAGGAGTGCAGTATGGTAAGGGTCCCTGTGCAGCCTGCCCTACACCGGCTCTGGATGGGTATTCACGAACATAAAGAACTGGAAACAATCCCGAGAAAAAAACCACTTATGGCTGCTTTCTTGCCTGAAGCTTTGGGTTTCTGAAGAGGCATGATAACCACTCCAGGAAGGTTAACTGGTTGCTGTTTAGAGAAAACTGTAGGATGTCTAACCTGCAACCTCAGACATCAGGCTTGTCATCAGTTTAGAGCCAAGCTTTTGAGAGTTGTTCAGAAGGAAAGCAAACTGCCAGTTGGAAGGGGAGCTCAAGCCAATCAAGGGAGCTGTGTGGTACCTTAGAGTTCACCATGCTGAACTTATCCTCTTGTGACACAATGGGTTGAAATAATGAATAATAAAAATGTGCCTCTGCCAAAATTTTTCAGCATTCTTTAAATGTCTCTTTTTTTCTGTACTTCTGTGAGAGTCACTCCTGCTTCCAAAGTTTTCCTGCTGCTCTAGAACTGACAGGTGATGAAAAGTATAATTAGTATTAATTACTAAAGAAACACAGAGGAAGGAAGAATCCATCTCATCCTTACTGGACAGAATCAGCTCTGGTGGTTCAAGACCCAAGGCACACAGAACAAAAACGAAGCTGCTGTTATTGAAAAGGTTCACTTAAGACCAAAGATGCCTTGTGTTCAGGCTGTCTTCACCTGCTGTGTGACAGTCTCAGGGCAGAATTAAAAACACAGCTATGCTTCAGGCAAGAGCTGCATCCCTCCTGATCTATTCTGAAGCTGATGATGTGATGCAGGTGTAATGTCAGTCGCAAAACAAGAAAATGAGCATTAGCAACAGAGGAAAAATGTGACAGGGAGAGCTTGAGAGAAAAAGATGATGAATTGAAAAATAATCAGTTTTATAAAACATTGTGCAAACTTTGCTTCATGTTTGTTCAATATCCTCTGTGTTCTTCTGACCCTTTTGTCTACCTTGCCTTTGTGAACCACAGTGCTGAGATTCTCAGCACTCAGTTTCTTCTCAGCTTGGAACCCCTGACACTGAGTTTGATGTAGTTTCATTAAACACTGTTCCTGTGATTCTCTATAAACTTTGCATCTTCCATTCTAAGGTTCAGTGAGATGGCTGTAGCAGTGTTGTCGCTGTGGAGACAGGAGCACCAAGGTTTGAACAGTGTTAGTAACAAGAAATATTATGAAGATATGTGAGTAGTGCTTCTTCATATCTGTGTTTGACTATTACTCCTTTGTCTTCTGTTGCATTTCACCCATGGCCATCTACACAGACTGGAATAGCTTCACTTCAGGAGTGTCCTTTCCCATAAAAATATCTCTTTCAATTAATCCTGTTTTATAAAGGGAGTGATAAAATCTTGCAGGATTTGAAATGTTCAGCCATATTAACTCCTCCAGTGAGCATAATTGTCCCTCTTTTATTCAACAGAGCATCTCCCCTTACTCTAGATTAGTTTTTCTCAGTTTGTGGCATTACTTCTCTCGGGCAGATTAAATGAAAGAGTTGATAGGTTGCAACGTGGGAAAAAAATAGCTAGCCTCACTACTGCTTGTATTTGATTTCAAACAAAGACATTTTTTATATCTTTCACTGTGGCTACTAGCTTTTTTTTTTTTTTTCTTTTGTTGCTAATTAAATCAAGGCATTAGAGCTCTATTGTGTTCTCAACACAAATAGAGATAAATAGAAACACAAAAATTATTCATTGTATATAAAGAGTAAATATAAGCTCTCTGAATTTCCCAGCAGATATCTTGCTTGGCTCTTTGTTGTTTAATGTAACTGTTATGTACATATGAACAGGATTAGGACAGTCAAATGCAGATTTAACTAATGATGGCTCTGAGCTGAATTAAAGGCATGAATTAATTTTCTTTTATCTCATGCATCATTAAATATTGCTGTCTACTGATTATCTATATAATACCTGTCACCTGATAGCAACCACAGTCGTTATGGTAATGTCAAGATTATAATTATAGTCCCTTCTGCAATGAAGTCATACTATGCTAAAAAAATCCTTGAGATAATAGTGTCCCATGCTTGGTATCAGCCCAAACACAAATACATTTTGAGACTGTTGAGGGGAAGCTATTTTGTTACTAAGTTATTAGCATTCAAGAATTATATACTTGTATGTACATACATGTGTATGTAATTACAAAATATGTAGCCTTCTGAACTACGGCTTTACTCCATTTGAGATAGAGAAAACTTGTTAGAACTTCATATCCCTTGATGAACATCCCTTTGACTGAGTTTGGGAATTTAGGAATATTTTTAAAAAGAAGTTATTGCTCAGAGAAATCTTCTTTGTTTGGCAGCATGTGTCAGAGTGGTAGATGAGCCCATACCCTTTTGCAGTAGAGCACAGGTTGCCCCAGGTGTTCTGGCTGCTCCTCCATTAGGACTCACCATGTCATGTCAGAAGCTGGTGAGTCCTAATGCCCAGAAGCTGATCTGGAGATCAGGATTCCTGAGAGACACATGTTTACAAGACTGCACAAGGTTGTTGGGGGCAGAGAGAATGTAGCTTCCCAGAGAATAAAACAGGTCTGATTTCCGTAGAATGTATAGCAGAACTCTGAGAAAAAGAAAATTAAGTCATCTGGTAGCTTCTTCAGATTTTATTAATAAAGTTGGCCTATTTTCTTTTAGATTTCAGAGACAATTTGCATTTAATTACAAAGAAAAAGTATTGTCTCATAAGTATACAAATGTATAAACAATCTCTTCCCAAATGCAAAAAAGGTTCTAGGAAAAGCATGTTGAGGAATCTGTGTGAAAGCAATTTGTGGAGCAAATAATGCAGAATAAAATCCCACTACATGTAAAACTAAGAGTATTGTAACCATTATCTCATTTAGTAACATCTAACACTATCAATATTATGTTAATCTAATGAATAAAATAGCTGATTATATGTTATTCTTATCTGTAATCTGAAAGTAATTGTGATCAACTTATCAGGGTAGAATGGCCCATACAAGTTTATATCTGTAAATGAGATACCTGTAGAAATACCAAAGTGTTCTTTTGTTTCTTATTCTCATCACTTACACAGTACTATAATGAAATGCTGTTTTCTATTAATTGATTTTGGGAACAAAGTTGGTGAACTGTTGTCATATGTATTTGGTAATATTTTAACATGAATATTTGGATTCAAATAGAAGTGTACAAAGCTGTTTATGTGCCAGCCATTTTTAGGCTGGCATAGGTACCTATTGTACGAATAATTTTATTCAGATAGTCTGTGGGCCAGCTTTTGGCAAGAATGTCCATAAAAGCATTCAGCGATGCCAAGGTTGTCTGCCGCTGTTAACCAAGGGTGTCTGATGCTGGTGGAAGCTGTCACCGTGCAGACAGCTGTGTCTGTCAGCTCTTTGGGAACAAGAAAGCTGCTGAGCTGCAGCTGCCCTTTTACAGGGGCCAGCCAGCAATCTGAGTTGTGCTTCCTTACACATGCGCATTGCAAAAGGCCACAACTCCTGCTTCTCTCTAAGAGCTGCACATTTATGCCACCTGTACATGCTCAGCAGCCCATTTATCCTCATCTCTTCGCAGACTTAAGGTAGTTTATGTGGAGAGGAATAAGACAGTGGAATCTCAGTTAATTTCTTAATTATTTAGGGATTAAGGCCTTAATGTACCCTGATCATTTAAGAAGTTTGGTTGATTAGTAGGATTTCATGGAAAATCTTTATCTTGACATTCATTCTGAAATAAATGTTTGAAGATTCAGCTGTTTTCCTATTAGGCATTAACAGCATTACGTACTTGTCATTCCAGTAGTAAGAAGTTCATGTAAATGGTACCACTGGAGGAACAAACCATGCTCATGGGACACAGCAGGAAATATCTATCCCTCCTGGTAGTAACAAGCACAGCAGTGAATTAGAAAGAAAGATTAAGCAAACTAGATTGGATCTTGTGTAGTCCAGCAGAAGCTGCCACGGATACGAGTCAGACCCAAACCTGGAAGAGACTTTTTCTGTTCTACCACTGCAGCTCTTGTTCTGAAATTATACCCTCATTAAAAGGACTGGATTTGTTATATGCTTGCATAGAGTTAGGTCCTGCATATATTGCAAAGGGAAATGAAACCAAGGCATCTTTGAGTGGATCTCTGATTCCATGTGTATGCAAAGAAGTCCATTACCTTCCCACCACATCATGAGAAGGGAAAGATACTTTTTCTAGCATTTTTCCTTTCTAGGTACTTCAAGGAATGTTCCAAGTCTCTTCAAATTTTGCTCCTTTGAAAGCAGAGATTTTTCTGTAAGAAACAAATGCCTTCAGCAATGTGCAAGGATTTAGCCATGTTGTCCTTGCTGTCCTGTGGATTGTGTATTAGTATTGGTATGGTGCCAGAGCTCTTCCAAAGGTATTGGTAGCTTGCCTAGAGCGTCAGTAAGGATCTTGATTTTCCCATTTTGATGGGAAGCAATAAGACTATTCCAAAAGAAAATACATGCTTTTGTCTCACATTTGGATTACCAAAGAGGAGTTTATTGTCAGACTCCCCTCATTCAGCTGTATGTCTAGATAGTCAACTAACTCGACATTTCTATTAATGATTATTCCCTGGCTCTTCTTTTGCTACATTACTCAACTGTGTTGTGCACATGGAATTACTGAGGTCAGGAAAAGAGAAGCTAGATGGCACTATGGTCCAAAGGGATCATGTTCTGCTGGTGAACAGGGTGAAGCTGTGCAAGTTATCTGGTCTAAAAAGCCTCTAGAATTCAATAAATATCAGCAAAGACAGGGTCAGAATTTTTGGAGTGGAATTAGGGAGAGAACAGGCTGATACAATTAGTTACCTTTTGGGTTTTGTAACACAAACAGACTTAAGCCTATAAACATGAAAAAGAAAGCAGATGTAAAATGGCTTTAAGATTGCCTACACAGATAAAGCTGTGAGAAATAGTTTATACACCATTGCCTTAACATAACTTAAACATATTTGTGATTTTTAAACATGTGCTCAGATATTTCTGCTTATGTAAATTTTTGTTTATGGAAGTAGATAAGCTGTGTACCACATGTGTGCAATTACAGGAAATCAACATACTCATCTGATTTGGTCCAGCAACCTAGAGGGGAAAAGTAATCCACCCTGAAGCACTCATTAAACCTTTCTTTAACGACTTTAGGGATAGAGGTAAAGGAGCCTAGATTACCAAAGCATACATTTCATTCTTGCAAATATCTGTATATTATATACATGTATTTTCACTATGATATGTCAGTTTCTATAATCTCTACTTTTTATTTTTTTTAGGTAACAAATATATGTAATTGATCCATTTGTATTTTTATCAGAAATAGAAGTCAGAGAAGAATATATTAATATAGTTTTAATTAAAATTTAAAGGCAAACCAAAGCCTTTACCTAACCAGTATTTACTATTTAAGAGCACAAGTAGGCAGTTTTAGCTTAAGAACTCCTTAGAAAAATGTCAAAGTTATTAAAACACAAAACAAATAAACAAAAACGTCTGGAAGCTTTGGAAGTCTGTGCAAGTAGGCAGTTTATGCTTAAGAATTGCTTAGGAGAATGTCTTAGTTGTTAAAAGAAAAAATAAATAAAAACATCTGGGAGGTTTAGAAGTCTGGGGAGGTCTTAATTTATAATTACTTTAAAGTCTCAACATATGAAAGTAAATAGAACCCCATCACAGAAACAACTTTGCACAGAAACTACTTTGTGTAGTAAAGCCAGCGTAAAGGCTTTTTCATTTGTATCTTTTGCTTATGCAGTGAAGGGGTCTGCACTGCAGCATGCCATGTTTGAACCAAGGTCTTTCACTAAAGAAAGAATCCTTTTTTTTTTTAGAGGAGTTCAGTAGTTGATGTCTTAGATGTGGGATAATGCTGTACAATTGACACAAATGTGCATCTGTCACGAAAGAGATGCAAAAAATAACTGATTTAGTAGGATTTTATCAGGGCAGAAGGTAACAAAAAATACCATATTGTTCCTTCAGAGTTCAGTATATCATTAATGTGACAGGAAGAGGTATGGATGAGCACGTAAATAACTTGGAAATGCTAGGAAAACTTCAAGGTTAGTTGTTGCTAGGAAGACGCTTGCGAACCTCTGCAAATCCTGCAAAAAAAAGGATGAGCAAGATGACTTTAAAAGCTTAATGTAATTACAGAATTTTAATGCTCACACATTTGCAAGACACCATATGAAGGTCAGTGAAGCAAATTCATAGAACTGCAAGCCTACAAGGACAGTGTTCAGGAACAAGCAGAAAAACAAATAGAGCAAAGAAGTTGGAACAAAGAGGAGAAAATGGGATCGGAAGGAATGGGAGAGCAAGACACCTCCTTGGAAGTGAAAATGAGATAATGGACATAGTCCACACTGTCAAGTAAACAGGAAGTTTATTGAAGAAGCTTCAGGAGAGGCTAGAAGAGAGGGAATCATCTGTGGACAGAAGGCACAGTGGAGGAAGTTCAAAAGTTTGTATAAAATGTGCATAGAGGTAGATGTGTATTAATTTGGGAAGTGGGATTGCAAATTTGAAGAGCCTAGTAGAAGGCTATTAGAACAACCAGTAGCAGAAAAACAAATATCCTTTAGATTAGCAAATAGCAAAAAAATCAGTTACTTTTAACATGGAAATCTGTTTAAAATAAGGAAAAAAAAGAAACTAATTTTACAGCAGGTTTTTTTGTTTGTTTGGGTTTTTTTGGTACATCTTCCTCCCATTTTGAGATACACTGAATTTACCTACTCCTGCTTTATTATGTATTTGGTGATTCCAGAGTCTTTTTAAACTCCTGTGCTTAATATCAGTATACTAGAAAGACCTACTTGAAGTTTAAGTGGGAAAAATGATGCTTCCCAAGAGATAGAAAACATAAAGGCCCTCCATCACCAAAATGGTGAAGAGATGGGATTTAGGATTAAAATTCAGAGGAAATTACAACTAATTACTAAGTCTTTCCCTTCTATCAACAACATGTAAAAACTCTCATTCCTGTTAACATGTTTTAGAGACAACACCTACTTGCTCCTCTGCCCATTTGCATCGAATACAGAGGTGCTGTAGGTTACCCAGGAAGGGGAGCACCATCCAGTGAGTACTACCATTCCTCCAACTTGTACCCAGGCATGGCAGACCATGAGCCTTGTCCTTAGTTAACCGTAGATTTCTGCTGCTTTATTAAAAACTGGCCTTAATGTTTAAATATCTTTTATTAATTTCTTTAGGCATCACACATTTTTTCCTTATGGGGACTGTACCATGCAGTTTCCCACTTGATTCTGGACTTTGGAGAACTGACTGTAGGCTTCAGCACTCAAAAAACCTAAGAAATACAGGAGGGCTGATATAGTACTTGTTCAGCTGGGAGTTTTGCTTTGTGCTGCTTCAGCAACAAGGAGCAGGACCTGGCAAAGTTTCTGTGCTTTTCTTTTTTTGCTTTTTGCCATTCAAGGGCTTTCCCCCTAGAATTCAAGGAAACTCGTATTTTCTTTTTTCTGATGATGTGTCAAATCCTTTCAAAGTAGTGTGGAGGCTGGCTGAACCTTCTGCAGGTTCAATCTATAGTGGCTAAACTGCATGGAAGCCAAGGAGTTCTCTAATGTCCGTTATAAGTCAAGGGTCATGTTGTATATGGAGCAAAATACATGTATAGTGACAGGAAGCAGAGTTTTCCCTATGTTTTAAATAAACAATAGCAGGTCCAAATTCTACTTATTGGTGATAGGAAGATCTTTTTGTTCTGTGAGATTTCTGTTTCCTGTGACACTTTATAAGGTACATCTCCTTCATGTTTTCTGGCATTATTTGTGTTTTCTAAATGAGTGATGCAGCACATTCATAAAAATAACTGTCAACTTTGTATTTGTTTCCAAGAAAGTGCTGATACTAAATAAAGTACTAATTTTGGACTGCAGCAACAGCCATAAAATAGGCACACTCAGCAAGAAATCCAGCATGACTGGTTTGGATTTAGTGTCATAGGTGAACTGAAGATAGCATGAGTTGATAAATTTAATGTACTTTGAATCTGTGAATGTGTTTAAAAAGAAGCTCTAAACATTAATATTTTTAAGCCGCTTATCACACACTGCAACTGCTTGTTTTACTTCACTATCCTGGTATGAATTTATTCACAAGATGGTTCATCAAAGCAATGTATTTTAAGAGCCATATGTTGATAAAATACTGAAAGTACCAGGATAGTTAAATTTTGGCTGGTGACTGTTCACAGGAAGTCCAAGTAGGGTCTATGAAATAGGCCTAGAGCCTTGTGAGTCTTCTAGCAGAAGTCACAGACAGTACATGAAAACATTAACATTTCTTGAAGTTGTTAATTGCTCTGAATAAATCAACAATTATTTATTACAATGAAGATCGTTTCTTGGAAATACCAGGAGTGCATTACAAATATACAGCCTTCTAATGGGATGTTGAATAGGCTCTTAATTGACATGGCATTTTACAATGTACTGATTTGAAGAGCAGATCAGAATTTCAGATGATTATTATGAATACATTTATACTGCAATAGTCTCTTGAAAATCACCCTTCTGCCATAAAAATTAGTTTCTGGTAAATTATTTTGTGTAACGCCCTTGGAAGGTGCCAAATTAGTTATGTTTATTTCAATCATCTGTAAATATATGCTGCCATATTCCATTGCAAATTCCATGACAAATTGCCAGTGCTGGCGCAGGGTTTGCAGAGAGACCCAAGTCCGTTGCCCTAGCTCAGGTACAGGGAGTCTCCCAGGCTGCCTGCTGAGGAAGGCAGGCTGGAGCACAGAGTAAGAGCTGAGGCTGACAGACCATTTTTCTGCTTGCCTCCGTCTGGGATTCAAACCCAAGCTTGCTGCTGCATTTGCAGTTAAGGGACAGCTTGTGGAAAGACACACATCCTCCTTGTCATCTCCCGCTGCAACTCTTAATATTGCTGTAACAGTTTGTGTGCAAGTCACCCCGTCTGCCTGCCCAAGGACTAAATGCAGCTGCCCCAAAATTCCTCACCCAGGAGCCGCCTTCCCGGGAGCAGCAGCCTTCCTTTCGGGAGCCACGGTGCGGGGGAGGACAGAGATTCCCGCTTGGCCCTCACTCTTTTTTTTGCTTTTCTTCTCTCTGTTTTCTCTCTGAGCGTAAGGTTTGACCAGTACTGAAGTTCTAAGCTGCAGTATTTTTATTATCAGCAGGAATGTCTAAAAGCAACTTGCTCCAGCATGGGTGAGGACTAAAGAAAAAGATGAGAACCAGTGTAACAAGCCAGAGGAAAGAGCCTTGCCTTCCTGTGCCTGATCTGTCTGCAGCATTTTCTTGGCGCGGGAGTTAATTGGGCCACAGTACATTCCCTTTCTTTTTCTTTCAGGTCTAGTCTAGTCTTGCAAAATACAGGAGTTATTCTAACACAAATTAAAGAGAGCACCGATATCTAACAGAGATAAAGGTTTTGCTGAGAATTAATAGTTATAAGCAGGAAATTCTGGAACTGTAAGGGTCCCTACAGATCCTCACAAAGTATCTAGAATGCAAGAAGATTTTTCCATATTCCTAAACATTGAACTCCATCCATGACTATGATATTAATTTTATATGAAATATTTTGAATTAAAAATAGATGTGAAGGGGATTTCCACTTCCTCTCTTTTGCAAGGGTATTTCCACAGATTTCAAACCCTCATTAATAACAGCATCCTCTAGTACATATGTACAAAACATGTTCAGAGCTATTAAGATGTGATTGCTGTAGTAAAAGAGATTTTTCACACAAAGCCTGTGAGCCTCTGAGTTCATTCCTGAATGCTCTGCTAACTTAAAGGATGGTTTATTGCATTTTAATACCTCCATTTACAATTCTTATTTAATGACAGTTAGGGTTCTTTTAGCAAAACATTTAAGCATACATGAGGCTTCTATTACATAGTTGACTGGAACTAATAACCTCTACTGATGTTATGTATATATTTCAGTATTTTACACAACTAATAATCAGAAATATGTTTTTGTGAAGTAACATCTAATTTCTTTTTTCAGTTTTGAGATTGTGCGATGTGCTGAGAACCTACACTGAATTTAGTATCAAGTATTTTTTTAATCCTATCTTGTTTCATTTCACAAATACCACGTTTTAGCCTCTTTTTTTTTTTTTTTGTTTTTCTTATTCTCCTGGAGTAGGTTTCAGTTTCGATATCTCAGAAAATTTTTTCTGTGTTTTTGTGTAGGTGGGGGCATTCCAACAGGATAACTGAAAGAAAGAATAGTAGGAAATCTTAATTAATTGTACTGATTTTGTACAAATGAAGTAACTGAGTGACAGTGCAGGAAGAAGGTGGGAAAAGAACAATAGTGTGAGCACACAATACAAAGAAATAATATAGAGCTAGATTTGGGAAGTATTTGGAAGCAAGGAGTTCAAGAATTTAGCTAGTATTGGAAGGTGTAGGACATGCAGAGAGGTTAAATGCCTGCAAATATGCTTATAAAATATCTTACAGTTCTGCTAGTTTTAACTGTCAGGGCAACTGCAGGCTACATTCAGTAGTGACTGGAACCATTAATGGCTTGTGAAAATGTAGTCATCTGCGTGATCTTGCTAACTTTTTCCAGGTGCTGGTGAGGAAATGTTTGCAAAGGCATAAGAGAGGTATTCAGCATACTGAATGAGAGATTGGCTGTAATTCAAAGTGTAAGAAACTGACTTTTGGAAAGGCATATGGGAAAGGAAATGATAACATTTAGCATGTGATTTTGAGAGGACTGGAAAAAGTCCCAAGAGCAATTATGGTGATAGGAAATGTGAGACCTGTCAGTGTAGAGAAGAGTCTTTAAAGAAAATAAAAGCAGTTTTGAAGTTACCCTCTGATTAACTGGGAAAAGAAAATAAATATGCAAAGGAAAATTGGGTGTGCTGAAACTTGTGTATAAATGTAAAGGTAATTTCATAATTAAGGAGAAAGATAGTCAAACTGAAAACTACTGAAAATAAGATGAAAAACAGAGAGAAGAATTTCAAAATAGCTCTTAATTTATTGCTAGCTGAAAAGAAATTGAAAGAGGAGAGTGCAGGTACTTAGGAGACAATACTGCAAGAAAGGTTCAGAAGTTTTATTTACCTGCTGTGACTTTAAATGTTAGAACTTGCAGTTGTTCTACCACTGGAAAATAGCCAGTGTTTGGTATTTTACATATTTGTAAAGACAGAATGTCAGAACAAGTTACCTTATTCAGCAGATTGTCTTTATCATTCTAGGTTATTGTTGTTTGCATGGACAAAATTGCCCAACAGTTGCAGAGAACCAGAGGATGCTGGGCCCATAATAATCAAGAAGGAAGTATAGACATGTGATAGTGAAGGAGGAAATATTTTAAGTTCCTTTGACTCTGAGAACAGTTTCATCTATCTGGAGATCTATATGCTTGTGAGAGCATTGTGCAGATACTTTTCAAACAGTAGCATGTATAATTGTTTCATCACTTTGCACAGCTTTGCTTCCCCAGTTCCGTCACCAAAGTAACTTGGGGCATTTGCCATTGCAGTACTGCAAAACTTCTTGACAGAGAGGGAGCTTCCCAAGGGTGCATTTCTCTTTGTAGCTATCTTCTCATAAGGTACAGGGTTTTTTACATATTTGTGCCCATTAGATATTTATACTGTGACTTCCTGTTCTCCACCGCATCAGTGGAGACCACTGCCGTACTTGGAAGGCATTTGCACAACTTCAGACTGTCCAAAAGGAGAACAAAAGGAAATTGTTATACATAAAATTGTGGATGTTGTAAACATGTTAAAGGGCAGGCTCTTTTTTTGTCATTGTATAATGTAGTCTATTGTATACTGTAGTCTACTGTATGGGACGGCTAGCTGGCAATGTTTGGTACCACAGCTAGTTGCAGCAGAAGAGTCTAACGAGAGCAAAGTTTTGCCTCATGGCATAGGCCCATCTGAGTTTGAAAATGGACATAATAGTAATCACACAATCATTAAGGTTTCAATTAAGATGAAATCTAACCTTTGACTATTCTGAAGCTTTTGAAACCTCCAGAGCATATACTTTTGTGTGGTTATTGTAATGATGGTAAAAAATATAAAGTTGTCTGATATTAAAAAGGTCCAAATTCAGTACTTTTTCCCTGTTGTAACTCTATGCTACAAAAGTTACATTACACAAAATCCCTCCCCCAGATAGGAATGCAGTTGAACATAAATTCTGCAGGAGGTTTTTCTCTCCATAGTCGAATTGTTGTTCCTTTCTTGATGAGCTCTCTGGATGGATTTTTAATGGTTAACTGTAAGATTTTCTTGTAGGAGCCCAGAGGAGCTGAAGAGGGGCTCACAGCAGGCCCTGCTCACTGCTTGGGTACAGGCACCTGGGTTCTCCACAGGTGCCAGGCTTTTATCTGTGAGTCTCTCCTCATCCAAGCTTCATTGATCTGAGATTTGTGCTTTCTTCACGTAACCAAAGGACTCCACAGGTGTGCTGTTCCAGGGACTAAAATTGCAATCTCTGCTCAGGGATATAATTTCCCTGAGCTGTCTGGAATTTAGGTTCACTCAAAACATGTAGCAAAACACAGGAACTTCTGACATACAGGAACACAGGAACTTCTGTCAAGGGAAATTGCTGTGGGGATCTGAGTCTTTCTTGGTGTTCTTTCCTTGTAGAAGTGGTTGTGGATGTAGGAAATGGGACAAAATGTGTGTTACTTCTCATGTAAAAAATATTTAGAAGCTGGATATGGCCTAAAGCTGGTTGTGTTTTTTTTTTTTCTGTAGCTCTCTTATTATGTCTTGTTTTTTTAGTCTGTAATCTCAAAGCATTTCCTCATGATCATGAGGATATTACAACAATTCCTATTAGTAACAGGATTTAAAAACCTTCTCCTCCCTTGCAGCTTATTTGGAAGCTAGTAGATGTACTGAATTGAATACATGTGTTTATATTGTATCTAGGCCAACATACTTGGTGTAGATTACCAAAGCATGAAAGACAATTGCCTCCAAATAATTTATTGGTGTTTTCTACCCCCTTCTCTGGAGCACCTCAGCTCTATTAACTTTGATTGCCTAAGTTAAGCTCCTAAATTTTCAGAGTAATGAACATTCCTTATTACTTTAATTAGGCAAATGGCAGTGTTCAGTAACTTTAATTGTGGCTAAATGAGACAAAGTGCAGGTACAAAGAATCTCCTTTATAGTCCAACCCCTCACTAATTACCACCATCAATTTATCTCTTCTAGTATAGAAATGGAAGGTTTCCTGGGGAAAAAAATATATGTGGGAACCTACAAGCATACAAACTTCGATTATCTTCTTCCCCATTTTATAGCATGTGGATTTGCAACCCTAATAGCAATTTTGAATAAATTACCTCACTGCAGAAATTCCTTCATACGTGTCATACTGACAGAGGCTGTGGGAATGCAGCTCCAGCAGAGCAGCTGTGCTGTGGAGCTGCAGTGTAGGTGCATTTAGGACTATGCTGGGCACATGCAAGCAAGAGCTGAGACAGGTTTATTTTCTCTGGAGGATTGTTGGGGTGTGTGTATGGTCTGGTCATACACCATATGGATAATACCTCCCTTTGGGAATAACTGAAGTTTTTGGTAAAAAAAAATTAAAAGTAAAAATTCACAGAGTTGTGAGTGTTTTAAAGAACATCTTAAAATAAAGAATGTGAAAAACTATAGGGTTTTGGATTCAGGATATTAAAAATTATTTTTTAAGAGTAGCATTTATACCATGACAACTGGGGGCTTTGCTGTGACCAGTCTGTTTTTCATGAAATTTGCTAAAATATTGGTGATATAGTTTTAAACTCCAGTATGGTTAAATGAGCAAGAACTGTAAAACACATTTTCTTCTGTATTTGTAAAATATGGACATACACAGGCATTAATATATGTAGGAAATTGTCATGATTCAAAGCTTAACAGATTGAAAAAAAATTAAAAAACCAAAAGGGATGTCTAGTATTTTCAGATTTTATCTAGGACATGATTCTGTAGTGATTTTTAAGGATGTTGGTAGTATGGAAAATTTACACAATCAAGTGGAGTTAAGAGTGTAGACAATTTCAGAATAATCTAAATTGCCAGAGGATATCTCAAAGCCAAAAAGCCTTTATAGGAAAAATACAGTAATACCCATCAATGTGCTCTATCTCATGAACTGTAAAGATGATGAGTGAGGACTGGTGAGGCTTTGTATTTTCTGATCAATTTCGTTTTTAGGAAATGTGGAGGTTTCATGAAAGTCCGAAAATTGGATCAGTGCAGTAAAGCAGGAGTGCTGGCCTAAGTGGATCTCATGCTGTTGCAGCCTGGACTTTAAAAACTATTGCTTGAGATGTCAGAGAAAAAATGATACGCTAAACAAATCAAGAGATTCTAGAGAAATTTTTATTTTACATCTTTATTTAGAGAATTTCTATTTTACAAGAAAAAAATCTGAAGTAATTTGAAAGTCTTCTAAGATTTTTGGCATAACCTGTAAGGGAAGTAATTCTTAAACATCTATTCTCCAGGTTTCTTACTAGCCTGATTCAGTCCCTTTTTATCAAAGAGGCAAAATGGGCTAGAACAGAGGTATGCCTTGGAAGGGACCGTGAGATGGATTTTGTGTAATCAAATGATGTCAATATAGATTTGACTATGTAATTTTTTTGTTTCTACATATAGCTATTGATGTGGGAGTTTCTAAGAAAGTGTTTTGATCAATAGTCATCTTCACTAGAACAAGTTTGGAAGTACAAAGCACTTCCATTTTATTAACAGTATTTGATCTGTGACTAGTAGCTTTTATCCTGTGAAGCTGTGTTTCTGTAAATGTATCTTTATGGTTTAAATGAATGTTTTTAAAGTCTATAACTAATCCAATAGCTGTACAAACAAGTTCTTCAGGAACTAGAAGATGAATTTAGCTCAGTGGTTCAATTTTGTGTGTATTTTTAAGGCTTTTAATTATTCTTGTAGCATCTCAGAAACATGAGGTATCCCACAGTGAAAATGAGAAGACAGGTTGTTAACTCAAGAAAGTTCACACCAAGGTTCTAGTTTGGCAAGTAACAGTGCTCAGTTTGGACAGACTTCACATCTGGATGAAAGCTTAATTTCAGTGACAGATTTACAAACAGGATGTAGGGGCTGTGATGAGATGAGCTGCATTAAAGCAAATCTTTTAGCATTTAGCACCAGTAGCTGAGCTTTTGAAAAACAGAAAACCATTTTGAGGTGGAGACTCCAGAGGCACCTAATGTTCTTTACCAGAATTGTGTGAATGCCTGTGTTTCTGTAACCATAGGTTTCTGTAACATAGTTGGAGTTTATTATTTCAAATGGAGGGCCCACCCTCCGTCCCTTTGCTCTCTAAAAGGCTGCATGTGAAAAAGTTTAGAGGGAAACTTCCACTGACCTATTGCATTGTATTGTTTGTTCCTCGCAGAGGCTGCCTTTCTCGGCAGTCGTTCATAATTTTGAAGTCCTTCCAAAGGAAGACAAGGCTCTTTGAATTGGTCCAAAAGAATCAAAATTCAATGGCTAGTGCTAATCCTTGCCAAGAACTTTCTGAAGTTATTGCAATAAGGAACTTAGAATACCTGATTGAGGACACAGTTTACAGGGTCCTCATTAAGAAAGACTAATGGATGTTTGTATGGCCAAATCATTCTGGTCAGACATTTCTCCACAGAGAAGCAAATAAGAAATTTTAATTTCGGCCTCTCAACTGCCATAATTTCACACCCCCCCCCCCAATTAATACTATCTCTGTTGTTGTTGTTGTTATTATTATTATTATCTCTGATGCTTTACTACATGACAATGCTGATAGACATTTCTAGAAATGTGACTAGAATATAAACTAAACGACCGCAACTATAATAATATGACAAGAAATAGAATGCTTTACACAAGGAAAAAGTCAGCCAGGATATTGAAAGCAGTCAGGGAGATGAATTCTGTGTTCAGTTGGAGAAAACACATGACAGTTATGTGAAAATCAAAAGAAGAGATAGGTGAATATTTTTGGTTTTCAATTAAAAATGTTTTTCAACCGTTTTTTAAGGAGAACTGAAATTAAAAATTACTTCCCTAATTGCTTGTATATGGATTTTATGGAATTCAGCATATAGATACATTGTTCCAACATTTGAGTTGCCTAGAAGGATTCCAGTAGAACTTGGAATACTGAAGCATTTTCTCTCCTTTTGGTACTACAGATAAGACTTTAACTTTCCTGTGTAGTTCATTCGCAGTGTTTTCTATTTCCTTTGAGCTTATTAGACAAGTCAAATGACAGTTTCCATCAGAAAGAGTAGTCCTTGGCCTCCACTTGTATGCATGCAAACAATTTGATGATATTGGCATTCACCTGTAAATTGAGAAAAGCATTTTTAAATTAACTGAGATATAAATATACCTGAGATGATTTAAGCTAGAAATTCCCTGTTGTGTGGAGAATAGGACTAATAAATTCCTTGTTAAAATGAGTCTTAATCCTGACAAAATAGATGCAGATATAGCATTTTTGTGGCACCAGAAAACAAATTTGTGTTTCTGTAACCTTAATACAGGTAGTGCACAGAAGACATTTTCAAGTGTAATCTGCAGTATATACATAAATCCCTAAATAAACCTTAAATTCCTTTTTTAAAAAAATAGCTTTCTATCTGCCTTTCTTTAAC
>VXBQ01016589.1:288201-306815 GCA_013400175.1 Phainopepla nitens | reverse complement strand
AGGAAAGGGAGTCTTAAGGATATTGTCCATAACACTGAACTTTTGTGCAAAGTAAAAGTCAACTGAACAAGAAAATTAATTTTACGTGTTAACATTAAGAACAGGTTAAAGGTATCTTATTAAGACATTTTGAGAATAGAGTGTTCAGCAAAGCAAAGCAGTGGCTATATAAGTTAATAAAGAGGAAGTATTCAGTTTAAGTGTATTAAAATAAAATATATTAGTTTCCAACACTGTGGTCATGGGGTGATATAGTAAGAAACAATATATCATGGAACATTCAAAATATTTTAAGGAATACCTTCAGTAGCTTGTTTTATGCAATTAATACATTAAAAAGTAGAGCAACATTTGAATACACGGTACATGCTAATTTTCTGTTCATTACATGAAATTGCTCTCTGCAAGCAGTTCAGTTCATCCTTTATTCAGACTGCTGGTGGAAAGTGCCGAAGGTTTCAGTCAAGCCATATGCAGTGTCAACCCATTACTGTACAGAAACAGGCACAATATTCTCAAAGCCTGTGCTCAGCAAAAGTAAGAGATAAGTCAGTAAAAGACATTATTGGTACTGTCTGTGTGGGGAAAAATCAACAGAGTGTTTCAAATAATATGGGCAAAACTCAGTTTTGTGTGAAGTGTGTTTATTGACCAAATTCTGAGTGAGTTATTGAAAACTGGATAAGCCTCTTAAAGAAGACAGTTGGGTGCCTTTGTACCAGCTCTTCAGAGTATCACCAGTTCTCTCACCTAAGCCTTCTTTGCTCTAAAGAAAAGAGCAGAGCACACAAAATAAAAACCTTTAGAGAAAGGAGGGACTATTGCAGATATGAAGCACATTCCCAGAGGCCTGGCTGGCAGAGGTTCAAAATGCACAGTGCTGGTAACTGAGCTGAGTAGGAAAGCTGTGGGTTGTTTAGTGCTGCTTAGGATTTCCTGGTCAAGTTTATCTATATTATCCTGTGTTCTTCTGGATAGTTATCTCATATCTGCCTCCTGAAGCAGGCTTGAACCATTTTCAAATAAAATCAATACTTTATCCATAGATTTTTATTATCCACAGTTATTTATCAACAGTTAGTTTTATTAAACTAAATTCAATAGTTCAATAATAAACCATATACTTCAGTTACTGAGTTGAAATATTACTTTAAAGACCATTAAAATCTAGGTGAAGTGCCTCATTAATATTGGTAGGTTTACAATCAAGCATGTGGTGATGTCTTCTCCAGATACCATTATAAAATAATGTTTATAAATGAACATAGGGTCAAAGAATACTTTGGGTTGGAAGGGACTGTGAGAAATCTCTAAACTCTAAACTCCTCCAGGATCAGCTTTGGGATCAAGAATAGGTTTGCTCAGGTCTTTTCAAGACCCCGTTTGGTCTTGAAAACCTTCAAGAATAGATATTGCACAATCTCACTGGCAACCTACTCCACTACTTGCCTGTCTTCACAGGGGAAAAAAAAGGATTTTCTTTCTATTCAGCCTGAACCTCTCTAGTTTCAACTTCCATAAATTTGGCAAGCAAGCACTCTGTTGCCTCTTCCAGATAATGATCATAAACAAGACAGATGATAAATTAGGTCTTTCAATACTGCACTTTTTACTGGCTTGCAGAAGAGTATGACTCACTATCCATTAATTGTCCAAGTTGTGTTTTTTACCATTCTAGTTTATGTGTGCATTAAGCCTGTAAGATCTTAACTTGATACAAGAATATAGCAAGAGATAGTGTCAAAAGTTTTGTAAAAATCACAATCAATTACATTCATTGCACCCCTCCTTATCCACAAATCCAGTAATTATATACCAGAAAGAAATCACGTTGGTCAGGAATGATTTTTCCTGGGTCAATCCTTGTTGATTGTTGCTACTCAGTGCCTTCTACATGTAGTGAGAAATATTCTCCAAGGAGATTCCCTCAGTGTTTTTCTCAGGGATGGATGTGAAGGTGACCAGGTTGGATTTCACTGGGTCATCATTTTTGACTTTTTGGAAAATGCGCAAGATATGCCTTGTTCCAGTCCTTAGCTCTTTTCCTGTCATCACCGGTTTCTCTGATCTATCAAAGGTGATAAGAGTGGCAAGACCATTGGCCCTTTGGCTCTAGTGCATTCTGGTCACTTCTGTGGACTTCTGTGAATTGAGTCTGAGTTCCAAGGCTGGGCTGGATGGGGCTCTGAGCAGCCCAGTCTAGTGGAAGATGTTCCTGCCCATGGCAGAGGGGTTGCAACTGGATGAGCTTTAAGGTCTCTTTCAACTCAAACCCTTCCATGATTCTATGAGTTCTCAGAAGTAATTCTTGGCTTGATCTTCATCCACTCCAGGCTGCTCTTCTCCTACTCCAACCTTTCTTCTTGGCAGAGAGGACTCTGTCGATGAAGACTAAGGCAAAGACAGCCTTATATGTGTCTGTGGTGACAAAATCAGGCATCATTCCTAAATTCCTCATTTTTACTTATTTCTGCTTCTGCCTTTTTGCATTGGAGCTCTGACTTGAGTTGTATGTTTTGCCAAGCCTGATACAGCTCCTTATTTTATTGCCTATTGAGACGAGCTGCTATTGTAACTGGAGTATGCAGTCTTTAAAGAGCTGCCAGTTTTTCTGACTATTTTTGCACTTCAAAGCTGCTTCCCGTGGGATCCCACCTACCAGTTTCCTGATGACAATTGCAATTACAATTATGATTGACTAATATCAGAAAACTAAGTTTGAAACAGTTGCTTAGATGTAGAGACAGATGGAACCCTGTTATAGTATTCCTATTTCTGCAGTTTTAGAAATATCTGGGGTTTTTTTCTGTATCATAAACTTAAATTTTTGGATGCCATTTTATCGTTTACATTAATAATCATATTTTTTAGAGGGTGCTTCTTCTTGTAATAAAATAAATTCATATTCAGCCCAGCTTCAGTTGTTGAATGAATAACGTGGAGACCCACTTTTTTTCTCTAGCTGCTGATACTTGAACTCTTAAAACACACACCAACATACACTATAATGACATAGCTTGCCCTTTCTCGGTCATCTAGCTTGGGCTTTGATTTGGCTCACAGTGAAAGCATGTTTTGCTGTGTATGCATGTTTTAAATCTTGAATCATCAACCATCAACTGTTTTTCAAAGACTGTCTGCTAGCAAATGGTCTGTGTTGAAAGAGCACTGGCCAGAAAATCCAGGGAAGTGAGGCTTCACCTCTACACCTCTATGAGAAACCCCCAGCCTTTTCCCCTGTGGGGCTGCATCGAGTTCTGACCGCCCTGAGGACGCACCAAGATGATCAGAGGGATGGAGCAGCTCTGCTGTGAGGAAAGGCTGAGAGAATTTGGCCTGTTCAATCTGGAAAAGAGAAAGCTTTGGGAGACCTCATTCCAGGCTTTTAGTACTTTAAGGGGGTTATAAAAAAGAGGGAAAATGGCTTTGTACACAGACAGGATCTGACCTATTAATAACCCAACCCAGAGATTTTACACAGATATTAGAAGGTAAAATATAGCTGTAAAATCCTTGAATATCAGAAAAAGTGCTCCGTTGTACAGCTTAAGCGTTGATTTTACTCATATAAAGACCAGTGTCACCCTTTATTTGTATACGATTTGAAGACAAAGATCTCAGTCCAGAGGAAAAAATCGTTTTTTAGACCAATGTAAAGGGATATGATACAGTTGGTTTGTTTAGTCCTTGTTGTGGAATGTAAAATTGCTACCTGTCCTAAAAAGACTTCTTCAAGACAAACCCTCATTTATTTCACTCAATTAAAAACAAACAAACAAGCAAACAAAAAACCAACAAACTTTGGAGAGTTATATTTTCAAAACACAAGTAATCCACAAGTGGACCTCTGTTATCTCATATTTAACATTTTCAAATGATGCCCTGTATGTGTATTATTGACACAAGCAGGAGGGACTGGGGAAAATTCTTTGTTCTGTCCATTAAATTAAAATTTTGTGATATTCATAAAGAGGAAAAAATTATACATTTGGCAAATAAGCACATCAAATCTCAATAACTGGAAATATTTTTTGACTATTAAGTCACACGGGAACACAAATACAGAGAAAATTAAAGACAACCAGAAGACCACAGCTCTTTGCTGCAGTAACTTCTGAGATTTTGCATCAGTTCTCCATGGAATAGGCAACAATGCATTCTTGACTCTTGCATGAAAATGCACTGATAAGCAATTTCCCTAAAAATGTTTCAAAATATCACTTTTCAGATCTAAAGCTAGTTCAGTAGGTACTTGAGGGACTTAAATATTCCTGTCAAGACAGATGAACTAACCTTTAAACACCTTAGCATGGTGATAAACATACTGAGATGGATATTCAGTGACCATGATGAAACCTGAGAAGCCCACACAAAGTAAAATTGCTTCACTATCTGAAGGACTGTCTTAGGAACAGCAATCAAATCTCTTGATATTCTTCTTCTGTAATATAAATTATGCAGATTCCCTGTCTTAATTCATTTCCCCTCTGTTTCCATATCTGAATGCGAGTTATCCTGCCTTAGATAAAATATTCCAGTTTCGTTTCGTTGCTGGTTCTGCTCACCTGCTTAATATTAAACACGTAATTAAAGGATATGCTAATAAGGACCATGTTGCATTTGGAAAGAAAATTAAAAATGTACAAACCCATATTTCTGTGCCAAAGGATGTATCACTTTACTGAGCAGTACTTTTGGCACATGGTGAAATGGATTCTGACACTGTAGACTGAGTAAATTCAGTTCCCTTTAAATTGTTGCCATTTTTAGAATTTGGTCTATTTTTAGAATTCTGTGAACAAGAGATATACAGATAATATCACAGGTAGGTTACCACCCAACAAAGCTGACTAGACTTCCGTCTCTGCAGGACTTGTTTCTGCTGGTTCTCCTGGTATAATCATCACACTGGTGACACTTTCAGATTCCAACACTGCTGGTTTCCCACCACTCCTCCACCCCTGCTTTTTTTTTTAATTGATTTTCTCCAATGAGATCTTGTTCTGACTGGCAAGTTATGTCTCCTTTTCTCCTTTTTTTTTTTTTTTTTTGCACCACCACTCATTTTTTCTGTATCAATTCTTCTTTTTATGGCAATCACACCATCACATGTGTAATCTCACCATGTTTCTCAAGGAATAAGCTGGGATTTCAGACTGAAATGGCAGTCATCATCTTAAGCTACAGCAAAATGGAGGTGGATGAGGAAGCCTTCAAACACTGCACATCACATATCAGATTGGAAAATGTGCCCGTGATGTTAACTCATGACATTACTGATACATACATCTAGAACTCTGTAATGTATAATATCAGAGCAGAAAAAAAATACAGATAAAGTAAATCAAGTTCCTCAGAGAAACAGGAAAAAATTGCAAAGGCTGAAGGAATTTGGGGTCAGACGGTTTCAAAACGACCGCTAAATTGAACATTATTAATAGTACTTTTGAAAATCAATCTCTGAACTTGGCACAGAATCAATCATCACAACCCCTCTCCTGTCTCACATGCTAACTGTGTCCAGATGACAGGCAAGATTTCCTGTCTTCCTATCTCCATTACTGATTGTTGATATGTCTTATTCGTGACCTTTCAAAACAAAAGAAATAAAATACTTCATGCAGCTTTCGTGCAGTTTATGATAGCTGAACATCAAAATTATCTGCAACAGAGATGGCTTTGTATCCTTTTTCTGAAGAATAAAGTTGTTCTCAGTGTTTTTTGAAGAAAAGGAATTTTCTGTGAGCACTTCAACTCAATGTGTAAATTTAGAAAGATCAATAGTTATATTGCTGGCTTTTGGATGACCATAGTTCAGTACAACACAGTCCAGCTCAAGACCGCTTTATTTTCACTTAAATTTCAACGTATTCATTACTAAAATTTTGTTGCTGATATGTGTTTCCAGCATTTTGGTTTGGAGAGTCCAAGCTCCATTGCTATCTTCATAATGAAGAAAATTGGAGAGCTTATAATACAAAAATTTCACAATTTTCAGGAATTTGAGAGTGTAAATTGGTTGCGTAGATGCAGGTTATTTGAAAAACTAACCACGAGGAAGTCACTTTTATCCTTGTCACCTTATGAAGTCCTGAATAAGGAAAAATAATTGACCTATAATGCTCAAAGCATCATTCCTATTATTGAGTAGCATTTTTACAAGTTGATGAAACTGTAGGTTAGCCCTGGCTTACAAGTGTGCTAGTGCATCTCCTTGTCCAGGGAAAGCTTCACTTGTACAAATGTGTCCAAAACTGAAAGAGATGAAAAACACTAGAAGAAATAGATCCACATATTTAAAGATATTTAAATGCAAGGCAACAAACAGCATTTTGCCCAAATTTTGTTAAAAATCCATGGATGTTATTTAAAGCTCCTAGGCTGTGAGGCTCCTCTTTTTTATTAATGTCATAAAAAAAAATCTTACTTTTGTGACTTAGGAGTCATCATGTTTAACGGCACTTAGCACCACACTGCTGAGTTCAGCATAGTTCCAAATAAGAGAACTGGACCTAGCTCTTTGCAAGCAGCTTGATGAAATCTCACTGCTGCAAATAAAGGAGAAATCACTGAAAAGGAAAGCAATTTAAAATTAACTGATGTAACACCATTTTTTTATAAAGCAACTGAGTTTTAAACATTTCCAAATGACAGACTGATTGTAGCAATGGGACATGGCCATATAAAGTTCAACTTTGCATATTTATATCTAAACCTTATCAAATTGTTAAATTGCTCTTATTTATTAATAAACTTACACATCTGATTCAAAACCTATACAATAGTATGCATGGTAAAGCAGGGTAAGCTCAAGTGGGTGAACCATAAAAGATGCAATTTATGTTTCTGTCTACTTTCACAGGATTTTATAAGGGTAGGTCTTCAGGCTCCTGTCTGCATTAAAGTCCGGCCAAATCCATAAAAAGACAACAACGTTAAACAACTTCCCAAAAGACAGAAATAGCCTCTTAAAGATTCACAGGAGTACTTTTTCTGTGTCTAATCCGAGCGGCCAGCAGGGTGAGATTGATGGGCGCTGGCAGAGATGCATTTCATGAGGCGGCTGTCTGCTCGATGGCATTAGAATGGAGCTATCTGTCTTCATTGTGCTCCATTAACATGCCCCTCAGATCTATCAGGAAAATGTCTGCAGTCCTGGCTTATAAATTATTACCTCTGACAGTTAAATATTTTAGACCATATTTAGAAATATTGCTCACTGATAATTCTTCACTCACCTACATATTTTTACAGTTTAATTTCCATATATACCTCAAAAACCCAAAAGAGATGTTTTGTATTTTTTTTTTCATAATGTAAGGGGATTTCTAGTCTCTGTGTAGTAAAAATGATTATCCAATTACTTGACTTCAACAGTGCAATCTACAGAAATGTGTTCCACGTCAGAAGAAGATAGGGGTTCACTAACCAGGATATATCTTCTTTAAAATATTAGATTTTCCTGCAACAATCCATTGAAAGGTGAAAAATCAGTATATGGAAATTATTATCATCATTTCTTTCAGTGTTGAACACAAACCAGATATCTGACTCTCGGTTTTTTTCCATTTGTTGGGCTTTGTGAGGTCTTTAATTCTGTTTTTTATTTTGTTCCCACTGATTACATTCTATTAATCAAGTTTGAGAAATATGAGTGTGAGCCAGTCTTTACACAAAATAAAGATTTTAAAGAAACCACAGTATTTTACCTTGTTATCTTGGACCTGAAGACCAGATAGTCTTTAATAAAATAAAATTTTATTCAATTTAGGTTGAATTCAATGTCCGTCCAAGCTTCATAGCCAGGACCTTGCAGTGGATTTTTGAATAGAGAAAGGAGAGGTAGAAGAGAGTGCTCAATGTTTAATAATGACCATTAAAATAATAATTTTATTAGCTATCCAGGCCAAGTAGTTTTTAAATTGAAATGTTTTAGTCTGCTTTAATAAATAAAAAAGTAAATCCTCAGTTAAATATTTTTTTTCTGCTGAAGTCTCCCCAGGGAAAGCTTTCCTGTATGGAATAAAAAGAGTGTATCCAACAGCAAAACAGTAGTTTCTTTCATGAGTAAAAATGAACAAGTATATATATCAAATTTTGGTAAGGCAGTGGAGAAATTCAATTTCTCAGAAGCCTTTCTCAAAGAGAACACTAACACTGTCACCACACTGCCCCTTTTGCATGACAATGTCACTGGTCCAGATGGGATTTCAAGAGTACTTAGGTATTTCCTAAGAAATTACACTTAGATAATCTAATTGTTCTTTTTTTTGTCCTTTTTTTTCCCCTGCTTTCTAGTCCGCTTCTTGAAGCATGAAAAAAAAATAGTAATTAAGTAAGTGGTAAAATATAGATGAGTTCCAAATCAGAGGGTTATCAAGTCGACTGCACTGATCAGAGCCACAGGGGGCAGTAGCCAGGAGGGAGATATCTGATAAATTAAAGGGTTTAAAAAAATCAGCAGTATACATGGAAAAATGTATAACTTGATATCTTAGGAATCCATAACCAAAGAATTCAATTCAACTGAAGAAAAAAAAGAGTAGAACAAGCACAAATGTATTAGACAGTATGAGAATATTTCTGTGAGATATCCTTACAGGAGAAAACCTAGCCTAAGTTAACATGAAGGATTGAGCTTAAGATATCCAGTGACTCTCTGGTTCTCCTCCAAGCTACAGACCACATGAATGACAGGTGAGGGAAGATAAAAGGGGGGGAAAGGGAAAATAATGTGGTGCTTGAATGAGGAAGCATGCTAAAATCTTGCATTTATAGCACCAACACATCACACTAGCCACTTCTCTTTGGTCCTGCTTAAGGATATAAACTGAAGAAACTCTCCTTGCCTCAAGTTTTAATGTTTGAAGCCATGATCAACTACCTCTGGTCTGGTTAGACCCCACCTGGAGTCCACTGGTCAGTTCTGGAGTCCTCTGCACCTGAAACACAGGGACCTGTTGGAGCCAGTCCAGAGGAGGCTACAAAAATGACCCGAGGTGTGCAGCACCTCTCCTGTGAGGAGAAGCTGAAAGATCTGGGATTGTTCAGCCTGGAGAAGGCTTCAGGGTGACCTTCCAGCAGCCCTCCTGTGCAACAGCTTTTGGAAGGGGCTGTTGCTACAGGATGAGGGGTGATGATTTTAGACCAAAATGGGGTAGATTCAGATGAGATAAAAGACTGAAGTTTTCTTGCAATGAGCATGGTAAAATATTGTAGCAGATTGCTCAGAGATGGTGTAAATGCCCCATCTCTGGAAACATTCCAGGTAAGATTGGACAGGCTCTGAGCAGCCTTGCTCATTGCACCAGGGTTGGACAAGAGGACATTTAAGACATCTTTCTAATCCAAACTATTCTAGGATTCAATGAATCCATAAAATTCATCACCATACAGTATGGATGGGTGTGGTGCACTTAGCTCTAAGTTATTGCATGACAGCAGCTTTAAAGGCATTGTAACACTGAAGTAAAAACTACTTTTTCTCCTCCCGGATATAGTAAGTTGCATGCAAATTTAGTTCCTTAATATGAAAAAGGGTTTTTTGTTTCTGGAATAGCACCACTTGTAACATTAAACATATATAGCATTCAGAAAAAGTCTCACAGACGTAGCTGCCTCCATATTACCAATCATCATTATGGAAACTCACCTAGACCAATAGTGATGATGATAAAATGCATAACACAAGCTTGCCTAATTTGAGAATGTAGCTGGTAAGAATATTTGGCAGATGACCTTCTTAAATTTTCACAGAATAGCCTATTTTTTATTTTTTTTTTTCAGGTTAAATTCAGAGATTATTTTAAAATAGCAGTTTCAGGATGGGTTGGTGAATCTGAATCTTTCCAGCCTATAGGAAGGGTGCTATCCAAATGCTTTGCCACTTTGGGCTTTACAAATTTTTTCTTCTATCAGTAGACCTGTTGAAAAGGCACATGGAGTAGAGTTGATCTACAGAAGAATTTATCACTGACTGTCTTGGGATGGGCTGCACCCAGGTGATCCAGAGGTTGCTTTAGAAATCAGACAGTACTAACACTGAGGTTAATTATTAATGTCTGGGTATGGGGCCGGGCCAACCACTTCCAAGGAAATAGTAGCCTGCTCTCAGGCACACATTACAAAGCTGATGTCTTCTTACAACGTGAAATTTAATGGGAATACAGAAATGAAACTCTTTATGCTTTTTTTTTCTTTTTTGTTTGTTTGGTTTTTTTGTTTGTTGGTTTTTGTGTGGTTTTTTTAGTTGTTTGGTTGTTTGTGCTTTCTGTGTTTTTTTCTTTTTGTTTTAGTTTCGGTTTTTTGTTTCTTTTTTGTTTATTTTGGGTTTTTTGTTTTGTTTGTGGTTTGTTTTGTTTTGTTTTGTTTTGTTTTGGGTGGGTTTTTGTTTTATTTGTTTGTTTGTTTGGTTGGTTTGTTTTTTTTTTAATGTTGTTTTAAAGAGAACCTTCACAAACAGCTGTGAAAAATACTGGCATCCATTTATCCTCTGTCTGAGGGACCTTGAGTGTGATGGTTAGAGTGACATCATTTGTCACTACATACCCCCTCAATCCCCCCATCATATCTAGTTAGCCACTTGATACGAAAGATCTAATGCAACTTAAAGCCATTCTGGCAGAAGAACAAGATACTTAACCATGAGCAATGTTGATTGCGAGACGGAGTGTTTGACATGTGAACATCGATGTAGGGGCCAAAAAAGAGGTGTAGGTGTCTGCACACTTCAAATTGCCCCTAAATAAGCAACTGTTCACATTTAGTGCATTGTGTCATGTAAGGTCTACAAGTCTTTAATAAATTGAGACAAACTTTGTGATGTTTGCTTAAACAGATGAGCATATGAAGCAACCATGAGAAGACACTTTGATGCTTCAACAAGGTAGTGAAATTAATAAATTCCTAGAACATGTCCTAGTTTCAAACTCGACGTCAGAAAACTCTCCAGTGGTGGGAAATGCTATTTCCTACTCAAAAGATATAGGAAGGAATTTAATTTTTCCTGGGATGACACAGAAGAACTGCAAGCTAGGTTTAGAGGCATGCAATACCAAGGCTTGTTCAAACAGACAAAGGAAAAATAAAAACCAACTTCACCTCAGGTGGTTTACAATGTGGATTGTAGGGAATATACAATGAGAGACTGCACAGCTACAGAGAAATTAAGGTAATAATTTAGCTACATGAAGATAACATCCAGTTTGGGGAAGCTGGGTAACTAATAAAGCAGAGGTGACATCTATCTATGTACGTGTGATTATTGCTAACCCATATGCTCTGAAGTTGTATGGGAGATAGTTTTAAGGTTTGGGTTTTCATAATTTCTGATTCTCATATTATGGTCGTGAAAATCACTAATCCTTAAGGTGTCAGAAAATACTTCCTTGAGCAAATCCCAGAGTTATGTACTCTGAAATACAAGAGCCATACCACAGTTTTTTGAGGATGTAGGTGAAACAAGGCATTAAGCTGTCAAGAGAAGAGACTAATTGGAAAATCAAGAAGAGATAATGATAGGCAAGTGTTGCAGTTTAGATGTTCAGAGTAGCAGGCAGCAGTCGCAGGAGTTCTTTGCAGTTACACCATGAGGAGATGCAGAAAAAATGAAAGCAAGGTAAATATCATTAGAAAAACTGTTTTAATTGCAAATGCAGTTACAGGCATTACTAGCTGTTATAGGTACATCTATTTTTAGACTCTTATCCACATACTCGGGCAAGGCATGTAAGCATTTAGATATGAAATTTCTGAATGATAACAAGACCCCATTAAATCATTGCCAACCAAACCTCACTCTAGTATGGAAATTTTGAATGCTTGTTTGCCTGCTCAGCCAGCCCAGTCAAGAGTTCTTCGTTCTGCTCTTCTCATTTTTAAGAAAATCTGACCATATTTTATTGCATTAAAATTTTATTCATATTTTATTGAATGCAAATAAAAGTGTTTCCCGATTGACTAATTGATTGAAAACTCTCAGTTACTGATAGGATTCTTCAGAACTGCAATATGAACAAATACAGAACAGCCTTTCACAGGCAGGAATTATGGCATGTATTACTTTTCAGGGAGCAAAAAGAACAAGTAAATACAAACTTGTGATAACTTGTGCAGGATGATTGTGTGTTAATGCTTCGTAAAGTTGAGGCTGCAAGCTTGAGCACTAATGTACAAATATAAAGGGAAAAAGAAAAGGAAGAAAAAAGTCTTATTAAATGAAGAAAAAAAAGAATAGGGGTTTTTTTGGTTGTTTTTTTTTTTCCATTTTGAATGGCTGTAAGTTCACATTTTCTGCCTGAAGACTTTTGGAAAGGGTGATCGTTATTTTCTAGTGGCAGCTTGTGCTGCCATGTGTTTTTCTTGACCTGGTATTTGCACACATCTACCACATATAGAAGCCTACTAAAATGCAAACATACACATGCGTAGTTTTTGCCATGCTAAAAATACTCTCTACCAGTTAAAAGGTGTGTTATTGCTGACTTCCCAAAATGTAATTACTGCCTGCAGTTTTGATATTAACTGAGGACCAGTTCTTGGAGGTTTGGAGGTTCACCTCATTCTAAACAAATATTATTGAGACACCATATTCTCAGTGTCTGTGTGCCTGTGTAATGAGGCATAAGGGAACTGGAAGAGAGTGATGTCATGTGAACTGTGATAGCACTAAGGTGGAATGAGGAGGGACAGGAAGAGTTCCAGGTGCTGGAGCAGAGATTCCCTTCCAGCCCCATGAGAGCCTAAGCTGGAGAAGATATAAAGCCCCTTCTCATGGCCAGTTATCTTCTTTCTTAAGACCAGAACTCTTCCCTGGTAGTATTGTAAAGGGGAAATAATCCCAGTAAACGACAAATCTTTGGATGTATGGAGAGAGAAAAAGATTCTGAAGATACTAACTTAGAATTTATTTTAATTTATTCTATTTTTTTTTCTGTATAAGACCAAACAGGAAAGAGCCAAAAGAGGGTAGCTAGGCAATCTGTCTTCCTCAAAGAATGAAAAAATAAAATTTCACATTTGTACTTCCAAAGAGGAATTAGAGAAAGAAAGAAAAATTTTCACTTGGTTCCTTTCATTCCAGAATGTTTTCAGTCTTTTTATTACAATTGTATTGCAGTTACATCCCTATCAAAAAATAGTAATATTTAGAATTAAATCTTAATTTTATGTCTGTCCTGGCTGTATCAGAGCTTCCCGCTTATATTTTTGCGAATACATATCTTCAAAACTGAAAGAGCCCATTTCTGAAAGGAAAGATTTTGGTTAGTTCGCATAAAAGCAGTTAAGGAAAACTTTTATCTTAAAGTTTGATGTCATAAAATATAGAAGATTGAAACACTTTGTTACATTCTCAGTAATAAACTTCAAAAAACATTACAAACATCTAAACATAAGCAGATAGTTACAATCCCATTTGCTATAAATATACATTTTTAGTAATGGCTTTTTTTGGAAGTTTTATACATTGCAGCTAGTCTTAGGAGAAATGGATTATTGGACAGATTTTTTTGTTGTTATTGTTTTAAATAAAGAATGTTCATATATGAAATAAAATCTAGGCAGGGAAAATAAAGTGTGGAAAAGGGGAATTGGTCCAAAAGATTTCATTTTCCCCCGCTGTGGAAATGACCTGCTAGAGTATCTAGAAATCAATAGTTCTATTGATGGATAGTCAACCTTTTTAAATAGACTTCTTGTTTTATACCACTTCTGGTTTTATAGACTTGTGGTTCACAACACACATAAGGTACAAACATTGTTTAATTTGGAATTTCCACCAATATTTGAAAGCCTTCATGCTTAATTCATATTCAAATAATGGCAATTAGTGTCTGAATTTCCACGACATGATTTGAGAATAAGAACATTACAGAAAACCTTCAGTGTCAACTTAATTACTGAAGCATTAATTATGATTGCTATCTTGGGGACTGTTTCTCTCAGAAAACCTAGAATGCTAAACATCAAAGGTGAAAGTTCCTGTGATTCAAAAATGTTAATATCTGTCAGTTCTCAATTCCAGTATTTTCTGTTCCATTTAAGGAAGACACTTATATAATGAAAGTTAGAGAGAAGTTTCTTGAAAGTAGTAATTACTTTAGAAGCAATGTTTTTGAAGTTGTCTACTCTTTTAATTAAATGAGGGGTTGTTTTGTTTTTTTATTCTTGTTATTGTTTGCTTTTACTGACCTCCAAGCTTCCTGTGCTGCCAAACACATCGTTTTCTTATCACAAAAGAACAGAACAATGCAAAGTGGCGTGGGTGGTTTCCAGTGTTTGTGTTTGCACACAGTTCTCCAGAGATACAACTATGATGAAAATTAATTGAAAATTCTCTGGAGTCCTTAGGTACTCTTGAGTACTTGAAATTCCATGCAGAAATTTCTTTCTGTCAATCTCCTTGGAAAAATACAGAAATAATGCGAACTATTCTTCCTAGCAAGCAGACAATCTTTAAAGCTAGTCAGTATGATCTTTTGTTCATGTTCATCATCTTGAAAATTCCACAACAATTCCTCAAGTAATTGTTAAAAATCTGTGATGTGCTTGCAGGCATCATTATTTGAACATCCTTCTTAAACATATTCCTAAAGGAAAAGAAATACTGCAAGCAAAAAAGAGCAGTTATAAAATTCTGTGCTTCATAGAATCACAGACAGGTTTGGGTCAGAAGGGGTCTTAAAGACCATTTTGTTCCAACCCTGCTGCCATGGACACCTTCCACCAGACCAGGTTGCTCAGAGCCCCATTCAACCTGGCCTTGAACACTTCCAGGTGTGAGGCATCCACAGCTTCTCTGGGCAATCTGTGCCAGGGCCTCATGCGCCTCACAGGAAAGAATTTCTTCCTAATCTCTAATCTAACCTCACTGTCTGTCAGTTTGAAGGTGTTGACAGTTGTCCTGTCACTCCAGGCCCTTGCAAATAGTCTCTCTCTGTCTTTCCTGTAGGTTCCCTTCAGAGAGGCCACAATTAGGTCACCCCAAAGCCTTCTCTTTCCCAGGCTGAGCAATCCCAATTATCTCAGCCTTTCCTCCCAGCAGAGCTGCTCCATCCCTCTGATGCCCTTGGTGCCTCCTCTGGGCTGGCTCCAGCAGGTCCCTGCCCTTCCTGTGCTGAATAAAACACTGCAGGTAGGGTCTTGTAAGGCTATCAAATGTACAAACCTCAGGAGCATATATATAGGAAAAATCTTTACAACAGTCATGGATTTTTCTTTACCCAACCTGTTCCTGAGGACAGGAATGGATGGCACTGTGTTAGATAAAGATAACAGAAGAATAGCCTGATTGCAGTTTATGTTGATGATATACTCCCTCCCTTCACTTTCTTCCTCTTGCTGCCTGAATGTTTGTTACAGGCAATTAAACAGGTGATGGATGAACCCTCAGCTCTTGGATTTTACTGCAAACTATACAAAGTTTGAAAACACTGCAATGTGATATGAATTATGAGCCCTTACTGACTAGTTTGCATTTCAATTGGACTTGAAGAGTTTTACATGTCTGAGAAATAAACAACCCACAATAATGGTAGAATATGAAGAAAATAAAAATACTTTATCTGCAGGTGAAAAATAGCAGCAGCTCTCACCATGTTTTTCTTTTGGAATAACCAAATGGTGCACTGTGTTTGCTATATATCTCCCTGCAAGGAAGAATGGCAAAACCCATTTACGTTACTCAGTTCAAAATTGTTGCTACTGCATTCAGGAATAGAACTAGATCCCATAAGATATAAAATCCTGCAGATGAGTTTTTCATTCCAAATATTTCTATAGTATGAGATACACAGCCATAGGTGTATGTGTGCAATGCAATATGTGCACTGCCTTGATCCATACCTGCATGAAGTACATCTCTTACCACACGTCTTGAAATCATTGCACCAATTGCTGATGATAGGATAAAAGATGTCCATGACTGTTTCCATGACTATTTACTCCTCTTTATGTTACCACAAAAAATACAGAAAAAAATCTCACATGCAAGAGAGAAGCTGATTTTATTCGTTTCCTTTTAATTTCATGCTGTGGGGAAGTAAAATAAACTAAAATAAAAACACCATAAAATTTGATGGGCAGTTGATTTTCTTGCCTAAACTAAAAAGATTAAAACTCTGTCTTCAGATTGGTCAGAGAACACCTTTACAAACCTTAGCCTATAATCCAACTCCTACCAAGAAACCCTGCTGATTTCCTGGATAACTCTGCTTCTATAAAGAATTTAAAATTTCAGGGATAGTTTTTCCCTAAAAGAGACAGGTCCCAAAGTCCTTTGTTCTGTGTATAGGATCTGTGATATCACAGTATAACTGGCCTGTTATTTGAATTTTAATTGTTTGGGCTTTTAATCTAATTAATTTAAATAAATTCCAATGCTAATATATTGAAGTTTTCCTTATTTTACTGTATTCTTAAATGTACTTAACAACAAGTAGAAGTTACAAAATGAAATCTTTCAAAAGCATTAGAAAAATAAAAGCACTTCATTGTTCTTTACCACTCATGAGTTATGATCATGACTTGCAATTAAATCTATTCTGGAAGAAAAATATTTCTTTACTACTAAGTTCTTGCTAACAACTGTGTTATGTGAATATTTTTGTAATATTTATCTTTTTTCTCTAGTAAAGCATAGCGGGGAGATATAATGTAATGCTTTAATATACTCCAGAATATCAACTGATATTCTTTAAAACTTAATTCCTAATATTTTTAATATGCATTTATTTTTAAATGCCTCGCAACAACATAATGCTACTAGGATCTATAATAGAGCACAGAATAATTTTAGTAGTTATTTTATGTAAATATATCCAAAGACTAATTCTTCCAAACACTCTAGTTGCTTTAGAAATTCCGTTATAAAGTCATTATTTTCTATAATGAGTGAAACAATTAATTTGCAGTGTAAATGAATATACTAATAAATCTGAAAGCTGAACTCAATCAAAATATGCACTGAAATCCTTATATTATTGGAATTAAGTATTTTTAGAAGAAAACATGTCAAAACATTTTACAGAAAAAATATATCCTCATTGTGAAGATATATATCTTAAAAAGAAAAAACCTGCAAGTTTTTCCTTTGTTATTTAAAAGGAACATTGGGCCACATGGGAGGCAGAGAGGCTTCCCTGATTGCCCGCAGTGGAATCACAGCTTAAGCCTCCAAGACTCCCATATAACATATAAGGCAATTTTTCCTCACAGTCAAAGGGGAACTCATTACTCAGTGTGAAGGGTGATCCTAGCATGGTCTCTTTTCTGAGCAGAAGTATTAATCACATTCATCTTTGCTGTAATAAGATGCTAAACACTATCATTTAGCACTGCAGAGGTATAAAATTAAACCTCTCTATACGCTGCTATGGAAAGGCTACATTTTATAATAGCAGAAGGCTGGGCCCACTCACTCCCTTTGATGAGAATAGTTTTTCCCATTATGCTAATAATTTAATTTTTATGGATATAGTCCTTTGTGCAATCAAATATAGAGCTTGATCTTTTGTTTATTGTAGGATTGAAACCAAAGAAAATAACTGTCTATTATTAGATTTCATTCTGGCATAATTAAATTGGTTAAGGCTACAATTTTCTACAGAAGCTGTTCATTTCCCAGTAAAACCAGTAATATGAAATTATGTGTAGACTTTCTCACATAGCAGTGCTGAAAGAAACGTCTCTGTTGGCTTAAATGTATAACAGAACAGCTGTGCCAGTTTGAGGGAACTGTAGTGTGTTAACTATATCCATATAATTATATTGGTATTATTTTTGTATGAAAATAAGTCTTAGAAGAGCTAACAGTTTGGCACAGGGAAAAGTTTATCAAGCTTCAGAAGAATGAGCTAATGGAGTGTGCCTGAAATGCACAAAGAGAAAAAATTAGCAGGAGATCAATTGCAATACTACTGAGATGTGATGACAGAAAGCTTGAAGAGCATTTTTAGAAGGGTTAAAAAAAAAAACACCACCAAAACCAAACAAATAAAGATGACAACAACCCAGATGAAACAGACCTTGAAACCTGAGCTTTATTTCCCTTCCAAGGATTTGTAACCCAGGACTATGAGCAAAGTCTTTGCCACGAGTAAGGCTTGCAGAGATATTAGAGGTACAGAACTGAAATCTACATTTGGAAGAATATAATTTGTAAGATTAATAGTATTCAAAATGAGTTTAAAAGGAAGTCATTGACTTTTTCATTGTAATATTGTAGATGTCAGATCATGTAGCTATGTTCATCCTTCACACGACAGACCAATTTTATCATAAGCTATGCTTTCTTTCCAGTAAAACTGAATAAGAATTATATGAAAAATCTTATATATATATATATATATATATGTACATGTATGTGTACAATGGTGATGTATGCAGCGTATGTCCAGCTAAACTCCAGCAATGCTGACTTATCTCATCAGGCTATTTTTGAAATGTGATGTAAAATAATCTGAAGGGAATTATATCTTATTACAAAAAAAAGGACTGCCGCAGGAAAAAGTCAATAAAGTCAAGCAAATAAGTCAATATTAAGCTTGTTGAAGCAGTGTGACAGATCTATAAGCAACTGAAAGCATAGTGGGACCTTTTTTTCCTTTTCTTTTCTT
>VXBQ01016589.1:184034-288192 GCA_013400175.1 Phainopepla nitens | reverse complement strand
TTTTTTTTTTTTTTTTTTTTTTTTTTTTTTTTTTTTTTTTTTTGCAGTTAGCAAATGCATAGAGGTATGTGAACAAAGACAAATTCATGTGTGTGAACATGCAGGTAGACACGTTGAAGGAATCCTTCCCCACCTGCAGGGCTGCACCCAGCTCTGGGCTCCCAGCACAGCAAGGACAGGCACCTGCTGGAGCCAGTCCAGAGGAGGCACCAAGGGCATCAGAGGGATGGAGCAGCTCTGCTGGGAGGAAAGGCTGAGAGAACTGGGATTGTTCAGTCTGGGAATGAGAAGGCTTTGGGATGACCTAACTGTGGCCTTCCAGTACCTAAAAGGGAGTCCACCGGAAAGAAGGAGAGAGACTATTTGCAAGGGCCTGGAGTGACAGGAAAGAATCAGAATAGGTTTAGATTAGACATTAAGAAGGAATTCTCCTCTGTGAGGGTGATGAGATCCTGGCACGGGTTCCCCAGAGAAGCTGTGTCTGCCCCATCCCTGTAAGAGTTCAAAGGCCAGGTTGGATCAGGCTCTGAACTACCTGGTCCAGTGGGAAGTATTGCTGACCACAGCAGAAGGGTTGGAATTGCATCTCCAAGGTCCCTACCTACAGGGTTTTGAATCTATGATCTATTTTCTTCAGAAGAATTAGTATTTTCTTGATATCAGGTTGGCTCGTTGTATTGAAATTAATAGCATCCCCGTGTTATGTAGCACAAGAGAGAAAGTTTTGGAACTGCATACTAGGAATGCAGCAGATGGATTAAGCAAAACTCACTCAAAATGCTCTTTGTAGATATATTTGGTGTGGCATCATCCATGCAGGTATATTTTGTTAAAAAGATGTTTGTAAGGGGAAATAGATGAGGGGCAAGGTCCTGATCAATGGTGTGTGCATTATATTTAACAGATAAAGCTTCATGTCTCACTAAAACTGAATTACATTTATTAGTATAAGATAAATCAGTATCGTCTTTCCAGTTGCAAAAAGTAAAATTCTTTAGGAAAATTTAGTAAAAATAAAAGTCTTTAGGAAAATTGCACTACAACTCTTAGAAGCAAAAAGATAAGAAATTCTATGTGTTGTCTGGAATTGGTTTTTAGTGTGATTAATGTTTTAAAAGGATAATCAAATTATAAACCAGTTATTATTGCTAGTCTAGGTACAAGGATGCTAACATTAAATGCTCAAAGCCCAAATCTTCTCATCATCTCTGATGAGCTGAAAAGCTTCATTACACCCTTGAAATCCCCATAACACTCTTAATGCTGTTATTCATTAACTTTGTAGTAGCTTCTGAGTGTTATGTTCGTTCTTCCAGTGTTACTCTGGATCCTAAGACTAATATAGCTGTTTTTCTTCAATTAACTGGAAAAGACCTGAATTGAGTCATCAAGCATCTCAGTATTTTGCCAAAAATGTGGTGGTCTGCGGTTGACATGGCTCTACCTTTGCATGACTCCTTATGTAGATCAGAATTTGCTTAGACCTATAATTTTCCTAAATTTGTGGTTTATACTTTCTTTTATTAGTTTCTAAACGTATGGTTTGTGTGTTTTTTCTCCTCTCCTTCTAATCTCTGAAGTTGTTTTCACCTGATCTGCAGAACTAGACTCCTTTCATAACCAGCAACCATGTTGGGTTTTTTCAGTCTGGGGCTTGTGTTGACATATTTTATCTATTTTTTTATACCACAGAATCATGAAACTATCTGCTGAACCTCAACCAAGTTCAACCATTGTAAACACAGGCTCTACATCCTTTTATTGTCATGATTTAAATATTTTTGGATTGAGCAGAATTGACTCTAGCAGTTCAAAACAGACTTTTCTACTGAGTAGAAAAAGCATCATAACAATTGTGCTTCTACTATAATATATTTAACTATTTGAAATTGCTATACCTAATAAAAAAATTCCATGAAAAAAGCTAATAAAACTACTGTATATTAGCAATGTCAGATTATCACAAAGTTGCAACTACATTGTTTTTATTCATAATATTAACAAGAACAAAAAAACTGAAAAAAAACCTCAAGCCCCCTAACATAACAGAAAAAAATTCAATTTGTTCAGAAGTTGAACCCATATGAAATAAATGCTGGTTTGGCTGCCTCAAGATGTTGGTTTTACTGGAGTTATGAAGAAAGAGACACAATTATTTGTTCTCGTATTTCCAGTGAACAATTTATCTCTGTGACCCTGGAGAATTCCACAATTGGTATTCAACTATAATTCAAATTATCTGACAGAGAATATTTTGCAGAAATCAATAATGCTGAATGTATTAAAGATGCATTGAGATTGTTTTATGAGTAAACTGGGCAGTTTCAAAGTACTCTAAAAATCCAGTAAAGCTCTCATTTTGCAAATGAAAACATGTTTTTGTCTATTTTTCTGGCAATATTTTATGAGGAGTTAAGAAGAAAAGAATATTAATTTTCTTTCTTTATTCATTCTTTTTAAAAAAGAAATTCTTCTCCAAAGACTGTACACTTATTTTTCACCTAATAGCTTGGATTATTGTCACTTTGGTACTACTAAAAACAAGGTTAGGCTTTAATCCAACAAATGAATGTCCACAGTGGCTCTGATCCAACACAAATGTTATTTATATACATAAATTATATATAAAAATATGTACGTTTGTATATTTTGCATATATACTCAAATGCATTGATGACTTAGGAAAAGCATGAACAAATAGAGTCAGAAGGACTTCTAGCACTCTCAGCTTGACAAAGTGTACCCAGAGATCCAAGCAGGCTGAAAAGTGCAGAACAATAATGATGATTTTTTGGCTTTGTTTGAGTTTTGTTACTGTTCTTTTAAGGTCAATTTTACATTTCCTTCTTTCTTGATGGTGTCATTGTTGTTGAATTTTTATCTCTTTTCATATCATTATAATTATCTGTTTAAGTTGTGCTCCTAAAGAGAGATACCAAAATTGCTTTTCTTTGCCTACCTGGCTACAGATTTGTCCTTCCCATCTTCACAGAGAGCACTGAAGTGTGTCTCCAGTCAGAACTGGCATTAAAATATAATTTTATAAATCAATGGATATGAAGGAGCACTCAATATTTTGTCTTAGTAATTTGACTTTACTTTCTTAATGTTTCATAATTTAAACGAAGGTTTTAAAAGGTACGTGGTTGTTTCCTGGTAGCAGTCAAGAAGGCTGTCCTAGAAGTATTTACAGTTGTGATTGCATCTGGGAATAATCCCAGACATCATCTGTTTTCAGGTGTCTGCAGAAAAGCTCAAAACTATCTGATAGGAGATTAGAAATACATTTTCATTTCACTCTGCCTCTTCCATTAAACTTTACACCCAGTTGTCTATCCCAGAACTTAGTCATGTTAATGTATTTCTTAGAAGTATGAATCTTTTCAACTATGTCTTTGATTGGCTCCCCTAAATCCAGCATACTTTTTAAAATTTGTGTAAAATTCCCCAGAGAATGCACTGAACCATAGTGTCTCCTGTTACACTTGAGAAAAAACTCCTAAGAAAAGAAAAGCTTATTGAACTCTTTTAGGAGTTCAGTTTTTGATTGTGCCACATACAAAGATAGGCCTTAATTTCACTAACACACATGAGTACTGTGAACAATGCACTAATTTCTTTATCAGGTAGGGCAATCAGTCTGGAAGAGCAGAAGCCTGTCTCCTTTAGATATCAGGTGATATGTAGTGTTTTGATACCTGGCGACTCTATAGCTATTCCTTCAGATGACTTTTGGATAAATATCTCAGGACTTTTAATTCTATTTGCAATTCTATCTACACTTGAATACCTGGGTTCTTGTAAAGTTTAATTTGTACTTAACTGGTATATTTATTTAAAATGCCACAGAAAGTAATGACTGTGGGCTCATGTATCTCAAAAATTTTGTCCTTTTTAAAATTTTTTCTTTCTAAATTACTAAATTATGCTGTTCTTGTAAATAACATCAGCAAACTTTTCACATTTTCATAAGTAAAATCTTCAAATAGTAAGAAGTTGACCAAACCCATAGGAGAGATACCATGAATTTCCACTGTCCAAGTGAATTACTCTAACGACTTTGATGTGATAATGTCACTACCTCTCACTTTCACTACAAGTTTACATCTTGTCATCCAAGCTTCTGTGCTTAGGAGGGTGTCTGCAGAGTTTCTGCAAAGTATATTTTCCTCCACCTATAGTAGGCTGCTACACTAAAAAGAGTACCTTTCCCCTTTGACCAAAAAAGATGATTTGAGAAGTTGTAAGTTAACCTAATCACTAGTTTTGACCACAAGTCTAGCTCTTACACAGAAAAAAAATTAGAGAATCAAACTTCTACGTCTTGTTTACATTAAAAATAGATTGTTTTTCAATCACACTCCCTTCTCATTTCAGACATGAGTGTTTTTCTGCTCTTAGTATTCTTATTTCTGAAAGAAATTAGATGGCAGAAATGTTTTTTTCTCTGTAAGTTCTTGCAAGTCTTGTTATAAGACCTGAATAATAAGCAGTTTTTATATTCTCATCACATATTTCCTCCTAATTCTGACAATATATAGGAGAAAGAAACCACACAAGGCACAGAAAATTTTAAATATTCTCTTTGATAGAAAGAAGTCTAAGAATATTGGGACAGATGAAGGAATTATGAAGCCCAGTTAATATGACATTTTTTATAGATTTCAAGATATTGGAATAAACTAAGAAGTCTATCACACAGCAACAATTGTTCTGCAAATAACTAGGCATCTTAATTAATTTCCAATGGTACTTTATTGCCTGTGTTTGACAAAATATTAAGTGCTTTGCACTTGTTTGTAGGTCGTTTTCCTCAGCTGAGAACAAAAGAAATAAAACCCCCACACTTTAAAACCAAACAAACAGAGACCAATTTGTACAGCATTTGGGTCCCTGAATCAATTTATTGCTACGGTTATTTTTGTACCTCCTAATTTTTAATAGCTATCACTATTTTTTTATATGGCTTTTTATGAAAGCAAAGAATTCACAATTAAGGATAAGCTCTCCTGGATTTATGGTTGAATTCCTAGGATATATGGCTAGTTTATAATTCACTTCAGATGGTGCAATAAAGTCAGACAAAACTCAAAGTTTGTCGAAGTGAGAGGACATGAGGACACAACAAACCCAAAAACACAGCTAAAATCCTAAACCGTTAGATACAGGAACTATTTCCATCTGCAAGTGATTCTTTGTGTTCTCTGTAGAAATGAATTGGCATGGTACAGAGGTGCAGGGTATGGCATTTGAAATCTTTAAATACTTGTCTTCTTCCTGTTTGAGCTGATCTAGTTGTTCAAAAAGTCGCTTCTACTTTCAGCCACTGCATTCAATGTGTGACATGACATGCAGTGGTTTTCCTTTCTAACAAGCAAGATTTTCTAACAAAACCTTGTCAGAGGTTTTGTCAGTTTCATGGATAGCTCTGGGGGTTTTTTTGTTTCTTTGCTTTATGTTGGGGTTTTTTGTTTGCTTGTTTCATTTGGTGCTTTTTCCTCCCCCATTGTTTTTCCATTTAAAGGGATATCTGGATATTTAAACATTTCCAGAACTAAATCATAATTATCATTGCGCCTTGATTTAAGAGACAGATAATAAGTTTTCCTGCTGAAAGGAGACAATCACCTTTCTCTGAACATAACAAAAAAAATCTATGATTCATTACACTTTACATTGTGAATTATGTTATATATGCCTTATATTTTGGTCTATAGTTTTAAGGCTGCATTCCATGGACAAATAAAGGTACTTGTTTCTTGATGGGGGTAATAAGAACATTTGGGGTTGGAAAAAGAAGCGTGTGAATAGGAATGAGCTGCCTTTGAGGAAAAAAGAATGTTAGTTTATCTTGGTTCCTTGTTGTTGTTGTTCGGTTTTGGGGTTTTGTTTGTTTGTTTGTTTGTCTGTTTACAGTGGGCAATAAACCTTGGAATGATATATTTGGGGGATTAGAATATATTTAGACACATAAGAGTGAGTATATTTTGGGTTTTGTTAATAAGGGCATCTTGAAATGATACCTGTGAGAATGCACGATTTTAACTAGAAAGGTTTTGATGCGCTATAAATGTAATACTACTTTGGATGTCACTCTGCATGTTACTCATTTTGTTCTGGCAGATCTTGAAGAATGTGGATACATAAAGACCTAAAAATTCCCCATAATGTTTCATTCATTGATTAACATCCCATAATGAATATTTTGATTGTCTTCAGGATAAAAAGCAATTAATGTTGAATCTTACAAATTATTTAAGTATCACTTACTCTCTCTTTAATTTCAGTTTCATCTGATTTATTGTGTTTTAAAGCTCCTTTTCATCATGTTACATATTGTTATAGAAGGGGAATTCACAATGATTACAAAGTTTCATGCCTATAGTAATTTCAGTTTCCGTGCTTTAATAAGTGTGTTACCTTCTATCAAGGATGGTGTGACATAAGAACTCCTATTAGAATCCTTTAAAATTTCACCCCAAAATATATGACCAAGATCTTTCTTCATATTAGTTTATTGAAACAATAAGTGTATTGCAAGAAAAATCACAATTACTGTGCTCCCAGAAAACAATCATTGTTCAATATTTTTGTCATCTAGAGACCAGTTCCATATATTATTGTCAGAAGAACTTTTATTTTTCAAAGTGGTTGAGAATACATTGTTATATTTAATTTTTAATACTAGAAATATGAGAATAGTTCAATTTTGTGGTTTAAATCTTCTAAGCATGTGAATTTGTTGATGCAGTGTACAAACGATAGATTTGTCACAAGCTTAGTTTTGTGAGTATTAACATGTCAATAATGTCTTTTACAGATCTATTAAAGTACATATTACAGTCTATCCAATCAGGTAATTACGGGGTGGATTTTTTGCTATTTTTGTTATCATTTTATAAATATTACTGATATATAGTATCCAGACATTTCAAATACTGTCTAGAATTTAGAAAACACGTATGTAAACTTTATAGCTATATTTTAAGACAATATTTTTCTTTCATCTCATTCCTAAGCATTTCTCTAAGCATGTGCCTGATACAGTTTTTGACAGTAATGATGTTAGGTGAAACCTTCACATCCAAAACCAGAAAAGGCTTAAAATTCTTTAAATACATAAAATTAGGTGAAGGGGTGGGGAGGTGTAATACAGACAAACAAAAACATGTCTAATTAAAACATTGAAAGGCAAAAAATGGTTATTCATACTTTGTTAGCATATGATCTTTTCTTATGTAAAGTTCAAACTGAAAGAGAGTAGATTTAGATTAGATATTAGGAATAAATTCCTCCCTGTGAGGGCTCTGAGGCCCTGGCATAGGTTCCCAGAGAAGCTATGGATGCCTCCTCCCTGGAAGTGTCCAAGGCCAGGCTGGATGGGGCTCGGAGCAACCTGGGATAGTGGAAGGTGCCCCTGCCCATGGCAGCGGGTGGAACAAGATGGTGTTTAAGGTCCTTTCCAACCCAAACCATTCTATGATTTCATGATCTTCCAGTATTTTTAATTTTAATTCAGTTAATGTTTTATGTGTCATTAGTTCTACAATTTCATTTCATAAGGAAATATTTATATTTTTTTTGAAATAATTTCCCAGAAATCTCTTTCTATATTTCGTTTGGATTATTTTTTAAAGTTTTAGAACTCCATAAAATTCACTGTCTTAGAGTTCAGGATTTATGCCTTTACCTCACTGATGTACAGAAAAGTTTGCACCAATGAATCTTATCAGAAAGTTAAAATCACCTACCTGTACCTTTTCTTGCCACAGAAGTAAATGACCTGTTTTTGAATCTGTATCAAAGAATAGCTTAACATTATGAAAATCTGATTAAAAGATAAATAATTTTTAAAAATTCAGTGTGTCTACAGGTTTAATTTGGCTATAAGTTTATCATCCCTAACCTCAGCAAGTTTTGCTACTGAAGACATTACCGCTTTTCTTCTTCGACTTCTTTTAGAAAATTATATATTTAGTCCTCCAATGTTTCTTTTGATAGTTGACTGAGTGCTTTATATTACCACATAGCACTTTTTTTTGCTGTCATATCATTTATTTCTGATCAAAAATTTTATTTTTAATTGACATATCATTAGCTCTATTTTACCAATTTTTAATTTATTATTTTTTGCTTTATTTCTCTGTGACTAATAAAGTACCATAGTTACAGAGTTTAAGCAGCTCCAGATTTGGCAGTACACATTCAATCCTCCTGATAATTTGATGGTACCTTCTCAGATGAACTGCTTAAGTATAAGTTCTTTTTTATCTCCTTGAGTTTTTGTATTTTTGACTGGAGACTATTCAACTTACAGAGAAATAATGCTTCCAGCTGCAAAAACAGGAGAACCTGCACATGCTGATGGTTCTGTTGAATAACTAGAAAATATTAGCAATCAGACAAACAGCAAAACAACAGAATAGGGCTCTGTCTTTTCTCAATGAACAGATGAATGCTGTGTCCTAAGCAGATTTCTGGTTTTGAGCATTAATTTTTCATAGAATCATCAAATCATAGAATGGTTTGAATTGGAAAGGACATTAAAGAGCATCAGCAACCCCCCTGCCATGGGCAGGGACACCTTCCACAAGACCAGGTTGCTCAAATCCCATCCAGCCTGGCCTTGAACACTGCCAGGGACAAGGCACCTTTGCTCTTGGGTGGTATCTTCTATTTCTACCATGAACAGTTTCACTCTTTGAGCAATGTTATTTTGGGATGCTGCAGTCCAGGACGCAATATCCAAATGCTTTTTTATACAGCCTAGGAAAGCATCTCCAGCTTCTGGATCACCTGTACCAGAAGATATCCCAGGAAATTCTTACAGAGGCTCAGTCAGTTGTAATTGATGCTATAGAAATATTTGGGCTTTAAGTCTTACACAACGTATTAAATTGGATAGAAATTTTATGAAATTTTTTAAGTATGTGTCATATCTCCCCTTTCTTAGAGATCTCCTTCAATCTAATGCAAACTGTAAAAATGAACTGTTGAGCCTGCTGGACAAGCCATGTTCCACGCCATTGGAAGAAAATTGTGCTTATACCTTATCATCGGTGCTCAGGAATTATAGCAGTAATATGTGTTTTTGGAGAAAGATTTCCAGCTCTTCTTCCAAGTGAGCTGACAAGTCTATTCTGGTGATAAAAGCAAGTTTAGAAAAAGTAAATATGGATCTCACCTGCCATGGCTTGCTTTCCAAAGGAGGAAGTTGTCGGCAATGTAATGCTGGCTGCACAACTTCACAGTTTCTTTGCGAATATCTGTAAAATGCATCGTGTGTAAAATTACAACTTCTTGAAAAAACAGCGTGGAAGCCTTTGCTGGCATATTTAGGTCACCTCATGCATTTCTTTGGTATTTGATATTTTCAGCACCTTATTTCCTTTTGTCAGTTATTGTGATGCTTTTAGTACCTTGTATCTCAATTATTATTTAGAGTTCCTCAGAATTTCTGCAGTGTTGAGACAGCAATCCTTGCCAGACTAAAACAAATCTGAGTCAACTGCTTGTTATTTTTCTTTTGTAGGAGAAGGTAACCACAGGGTCTTCTGAAGGATTATTTAAGCATGAGATGGAAGTAATTAAATTAGAATCCTATACAGTCTCTTTTTGACCACAGTAGAAAAATATTCTGCATTTTTTCTTCTCCAGCCTCTCCACTATATATTTTTTCAATTATTCCATCTACTTGGATAGGATATTTACTATGTTTGTGTTTTATTACAGTTTTTTAGGTTTTTTAGCTACTCTTTTTTACTTTCAATTCTATTTAATACACATCGGAGTCAATACACTGGGTTTCCTTTCTAGTTAAACCTGGAATATTGGTCAAGGCCACCATGGAACAAACAATGAGAGAAATTCCTTCTGTTTCATAAAAGTGTGCCTAAAAGCACACCTTGAGCCACGTTTCATACACATGAAATTAAATCTATATATTTATATTTAATTTACATTAAATTACACAATTTTATTAATTTTAATACAAAATTTATATAATTTTGTATGCATGAAATTTTCTTTACATTTTCTGTTTTAAGTAATTCTGAGAACTAGCATACTAAAATTATTCTATCTACTTGTGTTCTCCCTCAGTGTCTAGAAGCTGGATTAGAGAGGACTGAGGTCCAGTCGTGTTTGAGCCTTTTGTAAAATCACAATTCCTGACATTCTTGCCCTAGGTACCTAACAGTAGACAACTATGCAAGGGAAAAAAAATTCCTTAGGAAATGATGATTTCTAAAAGCATACATCAGGGTGGGTTTGAGGAATTTTCAAAGATTTTTCAAACTTATGAAATTTTGTCAGAATTTTTCATTTATATGTTCTTCTATAAACGTAAATATTCTTTTTCATTGTTCTTGTTTAAACTTCAGTGTTTAGAACAGCTGTGGTTTTGGTTTTTTCCACAAAATACATTTCTCACATTAATTTGAGATTTATTCAAGAGCATAAACTAAAGAAAAAAATTCCTACACTTTTTTCATTTTAAAAACATATTTTTATTCAGAATTGTATCAGTCTCCAGAGGTAAAAGAATATTCAAAATAAGTTTATTTTTTTTTTGGGTTTGACTTCAACAGTATATTTTGATGTGTTTTTCTGGTTTTAGAACCTAAACTGGATCCTTAGTTCTTCAATTTCTCTCTTTCTGATCTCTGGCAAAACATAGTTTTGACTTGCAGTGGAGAGTGTGTGTGTCTCCACTCTTTGGAGAAATTAGACATTCCAAATTAGACATTTCTATTTGATTCAGAAAGATATTTTTGTGAATGTGAGTTTTTTGTTCCATCCATGTTCAAGGTCAGGTTGGATGAGGCCCTTAACAGCCTGGTCTAGTGGAAAGTGTCCTTGCCCATGGCAGAAGGGTGGAACATGGTGATCTTTAAAACTACTTCTAACCCAGACTACTCTAGGATTCTATCATTTCAGCTAAATGCAGTAATTTTTCTTTTGAGAAACAATTTTAATCCTGCTTTTTGTATCTGTTGTATTTTATGTAAATAATCATACACGTGAAAGAGAATTTTATGTAGTAGATACCAACTGATCCTGAATATTTAATATTGTACTTAAAGCTATAATACTGCTTTATCTCCTCTTCAATATTTGTTATGCTTTTGTGTGTATATCTTCTATTTCTCTGCAGGTAGGTCTTGATTTAACTTAGTAACAAAATAAATCTCATTGTCTAAAGCTTGAATATATCCAGTGTTTTGTTTAGGTCATCCATCCCCACCTGCCTTCCTAATTAATTAATTGCTGAGTGATCTCTCCCAGCCCTTATCTTGACCCATAGGTTTTTTTGATACATTTTTTTCTGCCCTGTACAGCTGATGAGGGGACCGATAGAGTGAATTTTGTGGGTTTCTGGCACCTAGTCAGAGGAAACCCACCACAGTCAGTCAACAGTCTTTAAATAACGTGGTGGAAAATATCTTGGGCAAGAAACATTTATCTACTGGAAAACCACCTAAGATTGTAGGAATAGTGTGCTTCATGTAAAATATGTTTAAATCCACGTAAACACAGAGATAAAACAGCTCTATTCCGAAGATCAAATTCTCCTGCTCTGTGTGTTAGCACAGCTCCCATGGGCACCTTTATGACATAATTTACATCTGAACACAGTTAGTCTAACTTAATTGCAGCTTTGTGTATAATTAATTATATTATCAATCTGTCTCCTTAATGTTTGTTTGGATTTACAAGTTTTTATGATATTAGAAGAACAAAGAGGAATATGAAAAGCTGTGGATTCTTACCTTGGATTTCAATGCATCCAGCAGGTTTGGACCCATGAGGAGAACACAAAAGCAAAAATCAAACAGGGAAGACTGCAGCTAAATATAATTAGGAAAGATATTTTAATGTATTCCGAAACTATTTTTATCCATTTTGTTATCTTTTTTTTTTTTTACTTTTGTTGGATTCTTCTTAATTATTGTGTTCTTTATTAAAAAAACTGAGAGTGGTGGCAATGGATGCAGTGGGGATTGTTTTTGTGCAGAAAAATTTTTAGAAAAATGTTAAGATGAATGTGATAAAAATTATCACTTTGATTTTTGATTTCTGTTTGTTTGGCTTTGTAACCATGTAGAGAACCTCACAGATATTATGATTTCATGAGCATCTTACACAGTCTTCTACCTTAGCTGCTGCATCTGCAAGCTGTGTATCCTCTAAATTCACTCTTACACTAAATTTATACTTTTAGCTTTTAAATAGAGAGGTATTTTCTTTACTGAAATTATTTGGTTTGTGAAATAACTGGATTAAAACTGTCTGATGCTCTTCAGTTGTCATTTATTCTGTTTTAATTCTCAAAACACTTAAATTATATTTTGAACTACAATTTCACGTACCTTCAACCAAGAAAATTTATGTGAACAAAAAGTGCATTTAAGTTGATGGGATAGAGCACAACACCCAAGTTGAGGGACTGACATTAGAAAGTGCAGGAATCTAGTATGAAACTATCCATCTTTAAGGTGTGCAGTGAGAATCACAACATATAAAAGAAACCTGAATTATAACAGAAAGAAAGGGAACCATAGACTGAGATGCAGATAGTTGAAGATATTTGGCCTCCGGTGAGATGAATTTCCAGTCAAGCTATTCTCAAGTTCACACCAATTTTATTCTAAAACTGATTTTGAGCATGATTCTGAGCATTTTTGAGCATGATCTTACTATTCAATTGCTTAAAAATTGTTTATGTTGAACAACATAACTCACACTGTAGTACCTAGACTTTCCTGAAGGAGAATGTCTATGTATTTGGGAAGAATTTCTTCACTGAAAGGGTTATCTAGCATTGGAATGGGCTGCCCAGGGAGGTGATGGAGTCACCATCCCTGAAACTGTTAAAGAAAATACTGGATGGGGCACTCAGTGTCATGGTCTGTTTGACAAGGGAGTGATTGGTCAAAGGCTGCACTTTATAATCATGGAGGTTTTTTCCAAACTTAATAGTTCGATGATTTTATGACTCTATTTTCGCAAAAGCACAAGAAGACTGTACACCAGAAACCAGCCAAATACAACCACTGATGCACATCACTACTTTCACCTCCTTTTTGTATTTACCTCTCTGGAATTACTGCTGCCATTTTTCATTTATACCTCTTGGGTCTCCCACTGCAGCTGCTCACTCCAAAAGGAGGTTCACTGGTTCAGACACAATGGTGCCTTTTCCTTTCTTTGGAGGCTGACCCTCAAGGACTGGTTGCAGAGAGAATCACAGTACAATCCTACTACTGTCAGAGTCCAGGCAATCATCCTTCAGGAAAAGGTGCTGTGACGGGAAAGAGATCTTTTTGTGGTGTGAGCATTACCCAGGAAAAGTGCCAAGAAGCAGCTGAGCCAAGAGAGGTTCTTGGATGCTGACTCAAGGGTGTTTGGCTGTTCCACTGAGTGGTGTCAGTACATAAGGTATGGAGAGGTACAGTGGCTGCCTGAGGTCGTCCAGGAACTTGATTACAGATCTCATGAGTCACTTGGTTAATAAACCATGATGCCTCTCTGAAGCAACAGTAGTAAACACTGTGCTATGACATGTATCTTAAAAAAAAAATCTAAGCAAATTATCCTTTTTTAATTTAATTTTGTTTATTAGTGGGATAAGCTATCACAGCTTACCATCATCCCCTCAGAAAGCTTTTGCTAAATATCTCCAGTAATTTCAGCACTTCTCTACAAACTGAAAAATCAAAGATGTTCTTCAGGTTTGGTTGTTTATTGTTATACCTCGTCATTTTAAAGAGAATTTTGAAGGCAAATATCAATTTTAGAATATCAGCACCATACCTATCTATATCATGTAAGGATATACAACACTAAAACCTAATTCAATAATTATGTAGCAGTAAAATGCAGAAAAAATCTTTTCAAGTGCACTGAAATAAAAGCTAGTACATTGGTCACCCCAAGATAGCTGATTATTCTTATGAGTAAAACTTATGACTTTGATATCTGCAACAGTTTTTCATGTAACTGTGTAAGTATCTATCTGTGTATGCATAATTTCATCATTTCATACACATTTAAAACATCCTGATGCCTCTTTCCTCAAAATTTGAGGGTACACATTTTAATATTTTGTCTCATAATTAGAAAGAAAGATCCATGGTATTTTTTGATAATACAACTGTTTTCTCAGCAAACAAGATTCAATAGGGACACCACTTATGTTATATTTATATATATATATACTATATGTCATGCAATATTATGCTGCATACTTATGCCTAAAATCCTTATTCTGGAGAAAAACCATGTGGACACTCATTAATATTTTTAACACATATTCTGACTGCAAGATTTTACAAGGAAATGGATTTGTAGGAATAAGATTTCTAATTTATCATCACTTTCATTTCAGTTATTTAGTGAAGTAGTGGTGGAAATGAAATGTGTACATGCTGTGAAAAGCTGATGAATCCATCTGCATGCAGTCATTCTCCAGCCAATGAAAGGTGGGTAAAGCAAAGTGAAAAGAAATTGTCTCACTTCAGAAGAACACTTAAAAAACAGCCTTGGATAATTGCAAAAATTTTAATATTGAAGCATTTAAAAAAGATCTGCTGAGCACATTACCTCTCTCTTTAAAAATATAGAAGATTAAACTCATAATATTTGTCGCAGTTATTGGTTAAATGGCTTACATTTTTCTCTTATTACCCAAAAGCCTGTAGGAATCCAGCAGTAGTATTCATTACTGTCTCTCGAGTTTGCTCCTGTAAAATTAGCCAAATTTTCTAACTTGATCAGAGTCATCTCACATGTATCAAAGAGGAGTAAATGTCTATGGACATAAAAGGAAGAGGAAATGTAAGCTGTCTGTTTTGTGCACAAAGATTATTCTGTTCCTATCTAGACTGACGTTATGGAGGTGATCCAAGATAGCCAGCATGGCTATATTAAGGACAAATTGTTTCTCAACCAATCTGGTGGCCTTCTGTGAGGAAGTGACTGCAACAATCAACAAGGGAAGACAGACTGATGTCACCTATCTAGACTTCTGTGACTTCTGTGACTTCTTCAGTGCTGTCCCACGTGATATCCTTATCTCCAAGAGACATGGCTTTAAAGGGTGCACTGTTTGGATAAAGAATTCGCTGGGTGGACACAGCCAGAAAGTTTGGTCCAATGGCTCTGTGTCCAGGTGCAGGTGGCCTTTCAATATTTCTATCAATGGCAGAGATAGTGGGTTAGAGCGCAGCCCCAGCAAGTTTGCGGATAACACAAGAGGGGTTAGGGTGAGAGGTTAAGCTGAGGGGTACAGACGACACAACAGAAGGATGGGATGCCATCCAGGGGGACGTGGAGAAGCTTGAGAAGCTGACCCATGAGAACCTCATGAAATGCAGAAAGTCCAAGTGCAGGTGCTGCACCTGTGTCAGGGTAATTCCAGACATGAGTACAGACTGGGAGAGAAGATACTGAGAGCAGCCAGGAGAGAAGGACTTATAAGTTCTTGTAGGAAAAAAGCTAAACAAGAGACAGCAGTGTGTGCCAGAAAGCCAAGTGAATCCTGGGCTGCATCAAAAGCAGTGTGGCCATCAGGGGTGGCAGGGGATTCTCCCCCTCCACTCTGTCTTCCTGAGATCTCAATTGGAGTGCTACATCCCGCTATGGGGTCTCCAGCACAAAAGAGATGTGGATCATCTTACCACCGTAGAGTAAGTCCAGAGGCGGGCTGTGGAGATGATTGCAGAGCTAGAGCACCTTTCCTACAAAGACAGGCAATGAGACCCAGGCATGGACAACATCTGGTCTATTCATGCTGGAGAAAGCTCTGGGGAAAGCTCTGATTGCAGCATTTGACCTACTTCAACCTACTGAAAGTGGCTTGTAAAAAAGAGGGAGAGATTTTTTTTTACACAAGCAAATAAGGTAGGCGGATAGACAAGGGAGAAGAGTTTTAAACCAAAAGAGAAGAGATGGTAGGAAAGCATTTTTTACTCAGAAGGTGGTGGAGCACTGGAACAGGTTGGTCAGAGAATCTGTGGATGCACTATCCCTGGAAGTGTTCAGGGCCAGTCTGGATGGAGCTCTCAACAGCCTGGAAGGTGGAAGGAATCCCTGTCCATGGCAGGGGCAATTGGTTCAGGAGATCCTTAAGGCCCCATCCAACCCAAAACATTCTATGATTTCTTGATTCTGTCATTCTGATTCTGTGATGCAGAGGGAGAACAAGAGCAATAATTCCTAATGTGTCTAGATTAGAGCCTTTGTGTCACAGTGTTACTCTGCACACGCTGATCTTTGCTCCTGTGCAGCTGTCATAGAGCTCGAGCCTCCACCTGCCTCATGGGACTTTTCATTTATCCATGGTTTTAGGCATCTTTCTGGTTTCTTTCTTTCACCTCATTTGCTGTGTTTTTTGACAGCAAGAATATATTAGATTTTTTAAATCTTTTATTTTTTAAAAACTTAGTGGGGAAATCAGTGCTCAGGAAAGCCTTTCTGTCAGTTAGATGTGTATTAGAATCTACTTTTCATATCCCTGATCCTTCCCAAATAGATTTTCACTCTCCTCATTTCAAGAGTAATTTGAGTTAAGAGCAATACAACTGAAGGAACATAAACCCTTATTTTCTAGATTGTTGTATAGAAGAAAAGAGCTTCACTATCATATTAACCTTTGAAAGTCATGCAAAATTCATTATAGGCCTTTTCATAGTTATGGGTGTCTCTGTATTCAAACAGTTAAAATTACAATGAAGGACGAAAATTGTGTGGTTTTTAATTAGAAAATTGATTGTTAATATATCATTGCCTGCTGCCATATAATTGTCAGGGAAATTGTTTTTTCCTTCTGTAGTTTTGGTTTTCTGAGTTTTTTGGAGGAAAAGGAAATCTTATCTTTCCCCCAGTCAAGCTGTGCAAACATAAAAAATATTTATGCTTCAGTTACATTCCTAAGGGATAAATAGCAGTTAGGTAGCTAACTCTCACTGAATTTCAATGCAAGTTAGGGACATCTCTGCCTTAGCAAATTTCTCCTTCTATAGAAAGTCAGGTTTTTAGCTATAGCACATGCTTTCCCTTGGTAGCATTAGGGAGCACCCTTATAATTAGAAACTCGCAATGAAATCTTAATGAGAAACATGAGACAATATATCATAATCTAATATAATGATACCTATTAGAATGTTAGAGCTCAACTCATCAGTGGTATACTTATGAATACTTATCTTCATTTTCAGGGAATTTTTGTAATTTAATGGATGGGTATAATCACCAAGAAGACTGAAAGGAATACCTGATTGCAGATTGACCCTGGAGCAAACTTTGATATAATTCGTGTTTCAAGCAGGACAAGACTAGTTTACAGAGGGAGAGTAAGACTTTTTCATTTTAATAGTTACAGCTGCATAGTGAGAAAGCAGAACAAGTCTTGCAATCCTTGTTGTTTTATCATAACAACAGCAGTGAAAATAGGCAGAGTATGTCCTTTATTGGCAGAAATGTGGACAGAATGACCCGATCAGTATTCTCCTCCTTCACAGTTTTGTGGCTGATAACAATAATGGACATCTGGTAGCCGAGATTTTCAACACTGATTTGGAAATATATTGCATATATATTAATCAAAGAGTTTTCCTTTTTGAATTATAGATCAGAGACAATAGAATGATAAATAATACAAGAACAAGGTTGCTCTGAAGGAAGTTTCAGAAAAGAGTTCCATAAGCACAGCAGGATGTGCTTTCACATCTATCTGAAATACATTTTCCTGAAATTCCTGCAGATGAATCTTTTTAGAGTGTCACGTATTTGTATGACTAATATAAATAGTCATTTGTCAGAATTCTTAAGGTCTGTCATTTGCAGATAGCTGTCATGAGGTTTTTACACATTAATAATCTTCTACACTACAAAATATTCAGACAATGTGATTTTAGTAGCTTACAGAAAGAATAGCAGTACAGCAGCCAACGGCTAAAAGTGTAAAAACATTAATTTTCAACAGTATTATTTTTTCTCGTAATACACCCTTTTCTCCTATTGCCTATTTATATTTCTATTTCCCATTTTCTGCTACTGCTCCTTATCTTTTTTCCCTTTCATCCTGTTCTTATTTTCCCTTTTTTAATTATTCTTCCTCTTTCTTCTTGACACTCTCATTACATTTATTTTTATAAAGTCTCTTTAGAAGGGAGAGAACACTATTAGCAATCCTGAGATTTTCATGCTTATGAATTTCCAGTTATGAATGTCTTTTATATCATGATTTTACATTAGAGAAAATAAACTGGAACATGAAAGCACAGCTAAAGCTGAATGAGAATTTCCCTTTTAAAGCTGTATTAATCCCTGCATTAGTGGGATAGATAAGTGGGATAGTAGGATAGATAAAACTTTCTCCTGCCTGCACCCAGCACAACCTCAGGTCTCTCTCTACTCCTCTCCTCAGTAACCTTCCTTCCTGCTCTTTTCCTGGTCACTTAGGCCAGACAATTTGAAAATATATGTACAGCATGAGAGTGCAGCATGATTATGTATTGGCCAACATGCATAGCATGTATTTCATACTGTGAATGAAGAAGCTGCTAGGCCAAGCATTAAGAGACTCACTGGCCCCAATGGAAGACGTCACAGTTTGCTGCAAACATCAATCAGCCTCTGTTGATCTGCTACTTGCAGATCCCTGATGTTGTTGAATCACTGTCTTCTGATTCTTTGTTTTTCAGATGCCACCCCAAGGGTTTTATAACTTTTCATGTATTTTCCCTTTTGAAAGTCTGAACTGCTCCCAGTGCTCCAGCAGTGACACTTCTGAGTTTTCACTTCTATCCTATCTTGCATTGTTTTCGCTCACATGCTTCCTGAAGCATTGAAACCAGGTTCCCAGTATCACAGAGCCAAGGTCCAAATGCAGCCTCAGTACGCAGAAAGCTGAGTCTCTGAGGGGAAGGTGACTCTTGGTCCCTTCCTCAGCCTGCAAGACCTGCCAGCATCTCCATTCCTCTGGCAGTGTCTCTGGAAGGACACACAGACACTGCTTCCTTCTCACATTCAGCCCCTGTTTCTGTGCTATAAACAGCTGCTGCCCCTCCTCCAGAGCTTCTGAAATCACAACAGCCACACTTAGCTGTTGTACAGTTTGAGCCTCTTAAGTAGGATCATTTCAGCTATTCTTAGATGATATATCTTATTTCTGTAAGCCTACATCCTTCTCTGGAGCCTGAAAATTTCTACTGAATATATCTATTCTGCAGTATTTCCACATTTTCCTCTGTCTCTCTTGATTATATGTGTTGGTTTTGATAATTAATTTGGAAAAAGACATAACACAGGAAAAATGCACAAAATTCTTCTGGTTTAGGAAATTGTGAGATTTAGGAACTTTAATTATCCTCTCTTCTTGGCCTCCTAATCTAAAATGCCTGTGTTAATGCTATATAAGCAGGAAATAATAGTTGCTTGGGTCTGATCCTTGCACATACTTTCAGCAGCAGATCATTTCTGTCACATGACTAATTCCAGCAAAATATCTATGATTAAAGAGAATGCAAAATGGAGAAGAATAAAAATAAGTAGAGACTAGTTAAAGTGTTTGAGGATAAAAAGTCATTTGGGGAATTAAAATATTGCCATGAAGGCAATACTTTTCTTTTGTTAATTTAAAGAAAATCAAGGCTGGGGCTACCAAAAGTAAGAACAATATATTTTTTTTTCCTATTTCCATTTCTTAGAATTATTGTATTTCCTAAAAAAAAAGAGAAAAAATTGACTAAAATAGAGGAAGGACAGTGGAAATGCTGAGCTATCAGATTGAAATTTAGGGACACTGACTTTGCCAGTAGGTACTGACATGGGACCTAGCTTTTGCAAGATGTGCCATGCCTAAACTTGACTGTGGTGCCCAGGAGTACTTTGTACCTTGCCATGGGTGAAGATACTTATGCCCTTGATCCAGTCCAGTCAGATAAGAAACTATGAGGCCACATTAATCCATTCCCAATTAAAAATGTTTAAAAAATCAAGGTAATGCACCCAGTTTTTCAGTAGGCTCATTTATACTCATTTATCTGTAGTTCTGCATAAATTCTTCTCTGTCACATTCAGGTCACTTATAAACTCGGAATTTTGAGAAGAGCCATTTGTCCATTTGCACTTACGCAGCAATGAAAAGTATGTTTTCAGCCAGGGCAGAGGTCCCAGAGGTACCTACATATCTGACACAATTTTTGATAATTACATAGCCATAGCTGCATGCCATTCAGCATTCAGGATGAAGTTATTTCTCTTCTCTCCCCTCAGCTCTGGGATTTTTTCTATAGTTTCATAAATACTGCTCTGAGGGACACTTCTACTACATGTTTCCTTTTTATATTGGTTTATAGGACTTTGATTAAAAAGGAAGCCCAAATCTCTTAAGTCGTAACACCCATCAAAAGCAAGTGCTAAATGTACTGGTAAGGATTCATTTCTAATTTTTCTACTTAATGGCAATTATATCATTAAATTAATAATGGAAATCCTAAGGAAAAAAACTATTGCTTATCACTAAGAATTCTGTAAAAAAATCCAGTTTTTTATTGATCCCTATTGCCTTAGATCTTTTGAATTCACTATTGTTTTGAATCCACCCTCCATTTCATCAATCCTCAAAAGTACTTTTGTCCCAAACCATAAAGAATACCTTTGATTCCTTTAGCAAAAGGCACAAACACAGTAAGCTGCCTAAGGGGAGACAAAAGGGTGGGAAATTTTGGAAAAATGAAATAAAATATAGTCCTACTCATATAAAAGTGTGGTTAGGACTCTTGTGTCAACTCAGGACAACAAAGTTTCTTCAGACTTTCTTTGACAAACTTCAAACTAATTAAAAAAGGATCCTATGAAATAATATTAGGAAAGCATTCTTTTAACAAGTAAGAAAAGGTCATGTCATCTTTTAAGAGTATATTTCTAACTAGAAAAATAGGGTGACTTTTAAGCTGTATCAAGCTGTGATAATCTAGTTTCATCAGAGTGTTGATTTATCTGTAATGTATCTGATTGACATGAAGTCAAATTCAGCTAGAAACATTAAGGATTTCAGAGCAGTTCCCAAACTCATCAAATTCAGAAAATAGGTAGGAATTTAGCAATTTAGCAGCAAACTCTTCTTTTTTCCTTGATCCTGTGGCAGGCCAAAACTCACAAACTTTATCAAGGTAAATACTCAAGTGAATATTTGTGCAAATATTTAGCCACAACTGTTTCTTTTGCAAACATCTTTGGCAAACAAAACTTTGCCATCTACAAATGTTTGCAGAAATGAAAGAAAGAACCAAGTAAGCAATCTGACAAATTCTCTTCTCTTAAAAAAAGCTTTGGGATTTTCAGCTTGTTTAGAAATTATATAAAATATAGTTTCTCTATCTGTGAAAAAAAATAAGAGCTGTGTTCAATTGGAAGATAGTTATACAGGTAAAAAAACTAAAAATCTTTCTAGATCTGTTGCTCAAAGCTGTTTGAGAGTGATGGCAGACTGGATTTATGAACCTCCCACAACTACTGTGGTGGTTGGGAGACCCCATACTAGGCAGTGAATCAGCTGCTTAATTGTTGATACAAAATCCCTTCTCTTAGATTAAGATGAGATCCCTAAGGACCCATTACAGTCTAAAACTCTGGAAAGCATCTCAATCAGTAATTTTCAGCCTGTGACCTCAGAGATCTAGGGTTTTTCTAAGTCTGTAAAAGGTGACAAACAAAATCCTTTGTTATTTTGATGATTGCTCACATTTCCTCTTCACAGATCCTAACACCCTCTGAAAATATTATGTGGCCTCAGATTACGATTGTCATTTCCAATCAGTAATCATATCCCATCTGTTCTTATTGTACAGGAACTAATAATTTACTTGAAAATCAAATAAAGAGGACACTTCAACCATCATTGTTTAGGATGAAATCAGAGGTATGTTAGTTTTAAAACAGACAAAAAGAAAAGGCCCAAACTCTGTGGAAGTGAAAAAAAAAAAAAATAGTACACTCAAATATATCATGTTTGATTGAAGTCTTCCAGTCCTAGAAAATTGGAGCACATGTCGTAGGACTTCAATTCAGATAATTCTTACTGATTTTGTATGCCTTTTTTGCATCTTTCCCAAGAAAACTACAAACTCTTAATAACTTTATTATCTACTAACAGCTGCTTCTTACAGCAGGATGTCTTATTTCTGTTATCCTATTAGAAATTTTCCTACCCACAATTCTTCCCACTGCCATGAGCAATCTGCCTGTTAGTCAGGCAAATATGGAGATCTTCTGAAGTTCTTGAAGTCTTAAGAAAAAGGCAGACTACTGTTTTGCCAGTACAGTGTATGTTAATTTCTTTTCTTTCTTTAAATGAAGCAATGGGGAACAAAGCAACATGGACTCCCTTATGCATATGAAGGAGACCCCTTTATTGCAGGAATCACTCCCTTTTTAAACCTTAAATCTCCACCTGACATAACTGAAACCAAATTGAGACTTAAGAGAAAAAGGCCACCCATTGCTTTTTCACACACTCATAGAGTAATAGGACAAGGTAGGATGGTTTTAAACTAGAAAGTTTAAATTGGATTTTAGGAAGAAATTTTTTCCTGTGAGGGTGGTGAGGCACAGGAACAGGTTGCCCAATGAAGCTGTGGATTCCCATCTCTGGAAGCATTCAAGGCCAGGCTGGATAGGGCTCTGTGCAACCTGGTCTAGTGGAAGGTGTCCCTGCCCATCTCAGAGAGGTCCCTTCCAACCCAAATAATTATAGAATTATTCTATAATTCTATGTATAATTTCATCTGTACAATTTCTAGATAAGTTTTGTGGTTTTTTTTTTGTTTTTTTTTGTTTTTTTTTTTTTACAGAAGATTAAAGGTATTGAAAAAATTTTCAAATTGAGAAGTGGTTTTGATTAGGTAAAATGAGGCTTTTTTTCTGGTGTGCATTTTTTCACTGAAAGATTTCCTTTTTTCAGTTCTAAGGCAGGATTTTTACTAGTTTATGCCTTTGTGACTTGAGTATCAACATCTGTGCTTATCTTTAGAAATGTCATTCATCATTCATAGTGTGCACAAATGCTCGTTAGAAAAACTGAAGATACAAGAGGAATGTCTAAATAAAGGAAATGGAGTCAAAAACACTCCATTCAAAATAACAAAAATTCAGGAGATTTTCTTTGGCATTTTAATTTTTCTCTAGAAAGTGTATTAGAAGTTCTTTTGTTTAAAATGAAGGTTAGCAATTGCTATTAACTATAAGAAGATATGCATTAAGTAGTTCAGCATTTAGAAATCAAAAAATTATGATTAATCCATTCATAACTTACATAATTCACACTGGTAAGTGTTAAAAACTTCATTGTTTCTTTATCTAAATACACAAATCTCTAAACTAAGAAACAGAAACCATGCGAAATATAATGAAGGGTCGCAGATACTGTATTTAATGGCAGATTTTAGAGGTCAGTTGGAATCGTAAATCCTTATGTTCCATCCCAATTCTTGCTGAATAGGGCTTGTAAACTAAGTAATTTCTTTTCATATTGCATCCTTTTAATTCTAAATAAGGTTCACTTCTGTTACTGCTAAGCTTGTTTTGTGGATCTGCCCCCATTTGACTAATGGCAGGATGAGATGAATCTCTTATTAGCAATCTGGAATGAATATTTGCCTTTTAAAGATGGCAAAGGGATGCCAAAGTAAGGGTCTTGCCTTGCTGACTGTAGTGAAGAAAGAGTAAGTTGGACTTGCAGCACATAAGACCCACTAGGGCACCCAGGGACCATCCACTGGGGTCACACTCATATCTGCAACTCCTCCTCTGAAGGATCAGAAATCTTCACCAGTGCGAGAATTCTCTCAGTTCTACACAAGCTACACTGAGAAGGAACATCCCATTTTCCCCTTCTCTCATCTTCTATTTAATAAAATATCAGTGCTGATTGAAGAGAGAAAACAAGACATGTAAACAATGCCTAAATTTGTTGCTTAGATGTTCAGCTCTTATGTTTGCCCTAAACCTTCACTTACACTGAATAAGACAGAGATAAAAGGGAAGTCCTTCATTATTTTTTTTATGTGTTACCAAGAGTCAGTAAATGCTTTTCCTGAAATGAACAAAAAGCACATAAAGAACGTTTGCAACCAAATTCTGCTGATTTTACCGATGTTCCTTTGTCTCTGGAAGAGACATTATCAAGAATGATATATTGCATTGTACTTTACAGCGATAAGCTCATTCTCAAGTACTATGTGACCTAATTTTTCTCTGTGTTATTAAAATAGAAGAAATTCAGAACAAAAATGTTTAAAGCTGCATACCCTTTTATGCTCAGACACTTGTATAAATATTTTTGGCTGACTATCTGTTTGACCCTTTTTGTAACAGTCTTCAGAATGGTGTTTGGAAGGTTTCTATTTGCTATAAATCTTCAGGCTTCAACAAGTAAGCAGGTCTTTACTAGGACAGCAGTGCACATTTCTCATTATGAAATTGGTGTTTTCATTTCTGACTTTGCATGATATAATCAGAGGCTGAGATGAACATTTGATACTTGACAGCCTTTAAGAATGGGAAGCTAATTTTAAAATAAAATCAAAGTGGACAAAATAATTAATATTTGTAAAACTCTTCCACAGCATAACAGAGATTGCAAAGGTTTCTTAAACTGAAGAAACAAACAAGACAGTATTTATCTGTGGATCCATAGCAACTTAGTGCAGCTTCTTAGACCAAAATTTATTAAATTTGAGACAAAGTTGTTCACCTATTGCTGGTGCTATTTTACGCCTAGAACTAAGTTCCATTTCTATCTCATCTAGTAATACATATGCAACCTGAATTTCTAGACTTCACTTTTCACAATTCTCTTAGACTTATCAACTGAGATTTTGGAGTTTCTTCACAGTGCCTGCTTCAGGTTTGTGCCTGGCAAAATTCAAATTCTAGTAAAATTTCAAGGCTTTCAGTGAAGACAAGAATTTTGTTGCACATAGTCAACTTTTTCATCAATGACAGAAAATAAGTGAGAAAAAGAATAAATGTGTGTATAGTATGAATTGTAGCAAGTGCATAGAAAATCATCAGAGAAATTACATTTTTAGTTATTTTTATTGTGGAAAAGAAATTTCAGGAAAGTTTCTACTTTTTTTTGCACAGCTCCAGACAGCAAAGCCAAAAACAATTCTCCTGAGAAGATTCATCAAATGCCTGAGAATGTTAGCTGTTAAAAATTAAGTAGCTAATATGCCATTAGTTTATATTCCTGGCTTAATTAGCAGAATTATGAATAAATGTGAGTATTCAAGTTAAACATTCAGATAAACTTCATTCCTCAAAAGGAGCATTTTTATAGCTAGTACATGTACTTTTCCTTCACTTAAATTCTCACATTTTAAAATCTATGTGGCTTAGAAGATAATATCATCAACCCATTGAATATGTTTTTGTAAGCTTCCTCTGAGACCTTCTTTAGCTAAAATGTGTTGGCCATGCCTGACAGATCTTCCATCATGAATTCAATCCTCAGACTCCCAAGCAATTTTTGTTTTCATCTGATGCTTCATCTTTTAACCTCTCCTTTGAATGTCCTTTCACTGATGTTGTGACCTGGGCCATACATAGTGTTTCAGATAAAAACTTGACATTGTGCTACTTAATTCCTAAAAAAGTATCTCTTTTTATACCTCTTCTTTTAAGAGGTAAACTTCCTCTCTGCCAGGGAAATCTGACATTTGGGAGAGCCATACAAAGGATACACATCTTATGTATCATATTGAAACTGTATCCTCAATGTTTCAACATTCAAATATGTTTAATGTTGCCTCTCTGCAATGTGCAGAGGAAAAAAAAAATAAAAAAAATAAAAAAAACCCAAACCAAACAAACAAAAAACTACAAGGATTATTCCAGACAGTACTTATCATTCATTCATGATGCTGTGTTTGGGTAATGGAGTGATTCCTCACTATATTTTTCATTATTTTTCATGAACTTCCCCAGAATCCTGGTTTATATTTCAAGGTGAACACTTGGGATTTTCGTTTGGCTTCATGCCAAATACAGTTTAAGAGACCAAGTTTTTCTGCTGTCAATACTAATTGTGACAAGTTAATCCATCCTGAAATATTAAGCAGAAATAGCAACATTTAGACATTCAACTTCTATCTGCTTGTATACCAGAACTATTGAAAGACAGAACACATTCAACATATTTAAGTCTTTAATATTTGTCTACTTCCTATATTCTTTTTCACATCTTCTCCCAGGAAAATTTCATTCAATTTTAAATCACCTTTTTAAATTAGAAGTTGCTTGATTTCTGAGTTTTCAATTTTTTGGTTGAAATATTTTCAGATGTTACTTGAAAGTGATATTAATGATAATAGTACTAACTAGAGATGTACTGTACTAGTATGTCAAGATCCCAGCTTGCCATTGTTTTAAGCATTGCAACTAGACACAATGAGTGGCAGTATTTCCTAAGGTTCTCAGGACAAAATAAAAATATGATAATTATCTTTTATGCAGGCAATACTGAGAAACAACCCAGGTAAGTGACAAGAATCAGAAAGAAGAATGACAATGAATTTCCTGAACAGAATTTACTGCTTGTCTATTTGATTTGAACTCTTTGTCTTATGTTTCTGTCCACAAGGTGCATAAATTTCCTCCAGATCATTGCTGGGTTTAGTCTATGTGCTTATATGTTCCGCAGAATATTTGTACATAGTTCAAAGCCGTTGGATAAATTGCTTCAAAATGTCTAGAAATGATGATCTGTAAGTCACTACTTGACTATGATTCTAATTTAATGACCAATACTCAGAAGTTTCACTGAAACCATCTTTATGTCTCAGGTTAAAAGTGCAAATATACATATTTATAAAATAAAAAATTGCCATTTAGCAATATTCTTGCAGTTATACTTTCCATTGGTATTCATTGAGAGTATTCTAATCATATATTCATTATATGAAGTATTCATTGAGAATATTAATATGAATTCCAATATTCTTTTAATATTCAGTGACCATAGAATATTAATGAAAAAGAACACAATAAATCAGAGAATGCACATTAAAGGAAATACTTTTTACTATTTGAAAAAATATTTTTGAAGCTGTTCTGAAGATATTTGTACATTTCAGAGGAGGGCCATATCTCTGGATGCACCCTCTTTGAGTTTTTTCATTCAGACATCTTAAAGAGAAGTCATTGTTAAATAAATGATTTTCTCTCCTTTAAATAAGATTTTGCTTTGACAGGAGATCGTTCTGGCTGACCAGGTGTGTCCAGGATCTGACTTTGGGCAATGGATCTGAGATGGCAGTATGAGATTGCTTTCCTTCAGCAGCCACACAAGGAGCTTCTCTGTCAGCTCCTTAGGATGGGAGACTAAGTAAAAAAACCGAACTGTCTAAACCCATGCAAGCACAAAAACTATATCTGAAAAAATATATAACACAGAAAGGGCTAAACAAGTTGTCTGACATGATCAGTATTTCTGGGGAAACAGAATACTACAACTCTAGGGATTAATCACAGAAACACAGAATGTCCTGAGTTGGAAGAGACCCATCTGGATCATCAGTTCAACTCCTGGCTCTGCACAGGACACTTCAACAGTCCCATCCTGTGCCCAAGAGCATTCAGTGCTTCTTGAGCTCTGTCAGGCTTGGTGCTGTGCCCACTTATTACTCTAACATAACAGATGCATTATATATTGATTCTTCTTCAGCTTTTGCCTTCTCACTGTATGTACAGAGCCACACCCATGCAGGCACAAAGAAAAATTGATTTTTTTTTTCATTAAGTGGGAGCACATAAGGAGAATTAGCACTGAACTCCTAGGTTTTTTTTTTTTTGTTTAACTTTCTTCTGCTTTACCAAAAACTTTATTTCAACAAATTGTGAATCCTGTTGTCTCAACTTATCACTTCATGTACTGAGGGTGGAAAAAAAAAATTCATTTTTCACAGGTCGTTTGTATCCAGTTTCCAGTTCATGCATTCAGTTTCTAAAAACTTTAATAGATATTACACATCTAATTGATTTTTAATTCCTCTTTGATTTTTTCCTGTATATAAATTTCTGAGTGAAACTTCAGTCAAAGTTTTAAGCATGAAACTTGAAGAAAACTATATAAAACTGATTCCAAAGGAATTATTTTTTCCTCTGAAAGGATAACTTTGTTCTAACTAAAATGGCTGCATACATTTCAGAATCATAGTTGTCCTAGAGTGTTAAATTTAAAATAGCATTTTTGTACTACAGAGAGGTTCATAATTCAGAGCGTCCTTTGTCAGATGAGGGTTTATTACAATGACATTCAGTACTTGGTTTTCTTAGTATAGTTTGAGCACAGCATTGTCAAACTGCCAAGTTACTGAAGTTCATGAACCCTCTCACTGACCTCAGTATTTGCAGAAACGGAACCTAATTCTGCAAATATGATCCTGAAACAGCTCAAATTGTAAGGATTAAATATGCAAGCTTACTACTTTATTTTAATTATCAACTGAAGTGTTTTACAGGAAAGGCTGAGAAGGATAGTGTGACAAAACCAGAAGATTTTGAATGAAAATATCTGCAATGCTCAAACTTGTCTGTATAAATATGTTGAGAACATATCCAGTAGCCTTGAATATGGTGCAAATTTAGCTAAAATCAAACTGGACTTTTACTTAAAAGCTGGAATGAATTGCTAATTCGAGCAGGAGGACTACAGAGCCCTTGAATCGTGCTACTCCAGGTTTCAAAGTTGTGGCAAGGCTGTAATGTCAGAACTCAAGAGCCGGCAAACTGCACCTGCAATTAATGTCAAATAGTTGTCTAAAATGTGGAGAAGGATTGTCTTCAAGAGCAGAAAACCAACATACATCTTATATTTCTTGCACGTGTGAATGTCAAACCCATTAGTATTAAAGAAGCATATGTAATGGGCTGCTAAGGAATTCACAAGCACAGATAAATTGGGTGGATCAATATGTTACTACATCGTCAGTACAAACTGGCTTTGAGTTTAGGTAATGGCTGACAAAATGATTCAAGAAGAGAATGTAGAGGAAATAATTGCACCTCCCATTAGAGAAAGCTCCCAGCTTATTCCAGAAATGCCACAGGAGGCTATAACCGCTGATAGTTTGCTGAGCTGGCAAAAAAAGCAGGGAAAGCAGGAGGCTGAAATACTGGAAGCACTATCCTCCTTTTGCAGTCACAGAGTTGAAGGAGGTTTTAAAGACACCAAACAGAGCGAGTCAGAAATTCAGCATTCTGAGTGTGCACATCTTCACAGATTTTTCATCCCCAAAGATCTATGAAATTTATTGAAGAGCTGCAGTTGTCTGGCAAAATCAGTTCAGCACAGACATTGCATAAAGGTCAGGTATTTTGCTCAGCCGTGTCATAATGCACAGTTATGGTAACAATTATATATAGCTACCATGCCAGGGGTTACAACAGAGTATGAGAGTGGAAATCCTTTGTGGATATTCCACTCTATGCCCATTAATGTTCTTGCTGTATTATTGATGATTATGAACTCAGCACTGCACACAGTCCAGCACTTTCTGCTTGGGGAAAACTGTTTTTCATTACTTAGAACACTATCTCATCCCTATAGAGGTACCTGACTGAGCTTGCTCCTGTACCTGGTTATTTGTCTGCCGGATGCACACTGAAAAACATATCCTATCAATATAAGTGTGATCCCACAATGGACCAATGGACTGATACAACACCACCAAATTATTTACCAATGGTTGAAGAAATTATTGCTTCAGCTGAAGCTCTCTGCCTGCACCATCAGCCCCAGAGCTGGGTATTGAACCATGGTGTATATCCAATTCTTTCAGAATTTGAAACTGGGGTAGGATTGTATCACTTATCCCTTAGTCCCCTGACCCTCCCTTCCAGAGCTCAGTTTCCATGGCTTGCTTGGGATTCACCCAGCAGCATCATTGGTGTCCAAGTAAATGGGTAGAGGTTAACAGCCTAAAGGTGAAGTAAAATTTGGTGTTCCCTCCATAACATCCCAGATATGGGGATCTATTCAGTTTGCAGGGCAAGGTTTCGGGGTGGATCAACTGTGTAGACACCCATATTAGAGCAGAAAAGGGAGGAGGTGGTGCAGCAGCCCAGGGGGATGACCATGGAGAGGCAGCTTCTCCCCTGTAGTGCATGAACTATCATACCGGCACAGATCCACTCTGCAGCCCTGGGAGGAGCCTGGCTGCAGCAGGTTTAAACTGAAAAGCTGCAGCCAGTGGGAAGGAACTGTACTGGACCAGGGAAAAAGGCGTGAGGAGAAAGAAGAGCAACAGAGAGGATATGTTACAGACTAAACCCCGTCCCCATTCCATTTTGCCCTGCACTGCTCAGGTGGAAGGAGATAGAATGATCAGGAGTAAGGATGATCCTAGGAAGAAGTTGGGAAAATGAGAAAGCAGATGCCTACAGCTTTGCTTTTATTTCTCATTATCCTGTTTGCTATTAAAAATTGCATTAATCCCTGAGGTCAAGTCTGTTTTGTTCATGACAATAATTCCTGAGCAATGTCCCTGTCCTTGTCTTGAACCACAAGAACTTTTGTCTTATTCTGCCGTCTTTCCAAGGAAGCTAGTCAAGGTTAACCCACCACAGAGCACCCAGAAAAAGCCAAGTCTCCCAGTCAAGTTGGAGCCCATTGGGTGGGTATTTCAATCCTTACAGGTACCGGACAGCTATTTCCCACCTTTCTCATTTCGATCAGCACCTTACTCTCTATCATGAAAAAAAAAAATTACTAAACCTCTGCTATTGAAACATGATTTTTTTTTTTTCTAGGTGAGCTATTCACAACTTACAGAGTATACATTACATTACTTAATTCTATAATCACTGCTGATTATAATATTAAATTATTTCACTAATTCAGTGAATGTCAGTAACACATATGTAACTATGGGTGCATGCATGAACACAGAGATGTTGCCATCCCAATGTGACTACATTAGTAAGTGACATACAAGACTTTAGATAAATAAAAAGTGGAAGTGAAGTGTTATTTATAACGTGTTTGGGGTAATACAGTCTGCCTTCAGAAAGACATTACCCTACGTAAAGCCACAAATAACATATGCTGCCAAAGCCTTTTACTTTCTTTTCAGGATAAACAAATAGAAACATAAAAAACATGCTGAAATACTCTTAGAAAAAGAAATTATACATAAATATGCAAGAACTGCTGACATATGAGCTGATAAAATGATAATGTTGCATATTTCATATGTTGCCTTTATGTTTTAATATGTTTTCTCATATTAACATAAAAATTTGAATTTCTTTGATCGTTATTAGACAATGTGTTTATCTATTTTTATGGAAATTGAATAAATATTGGATGAACAAGAAGTTTTGAAAATTAGAATTAACTGGTTTTATATCTTTTAATGTTGAAGTGGTGAAGGTCTATTCTTGTTCCGTTTAAATTAATGCAATTTTTACTAGTAACTCCTCAAAAGGCTGCAAGATAACAATATTGTGTTTCTAAGAGAGAAAGAAAGGTTGGAAATATGACCTAATCTCCTATACTGCTTGAACAAGATAGTTCATAGTCATTACTTCTGGGGATGACAAACCTTACCATTGCCAGGGTAAATTGGTCAATTTACAACTTCTGTGGCATTCTGGTCTTGCTATGCTCTGTTTGCTTTAAATGCTCATCCCTCAGCTTGAGGAGCTATAATGCAGGGGAGGATCTTTTTTTTACAGTCAGTAAAAGCAATCTCAATCACTCAGCTCTATATACATATTTAAATACATATTACTCAAGTCTAACTCCTGCATTAATACAATTGCATGGACCCGTTCCTATAACACAGTCATAAGCACTTTTTAAAATGTATTTATAGAAGACTGGATAGACATAAACATTCAGTTATATTTCTGGGATGCTTCATTGTGCTTGAGACAGAAATCATGCATTTTATTTGCTCTCCTTTTATGTTACACTCCATTAAAGGAGTGGAGCAATGTGAAGCCTCTGTGCACCGTGAAATCGCAGACACAATCTGCTGCAACCCTGTCACTAAATATGCCAAGTGTAAGCTAAACATGTCAGCTAAGAGTGAATATGCTCAATTATTGAGTAAAGTTTTCTCGGGTTTTTTGGGATTTTTTTGTTTTTTGTTTTTTGGTTATTTTTCCCAGAAATATGGTGCAATATCACGGTGTATGGATCTGATTTTAAAAAAATAAAAAGAAATAAAAGTAGTGTTGCTTTTCCATAGCATGTTGGAATTTATGTTTCTCACATGGGTGAGAAAGTGCTTTCCTCAGGGAGCTATTTGCCGTGCTCAGGGGAGAAAAGATTTCACAGAAAGCAAGCTGTAGGAGGTAGAAGAGGGTCTGTGAGCCTGAGGGATCAGGATACTTGGCTGAGAAAAGAAGAGACAAGCTGGCCAGGCTAATAGCAAAAAAACTTGTTGCAGATTATGGAGAGTTTGTTACAATTTACAGTCATGGGTTGATTACAATCAGACCAAAAGTGCATCAAGGATTGTTTTCAAAGAACAGTGAGCAAACAGAGTTACACATGATTTTTTTTTTTTAATCTTTTCCACCGTGTAACTTTGAAATGGGTTTATTTAAAAAATCCAGTCTTTTTAGTATCAAGTCTGACAGAATCTCTCCCTTTTATCGTGAAGGATTTGGGGTTGGGTTGTTTTCTGGGGGGAGGAGTGGGTTGGGAGGTAGCTTGATAAATCACCTTCATTCCTAATTGGAGTATTTTGCAGAGGAGACAGGCCAGGCAAATCTATCTCAAAGCTGTGGTTAACACCAGGTCTCTTCAAACTCCTTAGGGCACTGAGGTTCAAAGGATGTATCCAGATGGAGACAAAACAATTCCTTTTCCTGAAGTAGTGAACATTTTCAACCTGCATCAATTTAGACAATAATTGCAACAATTAATTGTGACCAATGAATACAATTATTATCAATAATTATTGATAATTAAATATTAGACAGTAATTACACTCCATAACAGAGACCATTGTGTCTCCAAAGCAGTAAGAGATAATGCACTACTGCTGTACATTCTTTCTTTCTTATACAGAGGTTTTGATTGTTTTTCTTAAACTGAAACCAATTCTATTTTTGTCATTTCCAATGCAAAGTAAGATGCATTACTCCCTGTCAAGTGAGCCTGAGAGTCCTGAAAGCATCTGCATCTTTCCCATTTAGCCCTTCCACATGGCAATGATACCTAGACCTAAAAAGCACATGTATCAATACTCAAAGTAGTAGAATGAGACACACAAATCTGCTCCTGTTGTTTTCTAGACCAGTGAAAGAGCCCTGACACTGTTAATGTGAGAGGACATTGCACAGATTCTTATTTGCCCTGGGAATGCAACCAGTTTCCTTTCAGTTTCAGAACAGCCAGCTTTTGGTTTGGCTTTATAACGTCTGTTACTATATCCGAATTATCATTCTGTCTCAAAACTTTAGGTGGCTGTTGTTAAGTGCTTTCCTTTAACTGAGTAGACAGCAGGCTTACATGGATGTAAATGAAAGGATAATTTCCCTGATGGCATGAATGACATAGTACTATAGAAGATACATGATCAGATGGCATAGTAGTCTTAAAATACTTATTCACGTCATTGTCAAGAGAGGTTACACTGCAATCTATGGAATAAAACTTAGTTTAAATTTTGTGTGAGGTGGAAATTCTTTCCAAGGAATAAAGGAAATTTGTGTATTTAATACCTTTAATTTCAGAAACCCAGAATAGTGGACTAGTTATTATCAAAATAGTATTTGCTTTACTGAATAAGGTCTATCTTCTAAATAATCTGTCCTGTCTCTAACTGTAACAAATAGTAATCAAATATTTTACATAAAAGTAAATCCACACATGCAGCAAGTGGATGTAAGGTAATTTATCAAACATTAATGTTCCATCTTAATTCTGCATGTTTAAATTGTGAACAATGAATTTTTGTCAACCCTGGAAAGCATTTCAATGCATTAAATGTTCTAACCCAACATTCTTATTACCAGGCAGCAGGTAAAGTTCAGTTTCTGCTTGAGGACAAATAATATCCTCACAAAGTTGATGCCACCTTCCTTTTCAGAAGTTAAGGGAACAAATTTCTCTCTGATCTCTAAACCTTGGAGTTTACACCCATACACACTGGTGCAAACTTCTTGTGTTGTTTGCAAGTTCTTATAATTGCAGACTAGATGATGACCTAGGATAAAAGCTCTCTCTGACTGTTTGCTTGTTTGTTTTCTTTCTAAAATCATTCTCTATGAAATCTCCACTTAAGCTAGAATGAATTTCTATCATGGAGTTGTATAGTGCCTAACACTGACCATACAACTGTCCCAAAGTTATGGAAGTTGAAAGGCTGAAATATTTGATATATTTTAGTATTATTCAGTAAGTAAGGGTTATTTCCATGCACTGGGTGGTTTGTTATTATATTCCATATGAGTATGACAAATCAAAAAGCAGTGAACAAATCAGGTCTGTCTCATCAGTTTCATCCAACTTTTAGTTAACTCCATAACTAAGAGAGTGCAGTTTACAGCATGCCAAGAATATAAGATAGTGAGGAGCTAGGGTGACAGATGAGATACAAAAATATTAATATTATATATTAATAAAATAAACCCTGGTATGAGTTCTAGGTGGGCACCAAGGGCTGCAGAGGAGGAAGGATATTTGGGGCCCAGTGAACATCAGCGATGAGCCATTCTCAATCTTCATGATCCCACGCTATGGCATAAGAGGAGAAAAATGTACAGACTTTAGAGCCTCCTAAAATCCAGAATAACTGCTCTGGAGTGTACAAAGAGTCCCCAAATGGTGTCCTGTACTCCCAATCGACAGCTAGTGTCAACACTGTGTGCTGAGGTGCAGCAATACGGAATACATCGTGCACAGCTAAGCAAACAATATGCTTTTTAAAAGCAGCAGGTGAAATTGTTTCCATTACTCTTGTGTCACGTTGGGCTTTATACCTGGAATTGCAGGAAAAAAATGCAGAAAATATTGGAGGATGGAAATAATAAAAAAAAGATAATATAGTTTATGACAATTAAACATAACCTTGAGTAAAATCTTTGTCATTTCCAGGACCATGGTGCTTACACGGAAATATTTTTTTTTAAGGAATGATCTGCTAGAAATGGAGGTGAGGAAGAGACAAAATATTCTAGTAAATGTAAACATTATTTCATGGAGAAACAGTGTAATCATGGAATAAAAGGGACTTCACTTAACAATATTAGTGACATCCCTTCCTCAGTAATCAGCAATAAAAAGAGCTGTATTTTTCATACGAAGACAGATGAGTAATTTAATTTAATCATGATATTCAGAAGAAATAAAATATGTTTTCAAAATAAATAATGACTATCCAATTAACCTAAAACGATTTCAAGCCTCTTTGTAGTTTTGGATATAAATTAAATGCTTATTAATCAGGTATCGAAACTATTAAGATATCTTTACTTGTAAGAATTAATAAGAGCATTCAGTTATTAACAAAAAATCAAGAATAAAAATAGGTTTCATTAGTTCTAGAACAAAAAAAGAAGAAGAAAGATAGGAAATCTATGTATGTCTTTAAGGTTTTAAGTGGGTTATTTCTGAATTACTTGAAAGAACTGATCAATATTTCATAGAATCTCACCACTGTATGTAGTTGTTTTAGGCACTTTGATCAAATTGAATTATGGGTCTTTTATCTCACTGTGGCAGTCAACATTTCCAGTAGATAAATGTTGACAACAGTGATTCTTAGTCTCTAATCATATTGTCCACAAAAAAAGACAGCTTTTTGAATAACAACTGAAACAGCCATGACCTGGCACTACAGAAATAGTCAAACTTACAGACATTAAATGTAAGGAATGAACTGAGTCACTGGGAAACGTGCAAATAATAATAAAAATGTTAAGAGGCAAAATATCTGTTGAATGCTATTTCACCCAGGCTTTCAGAAGTTAAAACACAGAGAAAACAGCACCATTTAGGTATTTTCCAGGTACTGAGAAAACAACAATTTCATTTTCACAGAATCATTGAATCGCTGAGGTTGGAAATGCCCTCTAAGATCAGCAGCAAACTTCAACCAACCACTGCAGTGTTTACCACTCAGCCAGCGCTACACTTACATATCTTTCAAATCCCTCCAGGGACGGTGACTCCAGTACTTCCCCAAGCAGTCTCTGCCAGTGCTTGACAACCTTCTCAGAGAAGAAACTTTTTGCTAATATCCAATTTAAACCTACCCTGGCACAACTCAAGGTCATGTGTTGCTTGGGAGAAGAGAACAGCCCCCAGCTGGCTACAAGATGCAGACAGGTACTGGTAGACGGTAATAAGGGCTTCCCTGAGGTTCCTTTTCTCTAGGCTAAACATCCCAAAGTCCTTCAGCTGCTCCTCACTAGACTCGTGCTCCAGACCCTTCCCCAGCTCCATTGCCCTTCCCCAGACAAGCTCCAACCACTCAATATCTTTGTTGCAGTGATGGACCCAAAACTGAACACAGCATTTGAGGTGTGGCCTCACCAGTGCCCAGCACAGGGGTAAAATCTGTGCCCTGGTCTTCTGGCCACCCCTTTTGTGATGCGAATGATGCCTTAAGTTTTAGCTTTTATATTCTTTTGGTCTCTGTGCTGTTTTAATGTGCAGTTCTGGGTTTCATATTAAGGGTTGATGAGCTCTCTTCACAGGGTAGATAGACAAAACAATTCCTTTCTAGCTAGAGACCAAGGTCAAATTTTAAGCCCAAGAGTGTAAACAACGATGAAGAGGAGAGAAAGAACAAAGAGGATGGAGCTTCATAACCTGAGGCTGTAAGTGGGCAATTAATTCCAATATGCAAATAGTCCAGAGCTTATAAAAGTGTGAGACCTTGTCATGACTGGATATGCATTTTGGCACCATTGCTGGATTGCTTGGGTGTAGCCCCAAGGAGTTCTTGCAGGGCCCAAGTTATATCCTTTCAATAAATACCTTTTTATTCTTTTACTCTACCTAGTTTCTGTTTCCAGGTCAGCCTTTCTAGGCAACACAAGAATGGTGCTATTTGCCTTTTTGACCATCTGGGCACACAGCTGTTGTAGCCACCTCATTGTAACCACAATACCACAGGTATTAGCTGATCCTTCACCTGATATGTATGTCAAGGCTGCCTGCATTTAAGAGTACAGTGTGTTAAAGTAGGCAGGGTAGGTGCAAAGGACTAAATAAAAAACCCCAATCTGCTGAAAGGTTGGATTAATTTCAGTTTTGTTGACGCATATGCCAATTAAATACAGTATTTGGTTTCTTACGAAATGCTCTTTTCTTTACTGAGAGTTGTTAAAATTTAGTCTGACTAATGAATTCTTATTGTAGGAAATGTGAGATAGAAGTTGGTAGAACATAAAATTGAGTTTTACCAGCCAAATGTAAAGTTTTCTGAAGATCAAGAGGTTGGGTAGAAAGCTGATTAAGTTTAAGATATGACTATATTACTTGAAAGTAATCATTACTGAAGTAAAAATCAATTATGGTAAAGAAGCATTTGCTACTTTTAAAGCCCATTTAGACAAGAGCAAGAGGACATTCCCTTTTCATGGGAGAAAGGTCTTTGAAGAAGGTCTCTGATGTTTCAGGCAGACCCTGTATTGATCTATAAATTGGTAAGCCACATGCCAGTCCTTTGCAGTCTTTGATTCCAGGAGAACTTTATTTAAATTTTAAAGAATTATGTCAAATTTTACACTTTTTATCTAATTTTAGATACTATTTTTTCATTAAATAGACATTTTTCTTTCCCCCACTTTCATTCATTTTATGCCAACAGAGATGTAGGACGTGCATTTTGCCACATCTTCAAAAGCCTTGAAAAAAGATTTTTTTAAAGAAAGCTATAAAGGTAAATGCCAGTAAAAAAACGAAGACCAGTCTGCAAATTACTATTTCTACAAGGGCAATTTTGAAATTTCTGATAAGAACCCAGTGTTATCATTTCTCAGACAAACAATAACTTTTGGGAAACACTGAGTGAGCTTCATTGCTGGGTTTAGGAAACTATAGCCTAATGCATTATGCCCAAAAAGCAAATGGGCACATCCACAAATGCTAACACTGAATAGAATTTCCTAATTCTACTCAGATGAAATGACTAGTGGTAGAATTAAACCTTGTAAAGAACAAATAATAAAATTTAGTTTACAATTATCCAGTTTAGCTTCTTCTCAAGCTCTGTAGTTCCTTTCTTCCATACAATATTTTCTTTGCTAAAATATACACTGTATAAATGCTTCTTTAAATTTTTTTCTGGCTGCATAAAAGTCAAAAATTAATGTGGAGTTCAGTTGCACTGTAGTTTCTGGTCATCTTAATCAAAATCTAGTCAAGAACTAAATCAAGATTGCTCTTATCAATCCTACGTATATTCATGCATTAATTATGATTGTCCCTAAACTCTTCAATATAAAATGAACAACTCAGAGTAAAGTTTTACACTGAGAGCCACTTCTCATATCTATGGTTTTACATTACAGTAAGCAGTCAATTTAGCAATAGCCTAACAAATTCACTAGATCACATAATCAACCTTAGGATTTTTAGCATTTACAAAGAGAAAAATTCCTCTTGCCTGGAGGAATGTACAGATCCAGAATCTAAGATTTCTAATTTTGGAATCAGATAAGAATCAAATGGAACCCTTAGGGAACTGCTGAAATTGATGAGTGTGCTGATTGTGTCAGGAAAGGTTTTCTTTTTTGTAATAGTTGACACACATCACATGGAACAGAACTGAGTGGCTGACTGTGGGATTACATATATACAGTATATCAAAGACCTACTGAGGAAAAAAAAAAGTTTTGGTTTAATTATGTCCCGTTTTGCGAAGAAGGATGTTGCTTTCTCTCCTTTGCATAGTTTATACTGAATTCTGCAATTAGGGGCTATTACCTGCTGATATAAAATGAAAGGCAAGGACCAAGATTTTAATGTTTAGGGGAGGGGAGAATCTCATTACTGTATTTTGAAACATCTAGAGAATCCCAGTCTATCCTTCCCAAGGTTAGCAAAGATATATCTAAGCTCATGCCTGACCATGACATATGAAACTTTTTTTTTTTGTTTTTTAATTATTAATAATTAAAAAATATTTTATGCAAGACATCGTCACATCATTCCAACAGAATTAATGTACGCACCACACTTAGTTTAGCAGCTTAATTTAGGAGTACACTTCTAGTTCTCTGATTTCTCTGAATGATGTGTGACAAGGGTATTTTTCCCCCCTGTTTTATAATCATTGCAAATTATTTCTCAAATAACCTGCTCCGATTTCACGAGGAACTCCAAACGTACTAGGTGATTGTGTAATTAGATCTTTTATTGTAATGAGTATGTCATGAAAAAGAATGAATTAAGGTCACAGAGAATAAATTTAGCTTTGACATTTGCTACTTCAGAATGCTTGCTTTTACAGCTCTAGTAGTCTATTAATAGCTTTGTTTGTACAAATGTGTAGATGTGGCATGCCACTATGACATTTTCCTCTCACTTGCAAATTCCAGAAGGAGTTGATTTCAACTGCTTTAAAAGTAATGTGGTGCTCCTTTGGAACACCTCTTTTTTTTTTTTCCTCAGCTGAAGATGTTAGATGATTCTAAGATGCTTAAAACAATAACAGAAAATGCAGTAGTTTAGACATCTATAGGTGAGTTTCTTCTGTCCATATATGAATTACAGAAAGTGGTGACTAGAAAACTCACATGGGTTGATATCAGAAAAATCTATGGGGCTACTTATGGAATGTAGATTCACTAATTACTTTTTTTCTGAAGAAGACCTGTAAAGAAAACTGGATTTTTAGACCCTGATTTGTATTCAGGCTTCTACTATCTTCATATCTTATTGTTATAAGGCACAAAAGCATTAATATATAAGATAAAAGAATTGGGGTGGTATGAGCATATAAACTCTTCTGGCTTTAGATGGTTCCTCAAGTAAGAGGATTCTCAAAATACAGATAAAGCTCTCTAACTCTCCAACTATGTTACGGTTAATTTGTTTTTTTGGGGTTTTTTTGGGGCGGGAAATTTGTTTGTTTGTGTTTTTGTGGTTTGGTTTTTTTTTTTTTAATTCTATGGTTTGCATAATGAACTAAAATACATCTTTTTTTTTTTTTTTTCAGTTTGGGATGCAGAAATGTATGTATTGACCTTATACTATAAGGACTTGACACTTATTTCACTAAAAACAGCCTTTGAAATAAGAAAATTTTCTCATGTTCTTTTTTTTTTTTTTTCAAAATAGGTGATTTTCTTGGCTTAAAGACAGCTTTATGCCTCAGTTACTTTAGATTCCAGAAGCAGCATTCTTGTTTGTTTGACTGTCTTTTTTTTTTTTTTGTATGCAAATGGACTATATTTTAGCAATAGGTAGGATTCAGGTTTGCATCTTAATTGGTGACTTAGAATGCCCAGCATTATCCTTCAGCAAAGTCAGCCTTTCATATTGAAATTCTTGAATGTCACAAGGACTGAGAGTAGATGGAGAACTATTATTATGTTTATTTTAAACTGTCCTAGAGTTTCAATAACTCTCTCCAGAGGAGGTGAAGAGCATAGCATTTACCCACTTGTACAGATGTTATTTTATATGAATTGTTTTAAATGTTCTAATTTGTAATACTGAAAGAGAGACTGTGTGACCTCTTTTAGCTGAGCAGGAAGAGTCCTTGCAAATAGAATATTAATAGATGTGTAGAAATATGCAGGTATGTTTATATTTGTGTGTTTGGATATATGCACAGGCACGTACACAAAAAAAATAAATAAGACATAAAGGGATTATGTATATCCTAACACAATGACAAGATCACAAGGAGTTTAGAAACTATTAGGCTAAGCAGCAGTGGCTTCAATACCCCAGTAAAACATCAGAAGAGACTTTATTGGCCAGTCAGGCACCATTCAGGCAGGAAGGAGCCCTCTGTGCTGGCAGATTGTCTTGCAAATCCTCTCAGACTGATGATTTTCCATGTTTTTGCTTCAGGGTTTTAAGCCTGTGCATTTCATTGGTTTTCTGCCTTGAACTTCTTAGGTACTGATGATCTCTATGTCTACAGTTCTGTCATGTCTTATCTTGCATGATCTCACTGATCTTTCATAAGATGTAGCAAATTTTACTGATCTCTGAGCCATGGTGTCAGCGCTGGGCCTTGGATCCTTGGAAGACACCTGCAGAATTCCTTGTTTGAGGTGAGAAGAAATCACAGTGATTTAGGAAGGAAAGGATTATATGGGTATTCTGATCACAAACTTCATTATAGTTAAATCAGTTAGCTTTAGCAAAAAAGCATTAGACATTTCCATTAGAAACAAAATGTAGTGAGAATAGAAAAGGAAATATGTCTTCCTCTTATAGTTAGGAATGTTGAAATAGTCCAATAATTTTTGAAGCTCGTAGGAGGCAGCTACTGCTAAATGGTTTATTTGTCTTGGATCCAGACAAAAAAGAACTAGCCTTGGCACATAAGACTTTATCAAATCCCATAATTCTCCGCTTTCTATTTCTCTTGCATATGAGCTTAAGTAGCAACATCTTAGAAGGCTGGCAAATGTCTGGCACCAACAGATGTAGAACTGGAGTATGACAATGTTAAGTGCAATGCATATGGAAACATCTTTTTCTTCACATAAGCATGTGATTTTCTATGTATAGCACATCTAGAACAATAATAGTCTAATTTAAATCTTATGATCTTAACACTTGTTTTAGGAGAAGCAGAACTGTTATTCTCATCTTACAGATGGGAAAACTAAAATCACAGAGCCGGAATAAAAGGGAGAAAATATAACATAGAGGCTGCAGAGCAGCTCATAATTTAATTCTCAGTTTAATATTCTGTCTGCATGGATTCACTGCACTCTTGTCCGCACTTGAAGCCCCTGTAATACTCCTAAGTATATGATAAAATCTGATGCACGCACAACAGACCACTGGGTAACCTCAGGTGGTGAGCCATGATAAGCTCTATTTGAAAAAATTCTTCGTACCTAAATTCATTCACTAAGGCTATATAAATCAAATCAGAACCTAAAATGATATTTCAATAGGTTTATTGGCAAGGTTAGGTGTTTAACCACCTATAAAGTTCTTGGTCAAAAGGCTGAAGGATTTAGACATGAAATCTCTGCCTTTCTTAGTGCCACACCAGGGTGCATCTTTCGTTTCCCTTGCTTGCAAAAGGAAGATACAAAAAAGGTGTTTCCAAATGCCTTAATACCTGGAGCAAAGTTATGATGGTTTTCTGATGTGAATAAAAACTAGACCCGCTTCAAAAGCTTCTGATATTCAGCATGTGCATTGCAGTTATTTTGATGGGAAGGGAGTGAGCTCAGAGAAGTGAACATTAGTTGTATAGGATAAGGAGGGTGACACTGATATGATCTCCTCTACATGTTTCCTTATAATATCCCTATACCTCTTGAAATGTGAAGAGACACTATTCTGATATATAGTGCAGAAATAATCGCATTCTGTGTCCGTCCAGCATACATACGGCAGAAGGCCTTTAAAAGATTTATGAAAGATCCTGCAATATGAATTTTTTTTTTTTTTTTTTTTTTTGCAGCAGTGGGGTTGTTGAAGTACCTCAGACTGTCTTCTGAAGGTTAATTAATTTTATGCTAAGAAGCTAGTCTTTCAGAAGCAGCCATCTAGTGGAAATAGAAAAGTCTTTAATTAACAAACATCGAATGTCATACTCACTAGTTATATGAAGACACACAAACCTGCAGTTTTTATATTATCATATCATAGAATTATTTCTGGATATCTTCCACTACCACAGGTTTTATTTAAAAAAAAAAAAAAAAAGCAAAACCTTTGTGCTTGCTCAAATTGGATCTTGCTTTTTATTATACTGCTGCTAATACTAGAAGAATACTTCAGAATATAGAATTAGTAGGAAGATTCTTTCCTTGGAATGTATCCCAAAATAAGGCATACTAAGTTTTTGCTTTTAAAAAATGACTTTTATATTGGTGTTCTTAACTACAAACATTAAGAAGCAGCATTCTAAGAAAAATTTCCTATTTTAAAGCAAATTTCACGAGAAATGTAAAAATATTTTCCTGTCAATGTTTGAAAATTATATTAGTACATTACACAGCTGGGATTTTTTAGGACATAAATCACTACAATATCAGAGAACTGTTGATTATAGTTAAGCTTTTAAGTTCTCCTTTAAATTTCAGTTTCACTCTGCTAAACAATGACAGAACAGATTATTTGAGTTGTAGAAGATGATTAGGAAAAGCATTTATGCTCGTGTACATTCTTTTAGTGCTGTAGGTAACAATTTCACTGCATGGAGAGAACAATGGTTAAAAAGAGAAACCAAATTATTGATATCTTGGCATCGGAATGGTCACGTGGGGAGACACATCTCCTGAAGAGGATGGTGCCCCACAACTTCATGCAATGGGTGCCTCCATTGCTGACAGCAGCATTTTTGGCTCGATGGCATAGGAATCTACAGAATGTTGCTTTCCTAATTTCAGAGTCTCCAGCTGATCACAGTCCTATAAAACCCTCCAGCACATGCACCATCCACTTCGGTTATACCACTTACATGTTAAATATCTTATAAGCATCTTGTCAGTGTACATAAGACCATTCTTTGAAACTGTTCCTACGTCTTCATGAATCATTTCTGCTGTGTATTGTGGTTAACCTTGGCTGAGTACCATGTGTCGGCTCAGCTACTGTCCCCCTCTCCTAAACAGGACTGGGGGAAAGAAAACAGGATTGAAAATCCTGTGGGTTGAGACAAGGACAGTGAGATCACTTAACAGTTACTGTCATGGGCTTGGAAAAAAACTCTCATTTGACTTGGGAAAAAATAATTTCATTTATTGCCAATTAAAATAGTGTTAAATGGTGAGAAACAAATACAAGAAAACCTCATCCCTGTAACAGCTCTTCTGTGCTGTTCCTTCCTTCCCACACTCTTCCCCTGCTCCAATGTGGTCCCTCCCACAGGCTGGCATCCTTCAGGATAAACCTGTTCCAGCATGGACTCTCCCCAGGCTGCAATTCCTTTCAAAACACCCATCTGCTGCAGTGTGGGGTCCTCCACAGGCTGCAGTGTAGATACCCCACCAACTGCGCTCTCTCTCTCTCTTTCTCTCTCTAGGGGCTGCAGGCGTGTCTGGCTCACCTCCTGCTCCTCACAGCACCTCAGCACCTGATGGAAATGTCTTATCTACTTGCAATCTGATCATCTACTTTTCAGGAACTGCCTAGAAGTCCTCAAGGTTGTAGGCCAGCATATTTAAGGTGCTGGAAACTGAGGTGACTGTTTAAAGTGGGTCCTCTCTTTCCAAACAGGCGATTCTGTTGCCTGTTCAAACAAAAAACAGGAATTGTGCCTTTGTTCAGGGAGTTGGCCAGGGCTTTGGGAACAGCAGGTGTGCAAAGAGCTAGCTAAATCTCAAACAAAAGTTGAGAAGAACCCTGAATCTCATCCTTACACCTTGCTTAGCTCTTGGGCCACTCTGCAGTCTGACTGTGAGTGAGACTTGCCACATGCTACTCTACCTCGTAGTCGGAAGTGGTCAGGCCTCCAGCAGCCTCTCAGCACACCTATTTCTGCACAGCAGCACTCATCCCCTCATCCCAGCTGAGGGCACCACCAGAAGACATGTTAGCAGTGCACACTGGTAACCCACAATATTTTATGGAAGCAGTCCTGAGCTAAGCCCATTATATAGCCAGCTGCTAACAACACTGGCTGTGTTGAGGTCTGTTCCCATTGTAATTACTCAAATTTTAATTATTGTAAATTGTGATTCCACCTTATAATCCCTCCTAATGTTCTTCAGGTATCAGAAAGGGCAGGGAGAATAGGGAGCAGCTTGAGCGGGTTTAATTTTCTAGCTGTGTTTTAAGCCTGCGCATTTACAGAACTGGTTGCAAGGCTAATATTTTAACATAATTATTCAGTTTAAGAATGTTTCAAAAGTTAATATCTGAATTTTTTAATCATGTCTATCTCATATCAAGAGATGTTAGGACTTGACTTTCAAGTTTCTGTAGCATTTCTATTTTAATGTGAAACTATTTTAGTATGAGTATAGTCATTGATTTGGATGTAATATTTGAAATTTAAAGGGTGGATAAAAGAGGAATAAATTCAAAATTCCCTAATTTAAGTGCTTAAAATGGAAGACTTCTCTTTCACTGAAACTAACTATGCTTTACATTTTATTCTGGGTCAGACCAAAAGAAACATTTAATTACTTACTCTACTTCTTAATTAGCTATCTTCCAGATAATGTTCCTTTTCTTTACTTCAGCCAAATTAATCTTGAACTTTCAAGATAACCATTTGTTCTTAATATTTTCAATTTGGACTCTATCCCTGATCTCATCCAAGTTAAGACAAAAGCCATACCTCCCCGGAAGAAAGCTGTTTGGAATTTGCCCAGTCACAGAAAAAAAAGGGCTTTCTTAGGCAGAAATATTCTATATAATAATCATCATTGTAAAAAACTTTCAAGATTAAATATCGAGGACAATGTTAAAGGCCATTTTTTTTCTGGGGAGAGGGCTTGCTCAGAGATAAATAGGTTGCAATTTACATAAAGCTGGTATGAGTTCTTCAGAATAGGTGTAGGCATGCACTGTGGTGGTTTTGCACTCTGTATTCCTGCCTGTCTACTGTCTGTTACTTGGCACAGCAGCATAAGCCAGCACTCCTAAGGACAGACATCTCACTGTCCATCCTTACCCTAGCCTTGATGTTGTTGAGGAAGCTTCCACTTTGTTGACAAAGGCTAGTGATTCCTCTGTTAGGAAAGAGTTTCTAATCTGGACAATGGAATTTTGCTGTTGGAGCCAGAAAATTAGAATTGTGTTGCAGAACCATCTGGGCTATAGGAATTGTTTTACTGAATCCATATGGATGGGTGTCCTGGTTTTGGCTGAGATAAATTGAATTTTCTTCTTAGTAACTGGTACAATGCTTTGTTTTGCATTTAGTATGAGAATAATGTTGACAACACACAGACAGTTTGGCTGCTGCTAAATTGTGCTTACCTTAAGTCAAGGACTTTTCAGTTTCCCGTGCTCTGCCAGGAAGCAGGGTCACAAGCAGATGGGAGGGAGCACGGCTGGGACACCTGACCCAAAGTGGCCAACAGGATATTCCATAACACAGAACGTCATGTCCAGTACATAAACTGGAAGCAGATGGATGGGGAACGGGCTGGGCATCAACAAGTGTGTGATGAGTAAATACATTGAGCATCGCTTGTTTCTCTTGGGTTTCAGCCCCCTTCCTTCCTGCCTTCTTCCCTCTCTTCCTCCTTCCCTCTCCCCCTCCTTATTATTCTTATAATTGTTGCTGGTTTTGTTATTGTTGTTGCTGTCGTTGTTATATTTTATTTCAATTGTTAAACTCTTTCTATCTCACCTCATATGCTTTACATTTTTCCAATTCTCCTCCCCAGGAGGGAGAGAGGGAGAGGCTATGTGGTACTTGCAGATGCCTGGGTGTGAACCACAATAGTGGGGAACAAAACTTAGCTGGTAACCTGTTTCTCATCAGTGCCAGAGGTACAGAATTAGAGCCAAGTACCTGCTACAGTGACTGAAATTGTATTAGCTGGAATTAAATAAAACAAAAGAATCATGAGTTTCACATGCCTGTGTCCAAAACTGTCATTGGCTGTGAAATTTTCTTTATTTGTGCAGAACAAAAAACGGTTACTTTTTACTGTTTCTTTTGTTAATTTTTTTTAAGGATGTGATATTTCAATATAAAAAGATCAATGCATTTCTACATTTAAAACCCAGTGAGATTTACAGAGTAAAAAATTAAAGTGCTCTGAACATTGTGTTCAGACAGCAAGTGGTTTCACTCAATGTGTTAATTCTAAGATTTTATTAAAAATAGAAAAGACTCATCAAAACATATTTCTGAGGCATATGCTTTAGAATCAGAAGTAGAGGGTTTTTTTTTCTCTTCTCCTTTTATTTTTTTTTCATGTATATATATGCCAGCCTTTAAGATGATTTCACAGAAAGGAGTCCAGAAAAGCCAAGTATTTACGTATTTTTGGGGACATTGTTAAACTTTTGAAAAAGGCAGAAGGACTTTCAGGTCTTGGTATGGATGATTACAAAAGGAACAAATAAAGCTGAAGAATCTAAAGGTAGACACTGATGTTTTCCATTTTGTATCACTGAGATTTAAATTTTAGGGTATAGAAGTGCTACAGTTCTTAATTTTGTGATAATTCTTCTCACTAATGGCACAGCTGGAATCTTGCAAAAATGAATAATAAATATTAGCAGCTTCCTTTTGTGTTATTCATGAAAATTCAAGGATCAGAGGCTTTGTAATTTCTGGTCAAAATCCAAGCAGATACAGAATGCTACTATCCAGCTGTACAAGTATCAGGGAAATGCACCTAATAATTTGTGTTTTGGTGTTTTATTCTCAGACAATTTTATTTAAAATACCACTGAAAACATGCCAGTGTGTTTCAGTAAAATCAGTTCTCAAGCTTGGATAGATTTTGTCTGTTGGATGTACATGCAGTTCCATACAGATCCTTCTGTAGAGTTCTGTTAGAAAAGTAGCATGACAAAGAATCTTGAGATTACTTTTTTCTTCTTTCCATCCTGAGGCTTTTTTAGAGTTGGCATGAAGAAAAAGCTGCACAAAGAGCCTTTATCCCTTCATTCTTGCCTGGTTGCATCAATCTCAAATTTTATTCTAAGCACATGGAAAAGCTAATGGATTCTAGATCATGCTAGAATTAGAAGACAGGAATTCAGTTTGCAAATCTACAGCTTGCAGATCATGCCCTTGTTTACACGGAGGATAATGATAATTTTGTTTTCACCAAGGGCATGAAATCCTAATGCCTTACTAGAATAAGACTTCATACCTATGCTGAAAGCTAACAAAATGTTTAGGTTCATTGGAAATACCACTTAAATATGAGAGGCAGAGTTAATGCACAATCATTTCCTGTATCCTCTGTCAGAGGTAAGTTTTGATCAGACTTTGAAGAAAAAGAGCTGTCATACACACTTCAAAGATTTAGCAATCCATGCCAGCACACTTTTTGGGATGATTTTGACTCAGTAACTGCGCTATGTGTGATAACCAAGATGTGAAGAACAGGGTGACAATCCTTGATAAGGACAAGTATGAAGAAGAAAAGATGTTTAAGGAGTATGAAATAGCAGCACATAAAGTTAACACAGAGTGGGGAGACAAATGAAAATAGATTTTCACATTCCCTGTGCTTTCAAGATTCTTGCAGTTTTCACCATTACAAATTAAAAGGGAAAGAGTGGAAGGCACAATGAACACAATGTCAATGTGTTTCTAGTCATAGTCTTCATTCACCCAAACTGTCAAACAGGCTGACACATTCACCAGCATGAAATATATCCTTCTGCTTAAGGTGAGCATATGCAAATTTTTTGATTATGCAAATTGTTTCCTGAAGTAATTGCATAAATGCCAGACATGGAGGTGTGCAAAATATGGTAGTTATACAAGACAACTAACCTCTAAACAGATTGATTTAAATGTTTCTCTTTGCTGTGTTCCTTAAGCATGTGTAGGATTTTCAGTCTTGCAATGACAAAATTAATTCTGTTTTATTTCAGTCCTTATTGTCACCAAACATAAGAACTTGCTATTCTCTGTGTGAAGATTCACTAAAGAAGCAGTTCAAGACTCTGTCGGGGTCAGCGAGGCACTGGGAAAACAAGTGGCCTTTTCCTGCCCAATCTACTCAGTCCCCACCTACATAGATCCATTCAGCCCTCACTACTGCTGTTCACTCAACAGATCCAAAAGAAACGAGCTAGCTGTTAAGATGGAGAGCCCATTCTATCTTTTGAGCTATAACAGAATTATAGACTCATAAACTCATAGAGTCATAAAGTTACAAAAGTCCTCCAAGATCACTGATTCCAACTCTTAACCCAGCACTGTCATGTTTGTGACTAAACACCATCCCAAGTGCCACATCCACACAATTTTTGAACACTTCCAGTGGTGATTCCACACTTTTCCTGGGTAGGCTGTTCCGATGGCCGATCACACTTTCTGTGAAGAAATTTTCCCTAGTGTCCAATCTAAACCACCCTTGGCATGACTTGAGGCCACTCTTATCCTGTCACTTGTGGCCTGGGAGAAGAGATTGACTCCTTCTCATTGCAACCTTCCTTCAGGGAATTGTAGAGAGCAAGGAAGTCCCCCCGAGCCTCCTTTTCTCCAGGCTAAACACCCTCAGCTCCCTCAGCTGCTCCTCCTCAGACTTGTGCTCCAGACCCTTCCCCAGATCTGTTGCATTCTCTGGATGCACTCTAGTTCCTCAATGTCCTTCTGGCAGTGAGGGGCCCAGAACTGGACACAGGAATTGAGGTGTGATCTCACCACAGCTGCGTACAGGGGACAATCACTACCCTGGTCCTGCTGGCCACACTCTTGCTGATACAGGCCAGGATGNCAGGTGCCATTGGCTTTCTTATCCACCTGGGCACACACTGGCTCCTGTTCAGTCACTGTTGCCCAGCATCCCCAGGTTCTTTTTCCCCATTACAGGCTTCCAGCCACTCTGTCCCCAGCCTGTAGCACTATTTGGGATTGTTGTGACCCAAGTGCAGGCCGTGGAACTTGACCGTTTTGAACCTCATGCCGTTGGCCTCAGAGGGTTGATCCAGCCTTTCCTAATCCCTCTGCAGAGCCTTCCTGCTCTCCAGCAGATCAACAATGCCATCATGATACTCGCCCTGTTGATTTTCCCCGATTATTACCCACAAACACCCAACACTATCATCTCCATCATTAGGCTCCAAAAAACCACTCCCTGACTTAAATGGCAACCCCATCATCCTTGCCTTCCTTGCCTAGCCCCTCTGAAAGGTTTATAGCCATTCATTGGAGCAGTAAAGCTGTGTGAGTCACCACCATGTTTCTGTGATGACAATTATGTCAAAGTCTTCCTGCTGCACCGCAATTTCCAGTTCCTCCAGTTTGTTGCCCATCCTGTGTGCATTAGTGTAGATGCCATTCAGTGGGATGTTGATCCCACTGCCTTTTCAGGCAGAAAAGCTCAAATTCCTGCATGACTGTTCTCATAAGCCCCTGTGGCTTCTAACACATCAATAATCCTTGTGTCCTTACTGCTGCAAATTGCTTTGCAAGTAATACATACCTACAAAAAAATGCTCTAAAGGACAGTGACGTCATAGTTACAAAGAAAGGATTGATATTCTGAGCTTAAAGGTCATTGCAGGTTTTGAAAATTTTGATAGATATTGATAATTTTGCATCAAAATTTTCTAAACTGAAGCTCTGTACACGCCCAAAATGTTTCACTTTCCCAAATGTCCTTGAGTATCTTAAGTTCTGAACAGACATGACTATGTCCAAACTGCTGGACTGAGTAATGTGCAAGTGCCATAAATATTTCAAGATTTTAAAATATTATTCCTAAATTCACAAAATAACACGATGAATGCTGTTTGGAACTACTCCATTGACATAAGTATGGCTTCAAGGAAGGAATTTGGATAATGTCTGAGTCAAAGATGTCAAGACAATGGCAATGGCCCAGATGCTGTTTAAAAGGTTTAAATAACTCAACTGAGGTTGGATAAAATGATGAGTTTAGACAACAGAAATAAAAACTGTCTGGCATTAATAGGTAGAAAAGTTACTGGTAAGTTTGAGGTTGGTACACAGCATTTTTAGTCCACCTTTAAACGAGTAGAACTTCAGTGATTTCAGTTGTTCTGATTTATGCTGGTATAAATGAGAGAAGAATATACCCATATGTCTTCCTGCATGCCTGTAATAAATCCTGCAGGCTATTGGTGCTATATAAATAACATAGTAGGGTTCGGAAAAATTGCCAGACAGAGGATTACATATAAATATTGTCAGAATTGGGGTTTATTAGGTGATTTTTGTGACACGGCTTACAAATAATGTTGTCACACTCAACTTTTTAACAAATTATTCAGGAACAGGATGAAATAGCTGAAGCCAAATGGATTAGGGGTTCAAGGAAAACTTCTAAGCAGTTTGTGGCGAAATGCAGATTTATTTTCAAGTTATAATTTTGTATTTATCTTACTGTCCAGCTTTTGTTCTTTTTCTTGCAATAGTGTTTACAATGATATAAAAAAAGACAACTGCCCCTTGCAGCCTGCAGCTGGGAATACTTCTATTGGAGCAGACAAAGTTTCTTTGTAAATACTGGATTTTGATGCACTTAGATTTCAATAGTGGGTTGAGAGTTTGAGGTTTTTTGTCCTAGTCTCCTTCCATCACCACTAACACCACCCCTGCTTAATTTGTTTCTTAGCTGAAGGAAGATGTCAGTGCCATTTATAGAGCATTTAACTGTGAAGATAAAATAACTACTCTTCAGTATAAGTATATCCCCAACAGGCTGCATTGAGAGCTTTTTATTTCGTAGTTTGCTAAATTTTAAATAAATTGGCAAAATATGTTGACCTTCAAGAGAAGTTATTAGAGTATTCCTCTCTTTTTGTTACTGTTCAAGACTCAAGACTGCCTGATTTTTTTTGTGTGTGTGTGTGTGTGTGTGTGCGTGTGTGTGTGTTTTTGTGTGTGTGTGTGTGTGTGTATCTATTTAAGCACAATACTTCGAGAAAACTGAGTCAGTGATATGATTTCCAGACAGCAAAAGTTAACTTGAGTTTTGGGGCTTCTCCCTAAATCACAACACGCCAGCTTATAGATCAATAAAACAAGCCTTAGCCCTCAGACTACAACTAGTGCAGCCACATGGAAGACCACAAGTCTGGTCCTTAGTATTAATTTATGACCGGCTGTAGATCTAAGTTTTCATGTATTGTCCAATGCCCACAATTTATGAATACAGCTGTTGTCTCACAGGTTCAAGGAATGTTCATTTTCCTTCTTATTCCAAAGTTTATATTTATCCTTACTCTTATTTTAAACATTTTTAAATGCGTGAATGTTAGGATGGTTTTGGTTCTGCGACATTTTTATGTTATGATTGTTAAAACTTGATTCCAAGTAAGAAGAAATTTATAATTAATAGGCTCATTTTACTGTCTCTACATTTTGCTAATACACTAATGTTTTGCTCCAAGATTTCTGGCATTAGTCTCTATATATGCTTGATGGTGTGTCTTCAGAACCTCCATTAATGTTAGAAAGATTTATATCTGCACTGTAAAAGGCATATACTGTGTCTACTTTATTCCACCTCTCCTAAGTAAACTAATTTCCAGGAATCTGTAAAATCAGAGATAGAATAAATTCAAGTTCAAATTTCTTGGATATTTACCATGAAGACCATTCTTCCTTTGGGATGTGAATTTTTTAAACCCACATTTAATGCAGTTTTGTATTGCTGTTTCTTTCTATAGCTATATCCTATCATTTTGCCCAAGTTCTCCATGAAACATCTGTAAAAAGATCCAAGGTCTTGTGGAATATTCCTATGACTGATGAATCAGATCCCTGCTTTCAGTCACTTTCTGAACAGTAAAGCTAAACTCCAGCTATACTCAAAGCCCACAAGTAAGTTTTGTGGTCTTGTCTCATGTCCTGTCAAGGAAAAGTTAACACGGGTTCACAGTTTATCAGAATATTCAGCAACATTGAAGAAGTCTGGATTTTACTCAAGATTACTCAAGAGTGGAAAATTTTGAAATTTGGTGTATTCATGTAAGATTCATATTCTACCAGCTCAGGTTGTATGTGCTTTTATTCCTTCAAAGTACAATTAAAATTTATTCCTACATTTTGAAATTGAGCATACTCTGTCTGGTTAGTACATATTCTCTCACTTGATGAGAGATGCTGTGATCCTCCATAAGCTGCTAACCCTGCTCCAGATCTGAAGGGGTGGATATGGGTATAATCAGCTAAGTGGGTCTTTATGCTGCCTGGCATCAGCACAATCAGATTTTGTCATGGGACATAAATGAAGTGCGGATTTCAGACTAGGAACTGAAAAATAAAAAATGTTTTGCTGTAGTAACAAGGGAAAGGGACAATTGCTGGGAGCAAGCCTGGAAAGGGCACAGTACATTAAAATAATCTGAGACAGAAATCACAAAGGTAAGATTTTTACACGGTCTAATACAGAAGAACATTTTATTGTTGTTTTGGAGGCCTCAGTAAGAGCAGAGCTGGAAATATAATTGCCTTATAATGCGCTTATATTCTAACAAAATACATAATTTTCTAAAAACAGAGATTCTAACTTGAGATATCTGTTTCTGTGATAGCTGTTTAACTGAGAAGGCAGAAACTGGCACCTCTTCAGATATCACTAGGGAGAAAAACTGTGAAACTGTGAAGATATTCTATTACCGTGTGACAGGTTTGAAAGGTAGTCTTTTAAATACAAACAATCCATCAAATTAATTCTTAACGAATTATTGATCATAGTGCAAGGAAAGGGTATGATCTCAGTTAATCTTAGTTCTACTTAGGCACCTGGTTTCAGAAAAAAAAAAAAAAGAGTTTATTCTGAGCCATGGTGTGTCTGTTTTTGTGGTATTCAAGGTAGGAATGGCATTTCCTCTGGTTTTCATTTATTAGTTTCACTTTCATCTGTTTCATTACTCCCTGCAAGCCCCAATAAGAAAAGGTAAAAGAGGCACCAGTCTTGGTCATGATTGTGAAGTTCTTCCACAATAGAGAAAAAACAAGGATTAAGGTAAGAAAAATGAGAAATAATAAGGAAATAACAAGGGGGAAAAGGGAAAACAGTAAAGAAAGAAAAAGGAAACTAAGAAGGAAGAAATATATAAAGTTCAGGGAATAGCATAGGAGAACAGATAATTCTTGAAAGAAGAAAGGAAAGCATCCTCATGTAAGCCCTTGATTCATCTGAAATCCCAGATTTTATGTATATTAGCTTAAACATACTGGGCACAAAGCAAATAATCACAATTTTCAGAATGCAAAATGGGTTGAGAGTTTAAAAGCAGTTTTCTACTGCGCCAAAATAATAGTTTCAAAAGAAACTGAGCTGCCTTGGAAAATAGTTTGCAAGAGCATGCCTTTTCTTTTTTGTTCTTTTTTTCTCTGCATCATGAGTCTTTAAGTCTTGTCAGTGTACTCCCATTTGTATTCATTATGCAGATTCCTAACAATTTTTCTTTTTAAATTTAGTATTCATCAGGTGGCTTTCTCCGTGCTACTGAAATGTAATAAACAAAAGTGACTCACAAGGTCACTTGGTGCCACTCCTATGTTAATAAGCTCAGTTTTCCCCAATTCTATGTGGAAGAATTGCTTCTGCTGTGAAGGTGAAGCAACTTCTGAGGGCAGAATCTGTGACCATGGTGATGTAACCTAAGTCTTACAACATAAGTGAGAACAGTCTTCTCTCTGCTAAACAGTTTAAACAGTTGAATCTTTTTATTTTTTGTTTATGCAAATAAATATTTCCATTCCCATGAGAACAATTTGCAAAAGAAAAAAAAGGTCTCATTATATTTGATAAAACTCTCCTTTTTAAAACTATTTTATTGGGTTTTGAATTCCTTTAGTTTAAATGCTGCAGTGAGAAAAAGAAAATGTTAAAGCTGTTAGTAATGATTTACTAAGCATGTTCTGATTCTTTACAATTCAGCACGTTCATTATTTTATATTTATGAATATAAATGTTCATGTGTCTGTACCCTAAAGAATATTTGCTGTAAAGCAGAAGTGGCTGCAAAAAATCAGCTAGAGAAACATCCAGAAAGTGAAACTAGATTTGTTTCTTTCGTGAGGAAGAAAGCCCATTTGGAATAGCCCTTCTCTATCAACAGTAGACAATACAAAAAAGGTAAAGGTGTTTATCATTGGAAATACAAGGTCATGCAAAAAAAAAAAAAAAAAGAAGAAAAGCTGTTCTAATTTTATAATGTGTTATGTGGATGTGTTTGTGCTAGTGTTTTGTGTCTTCCAGAAGAAGCAGACAGGTACAGGAAAATGAAGGAGGCACCTGAAATTTTATTTCATCCCCTGAAGTATAAATTAGTTCATTGGAGACACAACAGGATAATTCAAAAATTGAATATTAATTTGAAGAGGAATATCTTGCTCAGGTAGGAGAGTAAGGGCTAAAGAATTAGCTGCTGCTCCGTGTATCGGAGACACACTTTTTTCCCAGTTATCACAGACAGAGACTGAAAATATCTGATAACACCCAACATTGTCGACTTTAGATATCAGCTGGATGGGACTTTTCGTGCACAAAGTCATTCAGAACACAGACTTAAACATAAAACAAAATGAAAATATCCCTTTGCAGGGACATGCTTTGGGACTCAGGGTGGAATTCAGTGCCTAATCTGAATATAGCATTTTAGGTGCTGTACAAAAAGTTCTCTTGCTGGCCCTTCAAAACGGTGAGAACATCCACTTGTGTCGAGTCATATCTTTAGAGTCATACAGATATCTCAAAATCCTGCCATGTCTAAAATGAGCTGAAAGTCTTGTGAACTCCTTTTTGCTTACAGGAGAACTGGAAAGAAAGAAAGGAAGGAGTTTTAGATGTGCAACACATCTTCCATGGAGGGAGCTCCAGTAATGCAGAGTAGCTGGTGACTACTGGCTAGCATGGTCAGGAGGTGACAGAGTCCAGAAGTCTCAGGACAATAAGGAGCATTGACAGAAATTCAAAATAATGGATTTAGGAAAAATTACTTCACTCACCTTGAAAAATTGGCTGATGAGCTCTCTTGGGAAGAGGTTCCAAGACAAAATAATAGTGATGTTGATGATAATGATGTTGGCAGTAATAATGTTTCTTTAAGCAAAAGCCAGTTCCAGAAGTTTCAAATGCAAACAATTCAATTAAGAAGGAAAAAATCAAAAGAATAACAAGAGATCAACTCGGCCAACACACATATCATCTAAATACACTTCAAGTAAAATAGTGAAGATTAGGAATAACAGAAATACAGCAGAGGTTTACATGAACAAAGGCAAAAAAGTCAAGGTTCTGTGCTGATGCAGCAAAGGATGTCAAGTGTAGGTAATGAAATATTGTCCATGCACAATATAGAGAGTGGAGAAACAAAGAGAAATAAAGGATCATGTTGCTTCTTCAAGAGAAGGAAAATGGCTAAAGGTACTGAGTAAGCGGAGATATTTAATTCTCTTTTGCATTTGTTTTCACCAAAATGGTCACCTATGATCAAGAAGCTAAAAAATTTAGAAATAATTATGTAAGAATAAAACCTTAAGTCACAGGAAGTAAAGGACAGATTGGAGTGTACTTATATGAATTAGATGTTTTCAGATCATTTAGAGTGGTAACTGAGATGGCTAATGAGATCCTCAAGCCATTAGCAATTACCTTACAGAACTCATGTAAATAAGCAAACCTTCAAATGTCCAAAAAAAAAAAAGGTGATATTATTTAATTTCCTTTAAAACCTCATAATTTGTTTCTTCCTCTCAGGTCATTCTTCTCTAATCCTTCCACCCAGATCATCAATTGCCCCTCTGCTGAGTGTGTGGAGCATTACTATAAATCTTTGTGTCTCAACCATCACCAAATTTCTACTCTTTTGGAACATAATCATAATTTAAATAAGTAATAGAGGTGTAAATATTATATCTACAAAAGAGAAAAAACAATATATTCATATTTTAGTTGTTCTGTTCCCTGAGACCAAGTCTCACTTAATCTGAGTGGCAGCAAATGAGCGGGAGCACAAAGCAGGGTGACAGAGAAGGTTAATCTGTCGGTGGGCAGAGAGTTGGGCACAGTTTTGTCTCAAATTGCTGATGCTAGAGCTCATCTGCCAGAGCCTGAAATGGCTTCCCAAGGTGCAAAATAGTGTATTATCAGCTTTTAGAATGATTCATTTTTCTGAATTCTTTTAAACATGAATCTGGCTGTAAAGGAAGGCTGATTACTCAGTTCCTCCCTGCACCAAGTTCAGTCTTTTGTCCACAGTTCAATACAGACAGGGAAGTGACTAACTTGTCATTTTTCTTTTACAAACAGCTGCTGGGGTATATTTGGTAAAAGAGAAAGTGAACAACCATCTACAATTTCTAAAGTCTTGAGGCTGAGGAAAGTAAAAAAAAATTGAAAAAAAAAAGTAATGCAAAATTGGGAGAGATTTGGAAAATTATCTCTTTATAAAGAAAAGGAGAAAAAAAGTTGTGGAGAAACTGGAAGAAATGCAAGGAATATAAGATCGGATCTTCTAAATTGAGCTATCATTGCTCTTTAAAGTTAAGTAATTGAGAAGGAATGCCTTTCGTTACATATATGCACAGAAGCAGAGTCACAGCAAAACCAACTCGAAGTTCAACTGGCAGTTCTTTAAGCACATATGTATATTTCAGGACCTAGTTACTGCAGCTTGCCTCTCAGTAAAAATTTTAAGCTCACACACAGTGTAGTACTGTGGCCGTTGTGTGCCCTATTTCTTACACCTGACCAATCAGCTCACATACAGGAGAGCTTGGGAACCATTGGTTTCTTGGAACATCTTTGCAATAGTGTCTTGTTATCCTCATTGCAGCCTTTGAGAGAAATTTTCACAGGTGCTCCTGATGACTAGCGCAGCATCATGAAGACAGACTGTCGTGAAGCAGGTAATTGAAAATAACTTGCTACAACTTTGGCCAAATCAGACCCTGCTGAATCATTTTCTCTCTTAGGGATGAAACAAGGTAAGATTGGGTTGCAATAGTAATTTTGATTACCTGAATTAATTTTGAGTACCCAAATGCATTTCCATATGTACCATACATGATACTGTTGAGGGTCAGCTCTGGTAGGCAGCTAAACCCACCCAGCCATGTGCTCCATACTCTGCCCCTCATCTGGTGGGATGGGGCAGAGAATCAGAAGGAGAAAAGTGAGAAAAGCCATGGGTTGAATTAAAAGCATTTTAATAGGTAAAGTAAAAGCTGCATGTGGAAGCAAAGCAGGAAATAGAATTCATTCACCTCTTGCCATGGTTTAGCATCCCAGGAGGGCAGAGTTCCAATTCCTGTCATGGTGACTTCAGAAGACAAACACCATCTCTCTGGAAAATTTCCTCTGCACTTCCCTTTGTCTCCCAGCATTTTTTTTAATATTTTTTTTATTATAACGTTATACAGTATTGGATATTCCTTGGGTCAGCTGGGGCCAGCTGGCATTGCTCTGCACCATCTCCCCCCCCCCATTTTTTGGCACAGCCTCTCTTCCTTTCTGGTGAGATGATGTGAGAGGTAGAAAAGCCCTTGCTGTTGAGCAAATGCTGCTCTCAATAGATTGTTGTCAATCCCACTTTTATCACAAACACAAAACTACTCGTGATAGTATGGAGAAAATTATTCTAGCCAAATGCAGAGCCAGCATATATACAGTATTTTAGTGTAGTAAGTTGGTTTATTTCCATCATGTGCAAAATGGAGTAAACTAGTAATTGCAGTCTATCTACTTCACATTGACTTTGGGACAAATGTATAATCACATGTGCATAGTCATTATCCATTTAAGATGTTCAGAGAAATAACTCCTTGATGTGTCGGTGATGATCTGTAATCAATTTGTCATTAAGATTTTGTCCTATTTACACAATTGGACACTGTTCTGAACAACTTGCCCTGGCTGACCATGCTTGAAATGATTTAGAATAGATTATTTACAGAGGTCCCTTTCTCAATCTGGGTTCTGTTGTCATAACTAGATACAGGTCTCATCTACAATAAGCCCTTTCTAATAAAAGAGAGAAAAGAAAACCTTTTTTTTCCTCTTTTACTTTATTGCCACCCCATCCAAAAGTTACCTCTGTCGCTTGGCCATCTCTCCTTTAATAGCTCAGTAATAATGTGGGTTTTTAAAGAATTTCACTTTCTCTTTTTTTTTCTTCAGAGTGGGATGAAGGGCACACTAGAACATAAATCTATCAGTTCCAAAACACATCTGAACTTTCTTGAAGTTCAGCTATATTTCAATCTAGATTTTGACAGATATTTTGGAGGGGGAGGTCTCGGGGGCTAGAGTCAAGCAAGCAAAAAGACAAGGAATAGACACATAGAAGAAAAATTACTGCTCTGTCCTTTAAGAAAGGCAAAAGAACATCTATTCAATGTTCTTTTTCAATTCCTGGACATGGAAGTTGAGTGCACACTAAGGACATTTGCCAACAGCACTAAATTAGGAGGAGCTGTTGAGTTCCTCAAGGGTAGAGAGTCTTTAAAGAGATTTTTATAAATACAAGTGCTGGGCAATCCCCAGCAATATGAAATTTTAACAAGTAGAAATGGTGGATTTGGCACATGGAATGGTGTAATCCTGGGTTATGGCAAGGGTGAGGCTGGAGTGCAGTCCTGCAGAATTCATCTGGGGGTTTGCATTGGTGATAAGTTCAGTGTGAGCTAACAATGTGTCCTGGTGGCCAAAAAGGCCAAGCTAATCCTGGAGCACATATAAGGACAGCTGAGAGAAGTGATTGTCCCACTGTACTCAGAAGTGGTGCAGCCTCCCCAAGAGTTCTGTGCAATCTTGGGCTCCACAAAATATATACCTTGTGATTTTTCTTTTTTGTTGTTTTTGTTGTTACTTGTTTTTACTTTAATGAGAAATATAATTCAGTGGTTTTCCTCACGAAAATAAAGAGACTTAGCCAATTACTAGAATGAAAATATTTTAAATGTTTCTATTTGCATGGCTTCCACAGAGTCAACCAGGCTTAACCTTTGTGGTTGAGAAAAAGGACAGAAAGCAATGTTTATAACCATGTATCTAATTCAGTTTACAGTAAAAATTTTTGCATTTTCTATGTCTGCATCTACATGAGACCTTTCTCCTGCTGAGAAAGAAGTTATGACAGCAAAACAGCATGGGCTTATGAAATTAAATAAGTGGTTTGAGCTGAAATTAATTCCTTTTTCTACAAATTACTTCTAGGCTTTAACAAACGCAGATTGTCAAATTCTTTCAGTTTGGCTAAAATTAGACTGCTACCTTAGTAAGTTCTGAGCACTTAAAGATCAACTTCAAATGCTGGCTTCCTCAATACTTGTCTTTTCCATGCACATTAGCGCAAATATTGTTCTTAAATAACATATGTGTCATGGAATTAGTGATTATCAATGGTTATGTCTGGGTAGAGTTTTGCAAAGGGGACCCTCATATATATTACGTATATAAGAAATGCAAGTCTACTCTTCTCCTGAGACAAACCAGAGCCTTGAGATCGTAAATTTTGAGGTGCTGGTCCAAGCAAATAATCCTCCTTGGGAGTTTTAGGACTGAACTCTATGGCATATTCAAAGGCCAGAACCCCCCGTGTGCTGGGCTGCACCCAGAGCCCCGTGGGCAGCAGGGCAGGGAGGGGATTCTGCCCCTCTGTCCCACTCTGCTGAGACCCCACCTGCAGGGCTGCACCCAGCTCTGGGCTCCCAGCACAGCAAGGACAGGCACCTGCTGGAGCCAGCCCAGAGGAGGCACCAAGGGCATCAGAGGGATGGAGCAGCTCTGCTGGGAGGAAAGGCTGAGACAATTGTGATTGTTCAGCCTGGAGAAGAGAAGGTTCTGGGGTGACTGAATTGTGGCCTTCCAGTACCTGAAGGGAGCTCACAGGAAAGATGGAGAGAGACAATTTACAGGGGCCTGGACAATGGGGAATGGCTTCCAACTGAGAATAAGTTTACGTTAGATATGTGGAGCGTGGCGAGGCATTGGAACAGGTTGCCCAGAGAAGCTGTAGCTGCCTCATTCCTGGAAGTGTTCAAGGCCAGGTTGGATGGGGCTTTGAACTACCTGGTCTAGTGGAAGGTGTGCCTGCCCATGGCAGAGGGTTGGAACAAGATGATCTCTAAGATCCACAACCACTCTATTATCTTATGATTTTAGGATTTTTTTGGTGAGCAAATACTGTACTACAATGGAATTAAGACTGTCCAATTTTGTTTCAAAATTACTTTTATGTTCACAGATATGCTAATCTTTGTGCAGCAGTAGCAAGACTACCCTAACCATTGCAATGTTAAGCAATGTTTCATTATTGCGACAAGTTAAAACTAAAAATATATTGTTCAATACTCTTCTTTATTTATTTTTACATTAATCTATTGATATAAATCCTTTTTCCTTTCTTCAATTTATTAAGCTTATTCAGTAATAAATATTAACATAAGAAATGCAAAAGCATAATATTGTTTTAGGAAACTATTCCTAATGTGAATAGGATTCCCTCCTGTGCCTATATTTACTCCACAGTAAGTAGAAAGGATCTTCTTAAAGTGATTTTCAACCAGAGTCATAGTGAAAATGTCTTGCCTTACCTGTTAGAGAAGTTACCTTTGTTCAGAGTCTATGAAAATGCTCCTTTTCTATGTCAAAGACAGCTTGTCCTATGCTAATCTGAGAGCCAGAGATGAAAAATCTATCTCCCACTGTGCCAGAGTCTTCTCAAAAGAGCATTCAAAGTCTGCTTACTTGTATATTGAGAATGTTCACAATAAATATACCCAAATTCCATAATCTGTAAGGGACACTTTTGTGAGAACATCCTTAACACTTGTGTGCTTCAACATTTAAGCTCCTTACTGGAATTTATTGGAATTTAACCTTTCAATGCTTCCAAGGTCAGAGTCTGAGTGCCAGTTTATCCATAAACTCATCTCAGAAGTTGTAGACCTCATCTGCTCAGCAGGTGGCACTTAACCAGAAGGCTGAAAGTCAGACAGCCTCAGACACATTTGTACAGCACAATAACTGTAAGGAGCCTAAATCTGCTAGAAACAGTTTAATGTTGACACTGTTATCAGTAAGAGCTAAAGAAAGCCTTGAACAGTAACCCTCCTTTAACACTGGAAAGGCACAAGGATAAATAGCTTTGTAGGGAAAAAAAAAAATGAAAACTAGTGTAAAGCAAAGAAAACATACCTCTGGGTTTGGTAATTCCTCCCAAGAAGAGGTCATTTCCAGCAAGAATGTAACAATAGAAATCATATTTTGCACACAAAGAGAACTTGCCTGAGGCTATTACTTTATGTAAGTAGGTTTTATGAAATATAAATGTCATGGTTAGAATCCTAAGAGACTGAGAAACTTGTGAGTAACCATCCATTCAGCCTTGCTTTGAAAACCATTCCTTTAAGCAGAGTTGGCAGAAAATGAGTCAATAAAATCTCAGTATGTGACATTTAATCTCTGCCACAGACCACAATCTTGAAATCACTTACAACTCTTTTTTTCCTGAGGAGTTACTAGAATAGCTTTGCAGAAATATCTTCTTACTTCTTTTGTGCTGGGGAAAGTAATCGTGTGCGAGCTTCGCATGGGCTGATGTCCTGGCATATCTCTAAAAACATCAGAAACTTGTTGTATAACACTCTTTGCTGCTTACTGCTCCAGAATGATTGGTTATGCTGGATTTCAAAAGATTCAGCAATAAACCATATGCTGTAATTTCAGTTCCATTTTTTTCTCGCAAGTTAGTGAAAATGTGATTAATTTCAAACATAAGAAAACATTTCCTGTGAGACTTGGGTATTTTCTATTTCAGTGGGAAGGAAGTTTTCCTTCACAGGAAGTGAAGACCTGATTATGGCTTTGCCAAGCAGGAAGATAATTATTGTCTGAGTAATTTAGAAGAGACCCCAGCATCTCCAAAACAGAATAAGACAAACAAAATACAGTGTCAGGAAGAGCTAACCAGCTTGTTTGTATAAATGAATAGTAATCAATGTGATGAAGAGATTGTAGAATCTGATTGATAACATGGATGGATTTGGGACATAATAGGACTAGGTTTGCCCAGGTTAATAGTGCATTTCAAAAGCAGAGTTTTCAGCTGGGAGTGCTCTGATCACAGACCTGGTCTGTCAGGTGAGTTGGGTAGATGGAAAAAAAAATGGAGCTGATGATGAACATACACCATTTATCTCTTATGCTGCAAGTTTTCAACTATTTTATTTTAGCCTTGATAAAACCCTTGTAAATCAAAAAATATGCTGTTAACATGCTAAAATTTTCCTATTGTGGTTTTAGCCCTTGTCATCCAGAAGCCTCTGAAACAACTTGTACTTGCCAAGAGTCAATGCATCAGCAAAGAAGGTTTTGTCACTAGAGATCCTGATGTGAACACTATTTCAGAAGTTAGAGGAGTTTAGTTGTATAGAGACATGACTTAGAGCTTTGTCTGACTCAGCACTGCAAAGAACAAAACATTTCATTTGTGAAGACGTAGCTTCAGAGACTGGAGTCCAAATATGTGTTTGTCAGGGTATTTAAAAGCTTACAAGGTATTTTCTCACCTAACCTCATGAACCCTTTTGAAAGCTGCTGTCTCAGTGATGGTAAAGTGAACATGAGCAGGAAAAGCTGCGTTACATATGCAAAGCAGGAGGGATGCAGCCTGTACCCTGAGATCTGAAAGCCCGTGTCCCAGCTGAATAATGGAGCCGGATTTGTAGCAGTTAATCTGCTTTACAGTTTATTCCTTGTGACATAAGGCATTTTCAAGTTTTAGGGGAGGGGTTTTGACAAATTTTACCCCAAGTACACAAGTCAGAGAGATGTGTTTCACTTCCACATTTACTTATCTAATTTAACACAAGTTTAAGTATCCTAATCTAGCACACTTTGGCATTCTCCTGCTGTTACTGCAAAGAAAGGGAAACTCAAGTCATATAATACAGCATCTATTAAATTTTTAAAACGCACACACAAAATTTTGATTGTACAAGTACACTCCCTCCACAGAGTATACATTCACTTGTTTCTCCTGAATCTTAAACCTGAAGACTCTTGTCACGTCATTTTACTTCAAAACTCATTAAAGACTATGGAAGCTGATCTGGAGCCATAGACAACTTTCCAAATTAATGTTATGTACTTTAGCTCACATCTTTGTTGGGTCTTTTGAATTTGATTTTGGTTTTGTTTATTTGATTGATTTTTGTGGTTTTTTCGGAGGGGAGGGAGGAGGGTTGTACAGGCAAATTGCAGCCAGTGAGAGATCTCGATGCTGTGATTTTGCACCGAGTGGATATAATATTAGCTGTTTCTTCATTGCATTCACATTCCTTTGGAGGTGAATACTTTTTTAAACCTACATTTAAATTTCAATCTGTCTCGGCCATATCTAAGGATAATAAAAAGTCTAGAACATTTGACGAATATGAATGTATTTCATTAATTTTTATAACTTTAAAAAGTTCCATGAATGTAAAAAAGGTCCATATATATCCTTTCTTGAGATAGGCCATCTCTAGAAATAACATAATGATGTTAATTTTCTAATCACTGTCGCATATGTATAAAGCATAGCAATTGATAATGTCAGCAATTTGAGTGGAAATATGTGTCAATTAAATTCTCTTGGTATGTATGAGACACTGCCATTCATATTATAGCAGTTGGAAAAATTTAATGTCATTTTAATTGCCCTGGTGAATTTGAAAAATATAATCTTTAAGTTCTGTGTTTTAAAATGATGACATTTATTTAACTCATTAGAAGATTTTTTTTTTTAAGATTACTTTTAGGTTGAAAGCACCATAAAAAAAAAATCTACACATACTCAGAAGTAACAAAAATCTGACACTGCACAACAAATAGGTTCTATAGTGCTTCAGTGGTGTTGCATTTGATGTGCAAAGGAGTTTTATGTTACTACAAAGACTCTTGGATTGCCTTTTACCACTGGGAAAGATAACACTTCTTGGGATTTCCTTCCACAGAGACAGCATTTCTCCTATTAAAACAGGAAACTGTTTTTTAAGAGTCATTGGAATAAGTCTGTTCAGGAAAATTGTGATGGTCAAGCTCCACTTGAAGGAAAATGCCTAACTGTCTTTTGGGTTACTTGGATGGAAATAATGAACAATCTAAACATCAAAAAAGCATAGAAAAGAGTAGTTTTCATGTTTCTTTTGTTGACTGAAAACCAGAAATGGCAGGATAAGAGGATCAGAAAGACAGACATTTTGCAAAGATTAGTTTTGCAGAATATTATGCTGTCTACAGTGTGAAATTAGGAACTAAAAGACAAATCCTATTTGTCTCACTCAGAGCAGTCACTTTCAATCAATACAGTCACATTAGTGTACAGACTTTCAGGATCATGTGTTCACCTTACACTACTGAGCAGCTGAAATGAATAGCTGAAATTCCAACTGAGCACTCACAAGCCTTATTGGCTTCACATTGGGTTGTAAGTGCTTGTCATTTCCCAGACTCAGATCTTTCACGCATAAAGCTCCCAACAAAATCAATCCTTTCTCCTTGTCTGGACCACAGGGAACTTCACACTACTCTCTTTGATTTGTGGTTGTAGATATTCATGGTTTTATTATGAAGAAGGCAACTTCTATTCATGCCCCACAGCCCCAGATTTTTCAATCCAGGTAACTTCATGGGTGCATTGAGCCTGCCTGTTCTTTCCTACCTGCTCAGCTGGTTTTAAAACCCGTGTTAAAATAGGATGGGCAATGATTAGTGCAGCTCCAAGACAAAGAATAGGAAAACCAACCCCTTTGTCCTGCACTACGGATACATGCAGCAACACAACACACATTAGGAGCTGCTCAAAACTGAAAAGAAAGAAACCTTAATTTATTTTCATGATATCAGGGCTTTTACGAAAGCAAGACTGTCCAAATAAGGAATGACATCCTAGGCCATTGAGATTATTTTTCTGAGTTATTTGACCCTGGTCCACACTTGCTTATATACTAGAACACAACTTCAAACCAGAGCTTCTGCAGAAGTGAACAGGACAGGTTGTTCAAGCCACAAGTTACTGCCAGTGAGCAATAACCCTTCATTTTTCAGCTGCAGAAGTTGTGGAACTCTATTACTTTTTAAAACTGAAAATAATATGTACTGAGGTTTCACCCTTCCATCCCTCAAGGGGAAAGTGGAAAGAAGGCACCTCAGGCAACATTCCTTATGTGCAATTTATTGCGCATATTAAGAAAGCACCCAGCTTTGTGTAGTGGGAATTCTCTAAAGTAAAATGTATTGCACTGTTTCCAGTTCAAATGAAAACTCATTATTGTCTATTTTATTCCATATCTACTTAGCAAAGCATTCTGAACACACAGACAAATCTTAAATTGCAAAAGAGATCAGGGGATTGATGTAGGCAAAATGCTTTTAGAACAAAGCAGTGCTTGACTCCCCATCTAAGATCAGTGCATGCAGCATTCATTTGAAAATAAAGCAAAATTACAGCACTAAAAAGACAGAAAAATACCCCAGAGCTGTGGTTTGGAAAAACTGAGAGCTCCCACCGAGAACATCATTCCACATCAGATCAGTGTGAGTTAACAGGGAACTTAATGCTGAACATAACCAGGAACATCTGAAAGTGAATCCCATTTCGGCAATAACTGCTTCTAATAGGAAAAGAGGGACTGAGAAAGACAGCCCTTATTAAGCGGCCTAATGTCTTAATACTGTGGCCTATTAGTTTTCTGACATCTACCCACTGCAGTTCTATTCCACCGTGTCTAAAGCACTGGGGGTTTTAAGGTGCTGAACTCCTGCTGCATAATTTAAACTGCTGTACTGAATATTCACCTGACCCTGCTGCTGTCAGAGTCCAGTAGGTTGGAATTTCCATACAACACAAGGAATACTGTACAAGACATCTGTGTTCTTAAAGTTCAACACTTTCTATCAGGGCAAGTTTGTGTCTAGCAGATAGCTAGAGATTGATTGTAGAGGTAATAGTTCACGTCTCTATTATTTTGCTTCTTAGATTTCCATATGAAATTACTAAACATTACAAAAATGTAATTTTTTCATTTACAATAGCAAAAATGAGCTGAGAAAATACTACTTCTTGAATCAGTGTTGATCAAGAAATTTTTTTTATGAAGCTAAAAACTATAATGAAAACAACCCAGATGAAGAAAATCTTTTCTTTTTCCCTGACATAAACCTGTACTTTATCATCGGTAATATTGGACATGAAGGGTTTTTTTTCTGTCACCGAAATTTTGTAAAGATCAGGGTATTACTTAATAAGAACAATATTTTCAAAGTGAAAACTGGAGGGCTTTTTTTTTTTCTTTTAATTAAATTTAATCTGGTTTTTCTGGTCTTATCCCAAAAGTATTCTAATAGAATGAGTCTTTGTGGTATAGAGGGGTTAGCTAGCACAGCCCATTAAAGTGATGGCACTGAAACCACAGTGCAATGTTTTCACCTACTGAAAATAAGGAACGGAGAAAACTGTTCCTTTATTATAACAGACAAAAAGAGAAGTTCATTATAGCTATCTGGATGAAAATATTTATCCTATGATCTAACTACAGCAAATATTATTTTATTCCAAAGCTTTTTTTCCTCAAAATCACTTGATTAAAATTAAGCTAAATCAGGGACTAGGCCTGGGGAAGCCCACTGCTATTTTAAAATAATACTAAACTTTGTTTAGTTCCACATTTAGTTCCTCATAACTTGACCTAACTCTTCCAGAGCTTCATTGTGGAAGTTATTTATTTAAAAACTACATCTTCAAAATATATCTGCCTCTCTGAAATCCAAACAAGAAGTTATTTTATTTGTCATCTGTACATCGTGATGAACCTTGTTCTGTACCATAACAAATATGCAGCAGACACTGTGGTTATTACTGTTTCATGACTCATGTATTTCTAGTGAGAAAACTCAAGAACTTAATTCAGAAATTATGAATTGCCTTCCATTGTCTGAAGATATGAGGTCCTAAGAAATTTCACTTTGGGAATTACTGTGGTGACTTTGGCATCTTTGTATCCACAGCATCAGATAGCTGAGAGTGGATTCCCTGATCTCTAAAATCCTATTTGTGTTTTGAAATGCTAAATTTCGGAGGAACTGTGCCAAGTCTGATTGGTTCTCCATTATGTCCTTTGTGAGCTAAAACATCCTGTTTTGCTATTAGACTTTCATGCTGAGCAGCCAAAGAGGCTCTCAGGGTGTAATGCAACATTGCTCTTTGAATTGCAGAGGGAGATACTGGGAAAATGCCTATTAATCAGCTCCCAAATCAGCACTTTCCTTGTTTCTACTAGTGTGCTTTCCTCTCATCTTGTAATTTATTTTCCTGCATCCTTATTGTCAATCAGTTACCCAGATTGGAATAGTATATCAAATACTTCAAAAGACTGCAGGTTTTCAGGCTTTCTATGGATTTTTATTTACATGAAAACCTGAGCGTGCATTATTGTGCAGGATCAAGTATACCCACATGTAAGTTTTTATGCTTTATTTTTTTGCTTTGTTTTCTACATTGAGCAAAGATTTTCAAGCATGTTGTAGAAAACTGTGGATGGTCTCATTACATAAAATAAAAAGGACAGTGCTGGAACTCTGGTCTCTAATCAAATTTACATCAGATTGTTTTCAAAATGGAGATTTTAACCAAAGCCCTTCAGAATGCTTTCAAAATTATATCCCCTTGAAAATATTAGCTCTAGCTTAATCTGTCCAAAGACTCTAAACTGACTCTTTCTTGCATGTTTTAAAACCATTTTTTGCTGTCCATCCCCTTAGCCTTTGCCAACATACAACATATACCACCAGCGGCAGCGCTTTCCAAGCACCAACCTGCACAGACAGCCTGGGAAGCTCTCCCAAGCAACTCTTACCTTGGAAACACCACAAATTCTGACTTCTAGTGCTGGACTTGATCCTGAAATGGTAAATACTCAACAGCTTGGCCAGGCTCAAATGTTAAGCTCTTAAAATCTCTGAACTCTGAAGCATCAGATTTAAACCTAGTGTGTTAACTCCTGATAAAACAACCAACCAACCAACCAACCAACCAACCAATAAAAAATCCCCAAACCAAACACAAAACAAAAAACTAAGAAAAACCCACCAACAAAACCCCAACTAACCACACAAAAAAGAAAACAACCCCAAAAATCTTAGTCCTAGTCCAAAGTCTATTCAAAATTCAGAAACCATTGCTACTCCACAGCAGCCATTTAATCAGGTTATTCAGTCAGATGTCAGACAAAACCCTTTTCCTTGTTTATATCACATGGCAACTCCAATCATCCATCTCTGCCAGATTGAACCTCTAATTCTGCATTTAGAATAAGCTTCTGCGTACTGACTCTTCCTGTACAGAGACATGAACATGTATATATATGGAGGGAGATGGGGGAATTGAAAGAGAGATGACTTCTGGGATCATGTCAAGTAGAGGGGATGGGGTGATTTAAAAGAAGACAATTATTAAATTTATAATGTCTTTAGGCCATGCTTCAGTTTAGTGCAGGTGGATATCTTGTTAATTCCTATTATCAGGCAGCAGTAAAGGTCCTTTTAAGAAAGGTTAAGGTGAGCCCAGAAAGACTGATGAAAATCACATTCTATATGTCTGGAAGGTCATTTTGGAAAGAGTAACAAGATAACTCTGTCTTGTAATGTTAGAGCTATAATAAAGCACCCTCTGTATCTAAAAATCCACTTTATAAGCCCTGCAGACAAGCACAGTTTCCACTAGTGATTCTGAGCTTAAGGCTCAACTGCCCTTGCCTCTTGTTTCATTAGTGCATCCTGCAGCTGGACTGTAAAACAGTCCCTCTTGCCAGAACTGAAACAGGTCACTGAAATCAGAGCAACTCTCTGATGCTGGGGGTCACCCCGTGGCTCAGCTTGTGCAGCAGTGTTGCTATGGAGTGGCTTTTTTTCTTTTTTTTTTCTCCCTTTTTTAAAATGGAGCTTTGCTTTTATCCTTTTCTCCTTAAAATATGTATTGTGAAATTCAATAAAAACTCATTAAAATAATTTGGTATGGTTTGGAAGTGGGCTGGCACCAGCTGCCCCCATCTCTGTCCAGTTCTAGATCTCTCTGCCTTATGTACACACAGCTTTTTATGCACTTCTTCAGATACAGCTTCTTTTATTCCCCTAATTTACTGTCAGACCACTGAGATGTCATGCAAATTACTCTCTTCAACAGGAACTGAATGAGAGATGGAGAGGCTGGGTTTCTACATTCTGTTATTATTCATTTGGATGTTTCTGTTCAAAAAACCAACTAATGGTCCCAATTTATACACATATATATTCGAATCAGGTTAATGGTGAGTATTTTAAAGAAGACTAGTAGGGAAACTCTTTAAAGCAGCACATGTTATTCGGTTCTGCAAAGCATTTCCTGACAGTACAGAGAGGAATTACAGATAAACACTTAATTCGAAACTGGCTGTGCTTTGGTCTAACACTGTTCTGTCCATGCGACTTGGATAGATACTTTTTAACAAGATATTCTCTGTCATATGGTTTGGGAACTTGTTGCATCAGAATAATGAAGATGTGCCCAGTTGGAAATAAACAACTGCATATGGTGAATTTTTCATGTTGATCAATGCCTGGTATTTCACTAGAAACTTTGTTGCCATAATAAAGTATATACTTTAAAAAAACCCCAAAACAAAAACCAAAGCAAAAACAAACAAACAAAAAAAACCCTAACAAAATACCCAAGAAACAACACCAAAAACCTCAGTATTTTAACATTTTTTAACATAATTTGCTTGTTTTACCAAAACTAATTACCTATATTATGTGGAACTTGACGTTGGTATTGAAGAGAACAGGGAATGGCAAAAAACCACAGGTTGTTTTGCAATTCAGCCGCATGTACTTGCAGAAGTGATCTTTCACAGCTGATAAAAGCCAATGCTGAGTGCTTTTGAAAATTTCAGCATAAAGCCACATCTTGTGTACCAACAAATAAATGTCTAGAGAAAAGGCTCAAAACATGAAAATTACTGTAATGTGAAATATAGAAGCCACAGACTGAATCTTTCATATTGTCTTGCATTCTGAACCGAAGACAACAACTAATTTGAAGTAAAAATCCTAGAAGGAGGACATTTTAAAAAAAATTTTCTTTCTTTCCCCCTCATCCTCAATTTTTGAAAGAGTATTCTACAGTCCTAGATTTCAGAACAAATACACATAATTATTAAGAGCTAAGAGCTATCATGAAAGTCCTGGATCCCACAGGATTTTTGAAAAAAATAGTTCTGAATTTTTTTCTTCAATTTTTGATTGATGAATCTCTGTAAATATTTATTTTCTTACTTCATTTCTGGTATCAGATGTTTTGGAACTAATTTTTTGACATTTCAAAAATTAATGTTTAAAATCCTTAATTAAAAAAAATCCCCAGGAAATTATTGCCATGTTTTTTTGTTTATGTTTCCCAAATAAATTGTTTTCTTTAAGTATATGAAGTGCTCAGTCATCCTCACTTGGAGATATCTTCTCTCTTTTCCTTTCCCCTCTAAACTCAATCATAAAACACAACAATTAAATTGGACTTCTCCACAATACAACTTTAGTTGTGAATGCCAAAATATAACTAGAATTTTAAAAATAATCTCTAATTTTGTCTATTTTTATACTGAATAATTTAATCTAACTTGATCTCAAAACATTTTATTGTCTCCTTCATAAAGAGAAATGCTGAATTAAATTAACTTTGACATTCAAATAGTAAGTCATGCTGTTTTCTGAATGCAGTAGCACTAAGTGGTCTGGGAAAGGCCAGAAGGGACAGCCTTTGTATGAAAAGAGTAAGAAATGGTTTCTACTAATACTTCTATTACAGAAAACAGGGAAGAGAAAGGAATATGTTAGAGTCAGTCTATAAGGGAGGAACTGATGCTCTGGGAAATTATGGTTTATTGAAGTTAGGAAAAAAGGTATCTGTCAAACCAACAAATTATATTCTGTGCATCAGCCTACTGCACAAAATACAGTAAAAACTTCCAATTTTGATGTATCTGTGCTTTTGTCAAGCTACAGTTGGCTCAGCAAATATTTGAGGACCATTTCAGTGGAAGGGTAAAGGCAGATGCTTTGTGAAAAGCAGTGTGTCAGCAAATTTCTAATTTTGAGCAAAATCTAAGAGGAAAGAACAGACGGAGCAGAAGACTTACAGTGGTTATAGTGCACAAAATTTAATTTATATTGAAACAATTAAACATTTTGAATGGACTTCCTTAATTAACTTCCAGTGCAAAGCAGTAAGTACTGTAGGAGGAGTTATCAGTCGTTTCCTGTGATTTATGAGCTGTGTATGAAAAGGTAATATTCAGAGAGTAGCATTGCAATAGCTACATGTGCTGGTGAGGATAACACTGGCTACACTATGAAAGAATGAGTAAAAGTGATCTATTAATTCTTGGAGACAGCTCGTTGTTCTTGTTGTATAATTTAATTAAACTACATCCAAATATAATGGAAATCTTGCTAATTGGCTCTAGGAACTTGCTGAGCAAGACTCACACACTATTGTTAACATTTGGGCTATTTCCTTTGAATACTTTTCTGAGAATGGGATCTACAGAGCAGCTGCATTTGGATTTCTTTGTGGGTTTCTTCTTGTAATATTCAAAGTGTGAGTGCTCCATCAGGGGTATAGATAATTTACCTCCACAAGTATCACCCTTCTTGACACTGCTTTTGTACTTCCACATTTACAAAGCTAGACTAAGCACTGTAAAATAGCATGCCAGATGTTTTATGGTCCTTGTCCACCGTTTCCTTTCTGTGCTACTTTGGGAGTGTCACCTCTCCTGGCTGCTGGTACTGCCAGGATGGCCCAGCTGTCAGATTTCTTGATGTAAAAACTGCTTCATCTAAATCTCTGTGAGACTCCCTGTACTAAAAATTTCTGAATATCTGTCTCTCTGCTACTCCAGCTAGTCCTTTTCCCTCTCAACGTTTAACTGATGTGTTTTGTCTTGAGACAAAATCCTTCTGATTCCTCAGTGCTTCAAAGGCCACCAGAAGCAGCTGCTTACAGTCTCAGCCCTAATTTAGTGTCTACAGGCTGTGCATTCCCCTCTCCAAATGGCCTCATGGACACCCTACTCTGAGAGGTGAGTCTGAGCTCAGTAGGGAAAAAGGGCTGAATCACACCTGTGAGGATGGTGCAGTGGAAACAGACATTTTTGATGTGAGGACTAAGTTACCCCCTCCTCAAGTCAGCTGTGGGAAATCACAAATGCAAAATCAGCTACAGCTGAAGCTTGAACGTTTTCCTGGTCATTCACACTGATATAACAGACACTACCTCCTTCCTAAAGCTCTTGGAAAGAACTGAGAGAAATTTCAGGCTGGAAAGTGTTAAAAAACTGATTGGGGAAAAAGAGAAAGAATGATGAAAAAGGCAATAAAGAATTTCACTGAAACCTTGTGTGCCCAATGGGATGTAGTCAATGATTACTGTCCTGGTATTCTCCTTCCTTCTTTTCCTCTACCCTAGCCTGGAAACCTGTGGCATCTAGGCTTTATACATATCTAGATGTATGTATAAAAGTGAAACTATTTTGGACACACACACACTGTATAATGTGGCTTCACAATTTCTATTATGATGGTTTAAATATCTATTCATATATGTTTATATTAATATTGCATCTAAATTTTAACGAAGAATCAAAGGTGTTGTGCCAAGACAAATGCAATGAACACTGAGTCAAAGACAAGACATGAAAATGTATCTCCTTTTAACAACAATAAAATACAAGTATGCATTTATATAGTTCAAGATATCTGGAGATCTGAACAGTGGCCACATTTCTATTTCAGCAGCAGCTCCTTGTTTTCATCGTGGCCTTGTCCATAACACACAGATATCTCCAACCATACTGTCTATCACACACAGTTCTATGCACATTAAATTAGTAGTCTGAATATTATTCTACTAAGCTGTCAAGGTTACATTCCCACAATGATTAGTAGTGAGCTTTAATGATGAACAAACTTTCACTGATTGGTGTTTACAACCGTGGGAACAGTGGTGTCATTCTGTACTTAGACTTTCAAAACATCAGTTATATTTTCATGCCTTTGCTTTTGGTGGTCCTAGTTCCCAATGCCAGTTTTCACTGAATAGCCTCCAAACTGCAGTTACCTGGCAACAAACATTTTATTCAAATAGTCTAATAACAACCACACTCATGTTGCAGGATCCTGGAGCATTTGACTGGGGGAAAAATATTGATCCTTGAGAAGATAAATGCACATAAAGTTGTTTGCTTGTATTAATATCTTTTAGTAGGACATTGGTACATTATCAAAATTGGTTCAGAGCAATCAGTCCCCTCTTCCCCATAATCTGTTCACATTACTGTCATGAGTCCAACCAAGCTGCACAGGCTGTTCCTGAACCTGCCTCATCTCATTATTGCCCCTGGCCCCCTGATAAAGGAGCACATTTTGGAATACTCTAGGCTTCTGATGTTGGGTATCTCTTCTCCAAATTTTTAAAAAATTACTAGTGATGAGTAATTTTGCTGAAATACACAAGTATGTTTCCATAAATACAAAAACTTTTAAAAAGAGATGATAAAAACATTTGTATTATTCATGATACAATCATTGCATGAAATACTGCACATAATAAAATTCTTAAGAATCAGCTTCTGATTTCCCAAAAATCCAACTCAATATCTATATTTACCATTCCATATACATATTCTGAAGTGGTGATGAGAATGATGCTTTTGCATTTGATATGTAGAGTAAAATTCTCATTTTTAGGGATTTGTTCACTTGTTACAGGCATCCTTGAGTTCTCCAGGTTTGCAGGAGTCAGTGGGAAATGAATGCCCTACACCTTGTTCAACCATGGACTGACAGCAAGAGCTTGTGCTGGAAGCCTTTCCACCAACTGGATCAACGTGTTCAGCTTTAAACTTCATGAGGAGAGCAGGAAGAGGGATCATAAAGGGTAATTGGTTTCTCCCTTAAATGTGTATTCAATTACACAGTCGACTACTACCAGCACAAAAACCTCTGTGTTTGATTAGGCATTTCTGAGCTGCAGAATCCCTGCCAGGATGCTCTTCCTTTCACAGTGGCATGGAAAATCCTTCAGTTTTATTCATAGGTGTCTTGTACACTGATAACAGGTTTGATTCATGAAGTTAAGGCTTCCTTCCTTCTCTTTTTTTCATTTTTATTCTTCTTTCTTTTTATTTTTATTTTTTTAATAGATAGCATTAAATAACCAGCGTTTCCTGCAGTCAATACATATAACCTTCTACTGATTAATCCTAAATTTTTTGTTCTTTTTAACTGCAAAATCTTCTAATTACAACTTTCTCAAAATATGATGTATATGCAACATAGTTGCATCTATTGTTCAGACATTTTCAAATATCCAAAAGCACCACTCCTGTTTTTATAATCTTTACCCTAGGTTTCAATAAAATCCTGTATTATTTTTAAATGTTGTGCTCTAATTTAAAGGCCTTCTATAAGTGGATGGATATACCTCTCAGACAGTATATCTCTCAGAACTTTTGAATCCATTTTCTCCTTACCATTCTTAAAGGCAGAACATATATTGTTATCTAGTTTAAACACAATTGGAAGTATTTTGATGCTATGTCTTTAAGCAACTGAGGCTGGTGACTGAGGAAAAGTTGCAATTTTATTTGAGATGATCAGTGTTTCTGAGCAATTAAGTTTATAGAAATCTGTATTTTGTGGTGATTTTAGGAGCTTTTAAAAATTGTATCATAATAAAATCTATTGCCTTTGGATAAAAAATTTAGTAGAAAAGGCTTGTGTTTTTTCTCCTCTACCTACAGGGCATGAGGAATGGAGTGAGTGCTGATGAGGTATCTAGGGATGAGACACAGGGAATACTTCAGATAAGCACTCATTGCTTTCAGAGTTTAGTGCTATACCATTTTACACAGCTTGAAGGCAAAGAAAATCTGTCCATCTCACAAGTCATTCAGGAATGCTTTCCACTTCTGTGAAAATTGTTATATGTGTGAGAAAGCCTAACTTCAAAACACTCCCAGACACCCCCAAAAAAGCAACTACAAAGTCTAATTTTGTTAAGTTCTTTGTGGCTAAATAAATGTAATTGCAGTACTAAAATCTTAGACAGGCTTGGGCTTGTTTGAAGACCATTCCTGAAATCCGTCCATATTTCTTGATGTACACATTATGTAAGATCTTATCTGGTACTTTGAATGTTTCAGGGATACAAAATTAATTTTTTCAATGTCGCAAAGGACAAAACATCAGACTTCAGCATACCCAGATGCTGTAGAGTCCATTGGTGAAATTGCAATAAAACTAAACATCAAAATAAAACCTATATAAAAGTTAATAAGCTTAGTGTGCAAGATACTTTCAAGCATTTAGAGAAATTGCATTACCAGAAGTCATGATCACTATAAAGCCACTATTCTCATTAAAGACTTTGAGGAGGATAAAAGCTTTTCCAAGCAGGTTTCCTCATTATAAATCTTACAGTGTATGCAAGTAGCTTAAACATTCGCCTTATCACAGAAAAGTAATGAAAACTTTAAAGTGTACATTTGAAACTACCACAGATTTACATGGTACCAGCACGTTACTTGGTGTGAAAGACCAATGGCCTGAATGAAGAAATCAATTGACTTTCTCAAATCTTTATGCATCCAGGAGTGTCATGGGCAGCTGTTAGCAATGCCCATTTATTTTCTTTTGAAAGCTAATGTTGTGTATTGGGTCTGTCTGGGTTGGAATTAACTTTTTTCGCCTCATCCTACATTGTGTTGGGGCTCATATTTGTGGCTAAAACAGTCATACTAACTTCCCAAAATCCTAGGCTTTGAGGGGACCTAAGTGTGGCTCTCAAGTACCTGAAGGGAGCCTACAGGAAAGATGGAGGTAGACTTTTTACAAGGGAGCCTTGAGTGAAAGGACAAGAGTGAGTGGCTTCAATCTGACAGAGAGAAGGTTTAGTTAGATATTAGGAATAAATTCTCTAGTGTGAGGGTGGTGGGACCCTGGCACAGGTTACCCAGAGGTGCTGTGGATGTCCTGTCCCTGGAAGTGTTCAAGGCCAGGTTGAATGGAGCTCTGCACAACCTGGGATAGTCAAAGGTGGTAAAGGAATGAGATGAGCATTCTGAAGGAATTAATGATATTTAAGGTCCCTTCCAACCCAAACTACTCTACTATTTTATGATTTCTGCTACTGCTGAGCAGTGCCAAGGCTTTCTCTTTTTTCCACTCTGCCTCCAGAGTCGTCTGGGAATGGACAAGTGATTGGGAGGGGACACAGCCCAAAGGCACATGCCATAGTATTTGACATCATGCATAGGTAAAGGAAAAGGTGGGGGGATGTTCTTGTTTATGGTGTTTGTCTGTAAGATGTGCTGAGGTCATGATTTCCAGGATGTGGTTGGTCATCTGCCTGCTGATGTAGAGATGCACATATCAGCACTACTGGGATTGCTGTATTTTCCTGAAGAGAGCAAAATGACTTAATTAGCATCTGATGAATAAGTAGGTCTTTACAGGATGGTCGTGGGTCTGGTTACATTTGTCTCTGGGATACACCGGCAGCATCTCAAAATTTTCCTTATTCAGAAGCTGAAGTTTCTGACTGTTAGTTCAAACTCCTGCCTGATAATTTGATATGTATTGCCAAATATTTAACAACAATCTGTGCTCTGGACCTTGACTTCTTGTTACAATTCTTCAGCCTCTTGTTTGATAATAACAACAGAAGAAACAAAATGAATAAGCAAAATTAACTTTTACCCAAACAAAATTTTTGGAGGTTTTCCATAAAAGAATCTGTGAGATTGAATTTGTACTAATTAATGCGTTTGACTCCTTGGTGTCAGAAGAACTGACATAAGAAAACAGATAATCATGTTATGCTCTGAACAATCAAACTATTGTTATGGCCAAAAGAGAACAAATATATATATATATATGTATATATATATATATAAATGTGAAGTTACAGCTTCCTTTTAGCCCGGTGACTGCTTTTACAGTCTAATAGTGCAACTATTACCCAACTTACAATGATAACAATACTGATAAATAAAATTGATACCGGAAAAAATAAACTTTTAAAATCATTATACATTTAAACCTATGAACTGTTGCATATAGGTGAAACCTTACAAAAGGAAAGCCTTGTAAAACCATGGCTCAGGCCTATTACTTTGGCTAAGCAGAAGAGGACTCTGGGAAAGTGACTCAGCTGAATTAGAAGCAGAAAAACAAGTTATAGAATCATCATGTGCTCACATCACAGTGTGTGGTGGCTGGTGGAATTATGTTTGTTATGATTTAAAACCATGTCTCTGATAAAGGCCTGACTGCTTAAAAAGGCTTGGTTTTTGAAACGAAGCAGCTCTCCTTTGCATGGCCTGGGGACTCTGTGTCGCTCTGCTTCGTACCTACTTGTTTTCTCTTGCACTCAGCCTGCTCTTCCAATGCCCCTCTGAGCATTGAACCTTCTGCCTTCATCAGCGAGACCAGAGCCAATCCACCTGATGCAGCCAGAGGGAAAAGAGACAACATGAGGAGCAGTCCCTCTGCTCTGAGAAGATGAGGTGGGATGAGGGAGGGAAGAAGCCGCAGTCCCAGAGGAATGAAAGATCTAAAGGTCACTGCAATGCCTGAAATGCCAGCAGTTATGATTAAGATCAGAAGCAGAATAAATCTGGTTCTGGAACTGTTCTGGTTTTGTTGTTTTTTTTTTTTTTTTTCTTTGTTATTTAATTGTAAATTGAAGTCAAAGTTTGTGATTAAGACTTGTGGCTGAGACTAATTCAGAACAGGCCCTAAGAAAGCACAAAAATCTTCACACAGTAAAGCCTAATGACATAAAAAGAATGCAAATACAAGTTTATTTTCATTTTCTCATGAACTGAAATCCCATCAAACAGGCTTGCTTTATCTTTGCAGCTATCTCAGAGAAAATATCCAGGGAAAATTTACTCAGAAACAGCTGCTATTATTTTAAATCTGATTTTATCTCTTCCTGAATGATTCTAAATGGCTTTCCATAAGGTAAATTTATTTCAGTTAAAGTCACCTCATATGTCATATTTCCTCTGGTACAGCAGAGTAAGAATTTGCCTTTTTTTCTGATATTGAAGCAGCATTTCAAAACAAAGTATTATTTGTTGAATGCTCAAAGGAACAAAGTATTTTGGAATACGGATTAAAAAATGTATTTGGGCTACACTTCTGTAGATTCTTCATGCTAGCTTCCTCTGACAGAGAAAAGAAAAATCAGTCAAAGCAAAAGTTGCAGAACTCCTTGCTGCCCTTTTGTCTTCCTCCCTCTGAAGCTTTGTGCCTGTTCATCAGTGTTGTGCATACACAAACTGGGCAGGCTCTTCCTGCTTCTTCAAAACTTTGTCTCAAATGGGCAAATTTTTACAACCCTTTTGGTCCTATTCTAAACTGAATGAAACCAGACAAATAAGGTTCATCCTCATGATGATGGAGACATTATTTTCTTTGCTGGTTTGAGTAGTGACATTGCAAAAGATTGACTTGCATTTCCTCTAGATTGTGTCAATTGTAGTCTCAATTGTAGTTTTATCTGAAGAAAATAGTTAAATCACTGTATCTGTCTCCAAGAGATTCTTACTGCATGTGTAAATATACTACAGGCATTTCAGAATTTACCATAATAGATTAAATTTGTTGTTTGCTGTTGCTTACCAGTAATAAAAAAATACTGTGAAACAATTTTGGGGTTTGGGTTATTTTTTGTCTCCACCAAGAAAACTGCAGCATACCCAGGCCCTTGCACAGAGATAGGCTTGACTACACTTAGCATTTTAAACTTTAACCCAAATCCTTCTCTGGAGGATTTTGGGGTATAAACAAACAACTTCACCAAGCCTTGAAAGAGAAGCTTTTTCTATTGCATTTGATCTCAGTCCCACCACTGCCTTAAAACGTAGCATTTTACCGATTATAGATCTACTTGTAATGGTTTGGGGATTATAGTGCGAATAGGATTTTTGATAAATGGCTGTTTTAGTCCCTCTGCAACCTAATTTATCGCTGAAATTGGAAGATTTAGAGTTTCCATTTATCTAGACAGGAATGAATTTACCCAGGCCACCTCAGTTGCTCTGATGAAAAATATATTTATATACTTCCATTCTATTTATATATTTATTAGAGACAGCAAAAAGGTTGAATCAGAAGAGATCAGACACACAATCTTTAGAAAGTGTACAGGTTGATATAAATTAATTCTCATCTCTTGAACTCTCTGAAGCAGAACTTCTTCCTTTGGGAAACTGACAACTCTACAAAACCTCAAACTTTTAGAAATCTCCTTTTTATCTGACATCATATAATTTCTTTACCTCCACAAAATATGAAGTGCCAGACCTTTGAATGGGAAGCCAAGCAAATATCTATCTCCAGTATCTCAACAACAACAACAAAAAAATTATACAAATTAAAGCAATCAAAAGCCTCTCAAGTGACTCTGTCTGTGGAAAACAAGTTTACTTCCTCAGATACGGGCGGAAACTGGATGAGTGAAGTCAACCAAATGTGAAGTCAAACTCTCTGTTTTTATGGCTCTTACTTCTAGAATTCTCATTGGAGGACAGGAAACTCTATTCTGCACTGAAATTCACTTTTAAACTTCTAAACTTCCGTACAATTTTGGCATGTGTGGTAGGCCAGAGGAAAAGTTCTTCTTTATTGATGAGGCTGTAAAGTGGAAGACATAGGGTTTCTAGGTGATTACCCTGAATTAGGCTATTATGTTATATTATCCCAGTTTTCTAAAATAATGCTGTAAAACAGTCCAGTGATCCTTTTGCAGTAATACCATATAAATACAGAGTGACCATGGGTCTCCAATATTGAATATCTTTTCCCTATCTATGAAATATTGGTCTCCTGTTCTCAGGTGTCCATCCTATTTGGATAGAATCTAGTACATTTCATAAACTGGAAACTAGCTCAGATAAAAAAAGAAATGCTTGCTTAAAAGAAAGAAAATTAGAAGAACAAAAAAGAAAAACACATGAAAAAAGAATCAAATGCCTCTAAACACCAGATCAGGTACCCATGAAAAGTAGAAGATCAAACAAAAAGCATAATGTCAGAAGTTTCTAATACATTGTGTTGCCTAGATTGCCTAATTCTTCTATATTTTTATGATTAAAATTAGTTACTGTGTACATAAGGAATTCGTTTTTTAAATGATCTTACTTGTCTTTTCACTGAAGGGCTAAGAAAGTTGGAATTCATAGAGATAGTTTGAAAGCAATATGCCCAAACAATGTAGCTTATTGTTTGGAATAGTGGCACAGAGGGTTTGTATTGATCCAAGAAGGCAAATTGTAAGGTAGGCACTAAACAAATAACCCCAGAGAGATCTGTGTGCTTTAACCAGCCTTAAAATAACTGGAATTATTATTTGTGGAGAGCCTGTTGGCTGCAGAAGATGGGCACAGCCCGAATAACTTCCCTTAGGCAGCTACAATTAAATTAGGACAATCTGAACTTGAAAAGGAAAGGAAAGATATAATGGAGGGCAGAGGGCTCTTTCCTCCTCCACATTCTGCCAAGACATGGAGGTCTGGCAGTTTATATACCCTGTTTAGGGAGTCCCAAATCATTGACATAAAAAAAAGAAAATAATACTTTAATATTCAGAACAAGATGAACATAGTAATGCTGCAAAGTCAAAATAGTTCTTTTCTCATGCCGATGAAATGATAAATCTGAAATAGTTTGCTTTGGCTTTTGCTCCAACACACTGTCAAATTGACAGTTTCCTTTCAAACATGTTGATTTTTACCAAAACTATGCTTTCAAATGAAGAATCTTCTAACTTTTTATGACAGAATCCCAGAATCAGAGAATATTCTGAGTTGGAAGAGACCCACAAGGATCACGGTGAACAGCTCCTGGCCCTGCACAGGACTGTCCTCAAGAGTGCCACCATGTGCCTCATGCATTGTCCCAACATTTCTTGAATTTTTCAGGCTTGGTACTGTGACCACTGCCCTGAGGATCCATGTTTTAATTATGATTTCAAATTATCCTTTCTATATTTCCTAGGCAAGTAATTCTGATGGTTTTTTTGTTTGTTTGGTTGGTTGGTTGATTGATTGGTTTGGATTTTTATGTTTTACCTGGGTTTTTTTGTAATTTACGATCTAATTTACAAGTATGGAGTATCTCATTAATTAAAGTGCATCATTCTTTCTTCCTCCAACTTCCCTCCCCCAGATTCTGGAATTTATTTTTTAAAATATTATATGGAGGAGAAGGAATATTTCACTAGCATTTATTGCTAAAAGCATCGTTACACTAAGCATCATTATCCAATATGCAAGTTTGAGACCAAAATAAATACAAGTCTTCTGTCCAGGAAAATGTTCTTTCTTTCTTTCTTTCTTTCTTTCTTTCTTTTTCCTTTATTTTTCTCTCATTTTCAGCTACATATTGGAATTAATTCCATTTCCCTTTTGTTTAACCCACATTCATGGTTCCCTCTATTGTTATTTGGATAGTGAAATTAAATACAAGAATTGACACCTCCTTTGCTATCTCCTTGTGTCTTGCAAATAAAGTCCATCTTCAATAAAACTGTTGTAGCAAAAGTGATACTGCTGGATTAACTGCAGAGAAGACTCTAATTAATTAGAATTTTGAAATAAATATTGTCATGTTGAAAAAAAAGGAGAATTTGGAAGAATTTCTGTGGATCCAGGATTTTACCCTTCAAACTTCACATGGAGTCACCCTAAGAATCGCTGGGACTGCAATGATGATCACTGTGACAATACTAAGACAAAAATCTGCTCAAGTTTCTGTAGGTTTATAAACTATTAAGGAAGAAAATTTAAAAAAATCACTAGAAATATGTTCTTGGGAAGGAAAATTCTTACATATCCCTTGATTCAGAGTAATAGAGCTTGTATTTAATTTTGGGGTTCATAAATACTTTAAGATCAAGTAAAAAACATAGAACAAACTGGAACAAAAACCAAGGAAAACAAAATTGAACTAAGTGTTGTATGAACTACACCTGTCTACTAAGAAACTGTATCATGTGAGTTAACAGAATGCTGCCATAACTAAGAAAGCCAAGAAAAACAAATACATAAGATTGGTGCCTTGGGTTTTAGCTTTTATATTTTTCAGATTCTCTGCTGCCTGGTATGTAACTCTGAAGCTTCATATTAGTTGTTGGTAAGTTCTCTCCACAGGGCAGTTAGACAAAACCTCAACTGGGCAATCAAGGACAACCCTTACCCAAAAAGCAGAAACAACTGTGAAGAGAAGGGTGCAAGCAAGGGGGATTGACATTTCATAACCTGGAGCTGTAATTGGGTAATTGAACCAGATATGTAATGAACCAAAACTTATAAAACTGTAAAAAAATCGTGACCAGAATCCATCTTGGTTTCTACCTGGATGTATCCTTTTAAGGCCTCTCAATAAACACCTATTTTATCCCTTTTGCTCTGTCTAGTCTCTGTTCCAGGTCAGTTTTTCCAGGCATCCAGATTAACATAATTACATATAACAGTCAAGTAGATATTCAAAATATTTAATAGTAATAATAAAACTAATAACAACAATAATAATAAAAATATCAGTTTAAAAAATCCTCCTTATTTTTATAGTGAAGCATTTCCTGTATGACAGGCTGATCCCAGTATTTGTTTCACTAAAAATCCCACTTTTAGTTCTCAAGTCTGGTTTGAGCTCTAGAAAAGCCTCCATGAAGCTTCAGCTGATTTGAGGTCATAAGCTGCACATGAGCCCACCTTATTAGTTGTGGTATTTGCTTTTATCCCTTTTGCCTGTTGCACATATTTGCTTGGTTTTCTGGCTAAACATTTCTGGTTTTCCGAATATCTGTTTATGACTGCAATTAATACAGCTTCCTACAAAAAAACCCCAAACCAAAACAACCAAAATAAACACCAACAAACCCCAAAAGCTTCACAAAGTTTTTGTCTTCCTTTAGTCATGAGTCCAGTTTTGGTTTGTTTTTTTTTTAATTCTAAGGTACCAGCCATTTAATGACATTAGGCTGGCCCATAGTTCAGACTTTTAGACTTCTGCATTCTATGCAATTGTAGAATCTTCTCAACTACAGTGCAAAAGAGGTTGTAATTTGGGCAGTATAACATGTACATTCAGATATTTTTGTCTCTAGCAGATGCCATATAATACACAGGGAAACAAAGTCAAGTCAGTCGGAAAAGAGGAATCAAGAGGAATTTATAGAGAAGCCATTACCTGTAGTATTGCAATGACACATAAAAGAAAAGTTCACACAAGGGGAAGAATGGTCTCAAATGACAAATGTAAAAATATTTTTGGCTTGAGGCCCAATATCATTTTTACGTCTGTTTTCATCCTTAAAGCATTAAATATTAATGAAAATATATCTCTGTTGATGTGGTAATTATTTCCATGATCCTTACGCACGATTCTTACTCCTTGTCTCTTAAAACTGTATTTTCACTGATTAGTTAATTGTCCTTCTTTTGGTATCCCTTTGTTGCACTTATTTATTCCATAATTTTCATTGTGCAATAGCTCATAATTATTCCAATGTGCTCACGTGGGGTCCAGCCCTTTCTCTGTGTCATTGAAAGTTTAAATAGGAGCTGCTGCTGCTGCCTAGGTTTGTATCCTGTTTTCACACAAGAGGTGTGATGGCTGTATTCAGAAGTGCCGTTTGTGGTGAGGTTTTGTGCTCATTTGGAACTGGTTACAGAGGGTTGCATTCCGTCTTATACATATTTTGCTCATCCCTAAGTACTGTCTGTAGTCAGGGTCTTATTAGAGAAATGGCGTTTAGCTGCCACCTATTTCAAAGCTCAGTAACCTTATAATGAAGGAATGAAATGTTGAGTCTTTCCTGGATGATGTAATAATGCCCAAGTGAATCAAAGATTGTAGTTAGTGCATACCGACTTCCCTGAGCTAAAGTGGCTGAAAAAGAAAAGGTCAGCTTTCAGTAAGAGATATTCTTGAGATTCTAATGTATTTAATCAAACATTTACATAATTTCATAGGAACAGAAATGCTTCTCCATACCAAGTAAAACACACACCCGTACACTTCCTTCTCTGCAGGATGTGGCCTTAATGGTAGCTAACCGAAGTTTCCTCACAAATGTTCTCCCTCCAAATATTGCCCTTTAGGACTTTCTCAGCTTTCTTTTTTATCTCTAAGTTGAAATTAACTGGAGGTTCAAAGATTCCACAGTGATTGTCATAATGTTTATGTGCATCAGTGATGCTAATAATGCTGAAGCAATATATTAATGCAGAGAGGAAACTAAACAAGATGCTCAGCTTTTATTACAAGTGCTTGAAGAAATAATAGTTTTGCATCTCAGAACAACGACTGAGTAAAGAAATAACGGTTTGAGAGCTCCCACCCATTCCGTGGTTTGGGAGTGCTGCCACTAGCAGGTGTCTGCAACTGCCTGACAGGTTTGAATCTAGTCACAAGAAATTCATTTGAATTGCAATTACATACACCTTTAAATTAGTAGGGAAGTGAAATAAGTTACTTCTGGAGAAAAATTGTGGTTTTGTACCAAAAGGAGCTCCCTTTAAAGTACCAGTCTTGATGCCTCGGCTGTACTTTATCTTTGAACATTTCCAAGTGTTTCATTTGGACTGCTCCTACCGTTTCTGGCTGAATGCACCCCTCTCTCTGTGATCAGCCAGTCAACACGCTAATGGAATGTAATTTGCACTGCGTGTAATTATCTGGATGGGAGACACCCATGCTTGTGTTCTCCAGTGGAGAGCTGGATTGTTTAGCTTTTTTATTCAAAGCAAATGGGAACATGAGTTACATGCTGTGTAACTGAAATGAGTAGGGCCCATAGGTTCAGCCTGATGCTTATAAAGTGGCCTGCCACAGTTAACTCTCTTGTAAAATAGGACTTATAATAGAATCATTTAAAGTGGGAACACAAATTTATCCCCATCTACCAGTAGCTATGAAAATATTGTCATATGGCAGACTTAGAACAGAAAAAAGGCTCAACAGTACGCATTGCAGCACGTATTCTTTCATATGCCTAATGCAATAAGGCTTTTATAGTTAAGTCATTGTTTTATAGTATTTCTTGACAGAAGAAATCTAAGAATGTATTCTAGTTTTTGCTGACCTGTCTACTTTGTACATATTGTCACAGAATTAATGAGTTTTGTGTATAATCAATCTTTGAAGGAGTCTCTTAAAATAAATAGTTGCAAAATGAAAGCAGAGTCAGACAGTATGTTTTTCCTTTTAATAATTTTGTTAGATGATGGTGATAATATCACTTTATTTGGTGTCCACACACACTCACAGACTGAAGTAAAAGTGGTGCTGGAGGAAGTGTTGGTGGAAAAGTGGCAACAGAAGGAAGACCTTGCTGGGTTTTTATTCCTGCAAAAATATATTTTGTTTTGTTTACACTTCTCTACATTTTCAGAGTCATACCCTAATCATATGCGTCTTAAATGCAGCTAGTGCTATGAAGTGACTATCTGTACAGCGTATACCAAAAAAGTGTCAATTTTGATTAAAATAGTTATAAGGAAGAAAATATTCTGAGAGTGATGAGACACTGGAACAGGTTGCCCAAATAACTTGTGGATGCCAAGTCATCGGAGATGCTCCAAGTCAGGTTGGATGGCCTTCGAGCTGCCAGGTCTAGTGGAAGATGCCCATCTCCAAAGCAGGGGGGCTGGAATTAAACAATTTTTAAGATCCCTTCCAAACCAAACCAAGCCTTTGTTTTTCTTTTTAAATATTAATCTCTATCAGAGCCCTCTATAAACAGCTGGGCTTCACCTTTTATTTGAGAGAATGGTGTTGCTATAATTTCTACTATGCAATTACATATTTTCCTTCCTTTCACCAGACTATTAAAGTCTGTCTGCTTAAAACAGAATCTCAAAAAGAAAAATAATGAGTTGAGAAAACTGGTTTGTAGGACTGATTATGAACTTGCTTCAAGAGATATGGCAATATAGGAAGGATTTGGTTTCTAGTTGGCTAACATCAAATAATTATATGTTTATACCATTATTTTGTATTTTAGTCAATAAAAAATTGTTCATTTTCTACTTGTTTCAAGAGATGAAGAAAAAATTTCCCCTCTTCTTGCATGGTGTACAAGCACGTGCAGTGTAAACAATGACTTGTCATGTACAGGATTAAACACTGAGAATCATATTGGAGCTGCAAATCTTTTTATTAATTATAGAAGATGTCACTGCAAAAGTGTGTTATAAATGAATATAATGACATTTTTGGAACGTTCATTACTACTGTTAATGTTGAGAGCCTACTATATGAATTTATCATATAATGGCTGACTCTATCACAAATACAGTATTGAATGCTGAATTTATATCAGCCCTTTCCAGGCAGGAATTGTGCCATAATTGCATTACAGAATATATATGTTAACCTGGAAGGAGGCAAATGAAATTTATGTTTTAGTTTGTGAGAAGGTGAAACATCTATTTGTTTACTTTATCAAAGTATTGTTTGTAATCACATTTTCATGCATTGTTGCAAGTTTTCTGCTTGGTGTTTTACAGGTAGAGATAATCTCTTTTGACAAGTACAAGAAGGAGTAAGTGCTTTAGAGCAAAGCACGTTTCTCTGTTAACAATATTCATATTTTTGCACCAAGAAGTAGCAGGAGTTTTTATATGCTATATTATATAATCATATTGATAAATAATCAGTGCCTGCAATTAATCATGTTTCTTCTCAAACACAGAAAATGTGTGTTTGTTAGCACATGCGCGTGAATTTGCCCAAAAGAGGGTAAAGACAGGGAAATGCATTAAATGACCCTGTAGCTGAGGTGTAGCTACACTCATTCCTGCCCAGTTAATGGACCCATCCATGGTATCTGTGATATGTGATATGGCTTTGCTTTAAAATGAGCCTTCGTGTTACTACTGAAATTTTGGGTTAAGACATCTAATGACGCAAACTAGATTTTGCAATGACTTAAAGGTGCTAATCCGTGCAATAAATTTAATTAGAGAAGAAATGCCAAATCTTTAGCTTTGGCTGGAATCTGGCCTCTATTTTTCTGCATTTAGTAATGTATTTTTTTCAGATTAGCAATTAATTATACCCTTGTTTTCTGCGCTATCCTAGCAGCAGAATTCTTCTAACTCCACGCTAATACACTGAGACAATATTTACTCAGGAGGAAGCATGCCGTTAGTTGATTCTACAGTGTCACTTACTGCTGTTTCCTTGTGGATTCAGTATATCAAATGATTTTTTTGTAAGATTAGTCATATAAATCACTGTTTCTTTTTCTAAGATGATAAATATTGTACAAAATTTTCTGTCAAAGTTTTAAAAACCTGAAATTCCCCTCTTTCTGCAATACTTACTTGAAACTACCTCATGTTTTAAAATTATTTTAGTGTCAAACAAGTGTGAAGACACAAGTCCAGCATTTTTTGAAGTTCAAATTATTTCAGCTGTATAGTTTAAATCCATTAAAACCAGCAAGAATGCTTGAATAGGACAAGAAAGGATTAGGATGAGATCTTGTGGAAATTAGTAGAATGTACAAGTACCAACTTGTAAAATCCACAGAACAGTATTGTGGAGTGTAGAGGGTAGGGATTAATAAAGCAGGAGTTCTGAAAAAAATGCTTAAGATAGAATTTCGCAAATTTCAGTGCCAAGCCCACTTCGGCTGATTACAATGACATGGAGTCAAGATTACCCCTACTGAATATGATCTTACATCTGAAAAAACTACTGAGACTAAACATGCTGAGAATTTGGAGGGTTTGGCCCATTTTCTTCAGTCAAAATTGAGAGACAGCATAGTGGAAAAATGTTTAGAACTGAATGTGAAAATGGGTGTAGAATTTAAAGATTTTATTATATATCCTGTCTGAAGAAATATGACTGGAGAAAGCAATTTCTTGACTTATCAAACAACTATAATTTGCAATTTATGCCTAAATAGCAGCAAATTGCTTTTAGTCAATATGTAGTTATGTTGTCATTACAATCTTGAAAAAAAAAACCACTATAGAAACCATTTCATGAGGTCAGTTAGCATGCAATAGAAAATATTAATCTTAAAATGACTTCTAGATGCAAAGAGGAACTTCTGCTTGCACATTAATAAAAAGAAATCACATTTGTTTTTAAATAATATATCATTAAGCTTGTGGTCCTGGATCTGACAGCAGATGAGATTTTCCATTCATTAAGTCTCTTACTCATGATGTTCCTCTTAGAACCTGGACAGTTTTTTTGGCTATATAATGTAATATATAATTAAGACATCCATCATTTGTTTCTTTTTACAGTTGTAAAGGTCTTTCACAAGTGAGTAGAGGAGATTATGGCTATACTGCATGTTCCTGTAGCCTCCAAGAAGGTGTCCATTCCCTTTTAGGCAGGAGCTGCTGTGCTAATTGCAGCTAACAGGGAGGATGTTTTAGGCTATCTCTAACACAATTTGATCCACAGGACCACCACACACTTCATGGGGACACGAAGAGCAAAACTGCTCACGAGAATTCAAGATGCAAGTACATCCTGTGGCATAATAACATTAACTGTCACACAGTTCACCATTTGATTTGCTTTCCTAATTTCTGTGGAGATAACATTTACATAGAATTAGCATGTGTGATTGCAATAACTCTTTTCTTAGTGGTAGTAGTCATTGTAGCACACACACATAATACCCAGGACTGCCTCCAAATCTTGTGCATCACTAAATTTCTCTGTATAAAATATTATCAATCATTTTATCAACAAGTCACTATTTACTGGGTGCTCCACCTTCACTTATGACCTTCATTTTATCACCTGGATGTGACAGTACTGTCAGACTGTACTTTTAGCAAGAGCTGAATCTTGGTATAAGAAGAACTCTCCGTCTCTTATCATGGTGAAAACAAAAGCTCTGTTCTTTGCTGATTTTGCACCTTTCTTCTCCACCTCCTTACTGTCGGTGACAGAGATTTCATGGAACCCTTTAAGCCACACATGGAGCCCATGGAGAAGCTCTGCATAATGCTTGTAGTGGTCAGCATGGGACAGAGGTGCCATTTAGTTGGTTTTCTGATACCTTTACTCTCATGCAAAGCAGTGCCTCTCCCGTCAGCACTTGTTGATGAAGCTGTTTCTTTCCCCTGATGCTATAGTCCCAGGAGTTCCTTTTGAGTTAAAAGTTATGTCCCTTCTTGGTTTTTATGGGAAAAAAAGATAGTTTCAATTATAATGTATTCTCCAAAGACAAAAAAAGATAAAGCTAAAAAGGGGCTAGGGCAGGGAAGAGACTGAATTTTGTATATTTCATAAACATACAGGTGGATATGAACAGAAAGAGGTGAAGGCTCAGGGATCTGCACTCTGTTATCTCAGCTGATCCACCCTCAGGCTGTTGGGTGAAAACACAATCAGCATCACAGGTGAAAAGCATCATCAACTCTCACTAGTATAGCCCTTGTATTCATTCTGAATATGAACAAATAATGTTTTTCCAAATTCTTTTGGGTTTGTAAAACATTTTCAGTAACACAAATAATGTTCATTCTTAATAATATGTTTCAATATAGGATTTTTCTATAGACCGTAATTTTCTTACACTAGAAAACATAACCTAAAATCAGTATGCTAGGAAATGGAGATATGAATAAATTGCTATGGATTGCATTTCTTTAAATTAGGAAAAATAGTTATCTCAAAATTAATTGCCCGTGATCTTTTTATCTCTCTTTTTACATGACATTGACATTCACTTCTCTTAATATTATATTTAATTTTCTGGTAGCACAGAATTTGACTGTTAAAGGGTGTCCAATGTTTCAGTTATTCCCTTCCCTAGCTATTGATCTTTGAAAATTTCGAACCTTCCTGCTACATAAGACAATTACAGAACTGTGCCATATGCTTTATGCATATGCCAAGCATTTTGGAGAAGTTCTCCATGTTGTGTTCTGCAGATCTGCACAGAAAGTGCTACTCTGAGACTTCTGGAAATTGTTACAGCTGGAAAAAGGGTCTTTTAACTACAAAACAATAATGGATCTGTGTTGGACGTTTTCAGGAAAGCCTGCCACAGATGTTTGTGCAATGGAAGCCAGTTATTAATTGATAGAATTAGCCCTGCCCTGCAAGCTGCTCCTGGCATGTGGACCCCATTGATTTCAGTTGGACTCTGCAAGGGCACGGTGCCTTCCAGGCAGATGGACCACTTTGCAGGGTCAGAGATTAACTTTACCGTTTGAGTGAGAAAAGAAGTGACACAGGTACTTCAGGCTTCCAGCCTTCAATGCAGCCATCACATCATCTAAGTTCTTCACTGCTTATTTGGTATTGTTACCATGTGAAAACTGCCCATAATTCGGTGGGATTTTATTCAGGACATTAAGAACCAGATTCTCAAATAGTAAGTGTTCCTATGAGGTGAAATGAAACGTAACAAGCTATCATATTGTCATTGAAAAACAGAATGAATTGAGGATTAAAGCCTACATTTTTTTTTTAGGCTGTAAAAAACTGTGTCACGGTGGTTGGATGGTCAATTTAGCGTATGCTAAGGCTTTCTCTATAAAAGCAGATTACATCCTCTGTGAACTATAAAGAAAGACACAGTAGACAGTCTGAAAACCTCTGAACTGTCAGAAGCACTCACTGTGGAATCTAGGCTCTCCTGTTGATACTGAAGGTTAGGATAGCACCAGCATGGTGAGATCCTCTGAGCCCAGTTTAAGGGAGAGCATGAAAAGAAGTTTTAGGTTTGAGCTCCAAGTAGGAGAATAGCACAGTATTCCGTTTATATGTCCATATTGCAGTAATCTTTCACTAGCAAGAATCTGGCAAAATGCAATGCACATTGTGCAGATTGACAATTTAATTCTGAAATATGCAGAAAACAGTAACCAGAAAATATCAGCTGTCGTAGAAGAGGTACATTTTCCTTAACAGTGAAATAACAAGAAACTTAGGAATAAAACCTCAAACATGTAACACTAAAAACCACCCAAAAACACCCCAGAAAAATAAAACCAGAAAATAAAAACAATACTAATCAAAAATGCATTCTGCTATGATCTGATTTGTATATGAATTATTCTTGACTTTATATTACCATTTAGACTCTGTAGGGCAGAACCTAAAACAGTAGAAAAATAGACATCACAAAAAAGTTTCAGAAAGATAAGGTGAAACAATTAAAGGTATAATATAATTTAACCATAAAGGAATTCTATTAGATCTTTTTATACAGGCTATTTTTCAGGCATTAAATGGTGATCTATGGTCATTTGATCTATTTCAGTCGAAGTATGTTTCTAATTATGACTTTTAGTTTTACAAAACTTAGATGATCTTCATCTACTTCTTGAGGCCTTGACATCACTGAATGTCCTAAGGTGACTTTGTGATGCTTGTAATCCCAATTGTCTGTTTTGTCTATGCTGGATATTAAGTTCTGCACCTTTAAAACTGGTTCCAAAAGTGAAAAGGGAGGAAAAAAGCTCACAGTTTTTTATTTCAGAAACTGCACTTGCTCCCATACATTCTCTCTCACAGAATGTGTTGTCTGCAGCACAGACAGCAGGAGAGAGCTCTCCTTTGCTTTTTAGTTAGTTTCCTTTTAGCTAGCTGAGGCAGAGAAGTTCCTCAGACTGTGGCTTTTCTTTTTCTTAGAACTAATCGACCCTGCTCTGGACTGAAAACCCAGAAAAACACCAGGAGCTCACACCTGTGGCCCACCAGGGCCCAGGACGTGGCATTTTTCAGCGCAGGAAAAACTGATAAGAGACCAAGCAAACCAAACTGCACTACACAAAAAGAGCTTTCTAAATTTACCATCTCTTCAGAACAGTGAGAAGTTTTATTGTTTAATATTATTCATTTTTTATGCTTGTGAATACTTTGCTTGTTAAATAAACGGGGTTTTTTTCCACTTTTCTCCAAATAAATCTTTTCCCAAAGCAGCTGAGGGAGGCGATGCTTAAATCTGCTTTCTAGAAGGACCCCTTTAGAAGTTTCCTCCTAAATTTGCCCTAAACCAGAACAAATACATTCTTGGCTCCCCATGTCTGGCTCAAGAAAGTGGAAAAAGCCTGTACTGATTGTATTTTGCTTTCACTGACTTTTTATTGGGATAAAGCAATCAGTAGCCATGTTGTTTGAATCCATAATATGTCTCTGGGGGGAAGCCTTCATATGTTTCTGGTCCCTAGGCTTTTTTTAAAATTTTAATACCTTTCTGGTCCCTAGGCTTTTTTTCTTACCTGGAGATAGCTCCAGTGCTGTCCCTAACACGTAGCTTTTGCAGAAGATGGGCATGGATTAGAATAGCTATTGTGCTGGGCTCGGTGATAATGGTTTATATGGAGTTTATAAAGGTACTAGAGTTTGCTCCAGATATATACAGTTTATGGTTTCTTTGTCCTACCCTACATCCTAGCTCCAGTAGCATGTTTTGGGGGTTTATCAGTGATTGCACCTAGTTGGTTAGAGGAGGAGCAGGGGATGAGGCTTTTCAGCCTTTCCTTTTCTTCTTCTGGGTCACGGATCAAACCGTCATTCAGGGCTTTGCTCAGATGGCTCTTAAAACTCCCAAGGATGGAGACTGCACAGCCTCTCTGGCAATCTGCTTCTCTAATTGACTCTTTCCAAATGAAAAAGAGGATATTTTTTGCGTCCAGATGGAATATCTTTTTCTCAGTTCATGCCAATTGTCTCAGGTCAGCGTGACATATTACTCAGTGAAGACTCTGGCAAATACTCTTGACTCTGTCTTCTCAATGACCACCTCACAGGCAGCTGTTAGATACCCCTAAATTTCATCTCATCCGGGCTGAACAAGCTCATATCCCACAGCCCCTTAGCCCCTGACCAGCTTGGTGGTTCTCCATTGAACTCACTCCAGTTTGCCGGTGTCTGTCTTGTAGTGGGGAGGTCTGAACTTGACAGTGGTCTGTGAAAAAAAGAAAAATCTTTCATAAACCGAATGAGAGTGTCCATTGTTTTCTCCTCTAAGTCACTCATACAGATTTTAAATAGGATAAGGTCCGTTGTATCTCCTGAAGAAACTCCACATGTTTCTGGCCTTGAGCCAGAGGAATCACTAAGCAATATCCATTGAGGCTTACTAAAGGACCCAACTTGCTTCATATCCATCTAAACCATCAGCTGTGCCACACTGCTCACAATCAGGATGCTCAAAAAGACTGTGTAAAAACTCTATCTAGGTAAAGACAGGCAACACCCACTGCCCTCCCCTCACCCACAGATACTTCATCTTAGGAAGCAAACAGGTAAGTCCAATACCTCCCACCCTTGATGAAAATAACACAAACCACAGAATAGAGGCTCAAGGTTTTCTTTTGATATATTCTCATGACTTCCTTTGTTGCCAGCTCCCATGACTGTATTGTTCAATTGAAAGTAAATATCAGGAATTCACTTTATTGGCTGTATAATGCTTTCTAAAAAACTGGTTTGGATACAGTGAGCTGAGGCCAGATATAGCTTAAGCTTGTTATGTTATGTTACTTAGGCAAATATTTCCTACATTTTAAGCAATATGCAGCTCCTATTGCAATATCAGATTATTTATAATTGTGAATCACATGTGATACACAACAGAGGGTTTGGACTCTGTCTTTGCATTATGTATTATGTTTGCCATAATAAGCCCTGGGAAATTAGTACTTCACTGAGATTTTCTGCAGCTTTAACTTCTGAGATAAAGTTGATATGTAATTATTAAAAGCAAAAAAGTCCTGCATTAAATTCCTTTTGAAGTAATTTTTACCTCTGAAGAAAAAGTGAAATAATAAATTGATTTTTCTTCTTCAAAGTTAGACATATAGAGAGATTTTTCTAACATTATTCATTTACTCTAAGACTTTATATGAAAAATGTGTCAGAAGTTTGACATTATTTTCTTTTTCAGCATGAAAGCTATCATGCTAAAATCTTTCTTGATACCTATTTCCCTTCATACAACATTTATCCTAGACTAACTAATGAAGGAAGTTATGACGGCTTTTTTATGTAGTAAAAATCCACATTGTGAGTGCCCCTCACCTTGTTGCATCTTCTTGAACTTGAAGCTGGCTGAAAAGGTTCCATCATTCCATCATGATTCTTTGGCAATTTTAATTGCAGAAAAGACAATATGCAGTGCATGTACGTAACTCAAAGCTGCCCAAGAAGCAGCCTAAGCCACTGCCTACATCTGAATCAGTTTGTTTTACTGTTACATAAAAATCCATTACTTGATGCATCAAAGTCTTCACTTCAACAATACTTCATTATACAGCACATTTAAGGAATTTCTTTTTTGATTCTGCATTCACAAAAGACATTGAGGGTAGGTGATTTTGTGGAATTTCTTTAAACTCAGCAATTTTTTTTTAGTTGATTTTACCAGAAAGTACTCCTAGGCCGTGGCAATATTTAGGTTTCAGCCCACATTACAGTCATTGGCATTTAAATCTTGTTCCCATCACTAAAGTCATCAGCTATCGTATCTTGTTTAAGTTCTTGATAGACATGGATGATGAGTGATGAACTGCTCTATCAAACATCGCTTTCCCCAAGCACTTAGACATCTCAAACTTTTATTTTACTACTTCAGGTTGTTAGTCAGAATCCATTGGGGACCACAGATTTAAGCCATGTCTTTACTGCTTGCTTCTGGTTCTTTCACGCCCTTTTGCCTGCCCTGTAAACCAATAGACAGATGTATTTAGGAAGCTTTTATCTCTATAGCCCTGCTAGCAGAGTATTTAGCTCAGCATCCTGCTGATACTTGGCCTCAGAACCACAGCTGCATCATATCTACACAGGTGATATGTAGATGTACCAGGTGTGACTCCCATTACATAATTCCAATACAGTCTAGGTTTTGGTTCCTACTCTCACTGCAAACTGCAGCTTCAATATAAACCTCCAGCCACAGTAAAATGATTGTTTTTTAAACTGTGTTTGCTTTTCTAAGGGCAGTGTTGTTTTGGGTGGGTTTTATTCAAGATTCAGGTTTTGCAAGAGAACATAAGATAAATTTGAGGACCCCAAATTAAAAAGATGCTAAAAACTTATTATGTAAACAAGGTAACTGAAAATCCAAACAATTTTTTTTATATACTAAAAATAATAAAACAGTTGCATTTACATGTCATCCTATACTCAAGTCAGGAATATTTCTTTCAACAAAATACGATCTGCAACATTATTTCCACTAACCAACCAGCCTATATTTGTGCTTGAGATTGACTTGTGAAGGAGTATACCCTTGAATTTGTTGAACATCATGAGGTTTACATAGCCCCACCTCTCAATATTTTCCAGGTCCCCCTGGATGCCATCCCTTCTTTCCAGCATGTTGACTGCACCACGCATTTCCCTGCTGCTGACAAAGATGTTAAACATTACCAGTCCCAATACCAATCCCTGGGGAATGCCACCCTTCACTAGTCTCCACTTGGCACTGAGCCATTGACTGCATCTTCCCAGCCAATTCTTTGTCCACTTAGTGGTCCATCCATGAAATCCATGTCTCTCTAATTTAGAGACAAGGATATTGTGCAGGACAAAGCCACCTGCATTTCACAAGTCCAGGTAGACAATATCAGCTGGTTTTCCCTAATCCACCAATGCTGTACCCCTTCAACACTGTGGTCCTGTGGCCCCTCAAGGTCTTTTAACAAAAAGAAGAATCCATTTATAAAATTCTGTAATATTTATTCTTTCTTCTTGGTTGAATATCGTTCAAATATATCCATATATATACTTATATATATCTAAAAAAAATAATACTTTAAAAATCTCCAACAAATACCTGTGCTTTATTGTAGTGCATTTTAAAATGGACTGCACTAATTGGCATTTCAAATTTAAATGGTACAAAAGAGGAAAAAACTGTAAAAAAAAAATAATGTACATTGTTAATTTGCTAGAAACTGAAGTTAGTCTTAGATATCTAGGTGACAAGTAGCTTCAGTATCTTATCTTTCTTGTGTTAGAAAATAGAAAATCTTCAGAGTAGAAATGAGCCATTGATTTACCGATGTTTCCGTAGCATAAAAATGAAATGTAACATATATCAGGACCACAGACAGAATGAATGAAGGAAAGCAATGAAAATAAATGAAGAGGCTGAGAGGGATTCATTTTTGGAGCAAATAAGTGGGATACATAGTCTTCAGGTAGAGCATGAATATATTTGAGCAATCATTTCATGTTAGAGAACAGAGAAAGAGATAGGTATGGGGATAGGTATGATTTCACTATAAACACATTTGTTTCTACTAAGCAGTATCCATACAGCTGAAAGAACAAAACTAAGTAAAGAAAAACTGAAACCAGAACACTAAGCCTAAAAATAAGTTACATAAAATGAATTAGGCTATTAATCAGCATCCTTTTTATTAGTTAACTAATAATTTTAATCAATATTGGTAAAATATTTTAAGTTTTGTTTCTGCAAACTTAGCCCACTTTTGTCTTTTGTTTTTATAACCAACTTTATGCCCAGTATTCAAAAGCCAGGAGGTTATTTAATTTAAGCAATACTTAAATCTTCCTTCAAAGTGATGTAACACACACCAAAATCTTTCACTCTGTCTTAGCAGGCACTTTCTTATCAGTAAAAGGAGACAAAAAAAATTCAGTTTATGTAATTCTGCATCTACATGGGCTGCTTTGTTTCACAAGGTGCGGAATGTGTAGTAGTCCTACATTTCTCTTACTATAGAACCAACACTAAATTATGCACATGGTTATAGGAAATTTTTCATATGGGTAATTAACACATGACTCACAGAAGTCCTTGGACACTGGCTTCCTTCCATTTCAAATGTTAAAAGCATAGAAGTAACTAACAGTTGATGATATGCAGTCACTAGGCCAATTGAAAATTAAGATTTACTACTGGTAAGAATATGATATTGAAAGAAGAAGAAGAATGGAAATTGCTGCTGAATTCTTTAGAGAAAAAAGTGCATGTCTGTATTTCTGAGTGATTAATGAAAATAAATTATAAAATTAAACAAAAAATATATATAATGGAAATTACCTTCGAAGTTGACTAGATTTTGATTCTACATAAGAAAATGAAACCAACAAAAAAATAAAGCCAAAAAGACCCTTATTCCTCCCCCCTCACAAGATTTTTCACTGAATTTTAGGAAGTGCAGTTTTTTCCCAACAGTTTTCCTAAACTCAAGTTTTAAGGAATTCTTTGTGTAAAAAGAATATAAAGATATCAATTTCTACAAAGGAAAAAATACTTTTTTTCAGTGACCTGGAGACTGAAAAATAATGGAGTTCTTGGTTAAAATATTGGCATATATTAAGGCACAGTACAGCAGGTAAGAAATGTGTATGCTTAATATTTAGGATAGGCCCTCATTCCAGCACTTCCTCTTTCACAGCATGCTAAAAGGAAAGGAGGAAAATGAGTTGCTGTCCTTATTTTAGGAGTTCCGGTTGGGATTTGTGTTTGGTTTTTTGTTTGTTTATTTGGGGTTTTGGTGTTTTGTTTTTGTTTTTGCTAGTATTTATAAAAAGGTTTTTTAGGTGTCAGTAAAGAAAAAAAAAAACAGACAACAAACATTGTGAATGATGATACCTAAATACAGAACACTGAAAATACTTGAAGCAAATTTCTGAAGATCCTCAGGGAAGATAAAGCTGAAAACAGATATCTACTGAGTGTTAACAGGAAGAGATGGTGTCTTATCCTCCCTCTTAAAGGTCTACAGTAAGAGAATTGCTTAATTATGTCAAAGAATGACTTTTTTCTGCACGCAAAACTATCCAAACCTAAATAAAACTGTCCTTTAAGACAGCTAACTGAAGCAATGGGTATTTACCCCACTCCCCACCCCATGACTTCAGGGAGCTTAAAGCTTTCAGGCACTTTTCTATACAAAGTAATCAAGATAAATCTACCTATGTTTGTAGGATTTTAGTTTGTCAAACAGCAATCTGCAAAAGGACCAGAATATATTATCCCATGTGCTCCACATCTTTCTGAGAAGAAATATTTGTAACGACAGTGAGATGGAAGTGGGAAGGCTGATTTTTAACCATTTAGCATGCCTTTGGACAGGGAGATGTCCCTTAGGTGCAGTCTAATGTTAGTAGAACACTTTCGATAAATCCTCTGAGGAGCTGAAAACAATTCCCTCTGAAACTCTGGAAATTGTTCCTCTTCATCACCGCTGAAGTGTTGCCTTCTGGAAGGGCTGAGTAATTAAAGAAGTGCTTGCCAGTTCAGCACGGCATGGCAGCAGCTGTCTGCTCGCTCAGGTGAGAGAATTGAATTCTGGAGAGCTCTTGATTCACTTTCCCTGGCTTGCTGCTAAAAGAGAAGGTCTATGCTTCATGATCCTCCCTCGGTTTTTCATCACTACCCTACGCAAAGCTTCGCCCCAGAGGGTTCTGTTCATCTTTTCCTTCTTCGCTACAAACATAAGGCTGTTGGGGTATTGCAAAGTTTCAAATAAAAGGAGTTAAAAGGGATCAGAGTAAGCCATTGGTTATCTTCTGAAAGCTTAGAAACAAAATAGCTATTTTAGACCCCCTTTCTGGCCTTATTTTAATAAACTAAACAGAATGTTTTCTTATTGCCAAATATCAAAGCAACCAAAAGAAAGAAAACATGGAAAGTGAGGGCAGTGAGGCATAAGTCTGTTTGAAAGAGAATATATTCAGTTGCTAGCAGCAAGACATTTCATTTCAGCTTTGTAGGAGATTTTTAGCATGCAGAAAACATGAATTTAAAAGCTAGTTTCTGACAGGAGAGGGAATGTTTATTGAAATTTGAACCCTTGCAGACATTTATAAACTCAGACATTAGAACTGAAAAAGCATATTAGTATGAAATTGCCTGCAGGACTTTGAAGTCAAGTACCTGGTTTCGTATCTTTCTTTTCCTATATCATTTTGATTTTCTCTTTTTATTTGTAACACTCTCTGATTCAGTCCTTTCTCTTTTACTTCTATTTATCCTTGTAAATTATATTTGTAATCACTTTGATATCAACCTCAGATCCCTTCATTTCCATTGAAGGAAGTCAGTGTCATCAGAGGTAATGCTAAAAGAATAATAATAATAAAGTAAAAATAAAAAAAGGCATAAATTCTGCTTCCCAGTTATATTCTATTAGATTGTTGTATTGTTACATCACTTTCTGGTACTGGAAGCCTCAAGCAGCACATGCTTTTTGTTGTAGTGTAAATTTTACTTTTCCATACTGCATTTGTACATTTCCTATTTGCCTCCAAATTACTGTTTTGTGAATTATATTGTTGGAAACATAAAGTTTAAATAATCTTTTTTCTTTAGTATCTAAAACATTTCCCTGTATATGAGGCAAGCAGTACATCTTCAATGGCGTAGAATATACTTCAATAGTGTAGAATCTAATAAGTTTTTCTTGATATAACTATCCAAAATGATTTCCAGTCAACACAAAAAAGTGTCTGATGAGAATTTTTTTTTTAGTTTTTATATTTGAATCGACCATCAGCCCCTGCTTTCTGCCTTGTTCAGATTTAGTGCCTTAATGAAGAACCATTTTCTTTATCAACAAACCACAGCTTGAATTTTTATCTGGAAAAAATGAAATTTCAATTCACATTAATTTTATCCCAGGGAATGGAAGAGCTTGCCTGCTTATGTTTGCTTGTAGAGCTTGCCTGCTTGTTGCCTGCTGTGTTTGCCTCTTTTCCTCTCCTTTTTTTCCTGGTTGTTGTTAAGTGCAAGCAGCTTTCTCCTACTAGTTTGCTAAATATTATTGATATTAATGTTGATTGTGATCACTTAGTGAAAAGGCTGGTAATTAAACTTTAAAAGCCATTCTCAAAGCATCATTCTCATCATTAAAAGTTTCCCAGGAAAACATCTTTCTGTATCTTATGGCTTTTACATTGCTCACCCAAAGAAGCATAAAATGACTGCATGCAATGTCTTGTAAAAAACTAGCAATTTTCTTCTTCCATCTGCTTCCTTCTTCATTATCTGTTTCTTCCTTTATTTCTGCCTTTCCCCTCTATGTTCATATTTTCCCTCCCATCATCTATTCCTACTCTTTTCTATTTTAAAAAAAGAAAAGAACAGGACAGAGAGGAATGAAGCTGTCAGAAGCAAATGGATTTTGTGAAATAGCTGTTTTACAGTTCAGCAATGTTAAACAGAGACTGACTGTGTTGTACAGGAAAATTTAAGAACATCATTAATCCGAAATAGCTGGTTTTGACTAAAGGGTATTGTGTAATAATGTTCAGTACCTAAAATCCATTAGGTTTCATTCTTTTCCTTTCTACTTTCATCACTCCAGTACAATCATCTTTCTCAGTTATCACAACTTTTTCATTGAAAACTTTCTTCATGGTTCAGAGATGTCCAGCTAAGGGTCAAGAAAATTTTTGAAAACATCCTGAAAGAGTCAGTTCAAAAACCATTTTGAAACAAAAGAATGGAAACTGCTGTGGTAATAAAGGTAAAGAACATTTAGAAAAGGTTTTCCCTGCATGAGGGAGTTTTTCACTGCATACTTTTATAAGTGCTTAAAGTGAAAAAAAAACCAATTTTTTTAACTTCTGTCTGGAGGAGAGCTGATTAGTTAACAATTAACTCTGAAGCCTATTTTGGCCCAGGACAACTCCACATATTTCTGGATGGCTAATGATAATGTTACTGCAATAGCAATTATTTAAAAAATGTTTAGTATATTGCTGCTAAAAAACTAAACAAAACAGGATATATACAAAAGAAAAAATGAAAATACTACTGAGTAGTTTGCTGGAGAAAATACATACACATAAATACACTGACAGGTTAAAGTCTGACAAATGGAAATATTGAGGAAGGAATTCAAACTGTAGTAAGCAGGTTTTTCACATCCTGGCACTGATGAAATTGACCATCTCTGCATTCTCCTTTCTTTTCATTCTCCCCACTCCACTGTTATAGGGAGCAGCAGCCACTTCAAACAGTATTAATAGGAGTTCTGATCTCATTGAGCAAAATGTTGCTTTCAAAGTCACACCTTAATCCAAATCTCCCAGTCTCTTTGCCCTCAGGCACCTAGAGATCAAATTATATGTATATATATATTTGTACAGTCTTCACAGTCAGAAAGTCAGTCAGGGCCAAAGAACATGAATCAGTCAGGTTAGCATTTCTCAGGAAAGAAAAGACAAGAGAAAGATTAATTAAAAAAAACCAACCAAACCAACAAACAAAAAAAAACCAAACCAACCCAACCAACCAAAAAGATTCAAACCAAATAAAAAAATCCCAAACTAACAAAAAACAGCCACACAAAAATCATAGCGTTTCCTTTTCCTTTGTCCAGCACTGTAGCACAGGTATAAGAACTGAAATATTTTCAGACCAGAAGCCTTTTTGTTTCAACTAGATTAACTGCTGGGTCAAACACTGCAAGGGCGACAAGCAGGGAACGAGAGCTCCTCCTAAACACTGATGTGAGAAGTTCATGTGGCCCAAAGGTTTTCCATGACATTTGGATTGTTGAATATAATATAATCAACAATCCAAATAATATAATCATCAAGAAAAATCTGCAGAAATATGTATTAATTTTGACATCCTATACTACTGCAAGGGGGGAAAAAAAAAAAAAACTTCATAAAGAGAGAAAAATTTTGGCAAATGTGGAACTTTTAGGTAGGATTTTACTTTAAAATGTTTGGTTTAGCCATTTATTTAAATTGTATTCTAAAATTGGCAAAAGTCAATGCTTCACATTTTAATTTGTTTATTTCTTCTTCTAGCTTTAGATACACATAGCACTTTGGAAAGGAGTAAAAGCATATTTTTGAGCCAAAGTTGGCTTTAAAGGGGTTTTTTTCTTTTTAAATTATAGTTTTAAAAAATGATTATGATTTAATTAGCTAAGCTCAAGGCCTTATTTTTTGCCAATGAATACTATTGCAGCAAATTAACTGAAGAAACAAGTTATTAAAAAATAAAACCAAAAGAGCAATTTCTGGTTCATCAGTTTCTACAGTAAAGAAGCTGATAGAAGAACATACGATTTTGTTTTCTTTTTCAAAAGTAGTTTTGGAATGATTCAGTTATTTTCTAAGTATGTCTTTAAGATGTTTTACAAGCTCATGAAAGGCTGACAAAACAGTGTGGAAAGGATTCCTCTAATCACTTTTGATGAATTCATACCTATTAACAGAGCAATAAATGGGAGCTTGATCTCTTGCACAGTCATTGCTGGGGGCCAGTGTTCTATATTTATAACTACCATTGAATTAATTATACACAATTCCTGCTCCAAAATTCCTTCTAAACTAGCAGAAGACTATTTGTGCCTCAATCATCATGTTCATTGGGTTGTCCTTTGTGTAATTTCACCCAGCAAATATCAGTCTAGAATCAATTTCTTCAATTCTGTTTTCAAATACTTCAGGAGTAGGGAAACACACATTTAGTGCCACTTAGCTCTAGGCAACACTGTCACAACTTATGTGGGAACCAATTATAGCTAATTACAGTTTGACTAACCTTCTGCCATTAAAATTCCTGAAGACTCTCCCCAGCTCCTGCTCTGTACTGATTCTTTTTCTAATAATGTATCTAGTTTGGGAGAGTTTGCTGGGAGAGTTTGGTTTGGTTTGTGGGTCTGTTTTGTTTTACTTGGAATATTGTATCAACCAGAAGAAAACAGAGATTTAGGAAATCAAGGAGAATCCAAAACAGATCCAGTGCTAACAGACCCCACAGCAGGGGCCAAATAGTTTCACCAGTTTTCAGGTATTTGTATTCAACATTTACTTCAATAGTTGATTTTCTTTAAGTGAGAATCAAAACCCAGAGAAATATAACTTTCAACATGGTGAAAAAGTTCTGGAGTAATATTGCCTTGGAGCGACTCCGATCACTTCTGGGACACTAAACACAGCACAACTGTGGTTCCCCAGCAGCTAATGAGAAAGAATTTTTTTTCGGGGAGGAAAAAAAAAAAAAAAAAGATGTGAACACGTTACAGGAATGTACTAGGAACTGAGCTGTTGCAAAAGCAATTAGATAGGTAAAGGTGCTAGAAATTCCAGTCATCAGGATCTGGGAACTATTTGGGAACATCATGGTGAAAAGGAGCTTAGGACAGTCTGACTGAGAAGGAGAATCTAGAATATAAGAAAGAAAATAAAGAAGTGTGTGAGAAGGAAAGTAAGGGTTGGAAGGAGAGAGAGAAGGAGGAAATGAGAGAAAAAAGGGAAGGAAGGAAGGAAGGAAGGAAGGAAGGAAGGAAGGAAGGAAGGAAGGAAG